>CAWUFW010000383.1:3260000-3485000 GCA_963921515.1 Calotriton arnoldi | reverse complement strand
TGGTAACACTTAAAACATTTAATTTAAAAAGGAACAAAATGATGGGATTCATTTTGTCATAGAAATTATGGTTAGTGCTGTAGAAAGAAAAATTAGGACATGTTTCAAGTGTCATCTCAAATATCTTCCTGTTATATTTCAACAGGAGCAGCCTGTCAGTTGATGCCTTTGTGTTCTACTGCAGCTTCCCAGAGTGTTCTAAAGAACAACTAGAGCGCTAACAGTCTTACTTATGACAAAAGTATGGCACACCTGAAGCCATCTTGATTGGAATAAACTGGTAACACTTAAAACATTTAATTTAAAAAGGAACAAAATGAGGGGGTTCATTTTGCCATAGAAATTATGGTTAGTGCTGTAGAAAGAAAAATTAGGACATGTTTTAAGTGAGATCTCAAATATCTTCCTGTTATATTTCAACAGGAGCAGCCTGTCAGTTGATGCCTTTGTGTTCTACTGCAGCTTCCCAGAGTGTTCTAAAGAACAACTAGAGTGCTAACAGCCTTACTTATGACAAAAGTATGGCACACCTGAAGCCATCTTGATTGGAATAAACTGGTAACACTTAAAACATTTAATTTAAAAAGGAACAAAATGAGGGGGTTCATTTTGCCATAGAAATTATGGTTAGTGCTGTAGAAAGAAAAATTAGGACATGTTTTAAGTGAGATCTCAAATATCTTCCTGTTATATTTCAACAGGAGCAGCCTGTCAGTTGATGCCTTTGTGTTCTACTGCAGCTTCCCAGAGTGTTCTAAAGAACAACTAGAGTGCTAACAGCCTTACTTATGACAAAAGTATGGCACACCTGAAGCCATCTTGATTGGAATAAACTGGTAACACTTAAAACATTTAATTTAAAAAGGAACAAAATGAGGGGGTTCATTTTGCCATAGAAATTATGGTTAGTGCTGCAAAAAGAAAATTTAGGGCATGTTTTAAGTGAGATCTCAAATCCTCTTCTATTTCATTAGAAAATTCTGACATGCAGACTGAAACAATCACTTTCAATACCAGCAGTAGACTTCCAGTTAACTCCTTGGTGAGCAGTAGCTTTACTACAGTGATCTAATGAACAACTAGAGTGCTAACATTCTGAATTTATGGCAAATGTGTGACACATCTGAATGCCTTCTTGATGGAATCAAAGTAAAAAACTGAAAGCATTTCCTACTGAGGAGACTGTAGTAAATGAGGAAATTAGGAAACTTCATAACAAATAAGTCTCCCAAGATGGCCACCAGAGAAAAAAGAGCCCAAATGTAGCACAAATATCACCCAGAGGTAGCCCACGTATAGCCCAATGACAGAAGTGTGCAAAACACTTTTTATTTTTTGTTTTTTTGCAGTTTTATATAGTGCAGACTGGTCAGGTATTGGAGTGCTTTACATGAGCATTGGTTACATCACACAAGGACAAATTCATGTTGGTTGACCCCTACACTACCCAAACACCACTGCACTACCCTAAACCCTAAAACACTACCCCCAGCACGACCCCCTTCACTACCCAAACACAACTGCACTACCCTAAACTCAAAAACACTACCCCCAGCACGACCCCCTACACTACCCAAACACCACTGCACTACCCTAAACCCTAAATCTACCCCCTACACTACACAAATACCACTGCACTACCCTAAACCCTAAAACACTAGAACCCAGCACGACCCCCTACAGTACACAAACACCACTGCACTACCCTAAACCCTAAAACACTACCCCCTACACTACACAAACACCATTGCACTACCCTAAACCCTAAAACACTACCCCCAGCATGACCCCCTACACTACACAAACACCACTGCACTACCCTAAACCCTAAAACACTACCCCAGCATGAACCCCCTACACTACCCAAACACCACTGCACTACCCTAAACCCTAAAACACTACCCCCAGCACGACTCCTTACACTACACAAACACCACTGGACTACCCTAAACCCTAAAACACTACCCCCAGCACGACTCCCTACACTACCTAAACACCACTGCACTACACTAAACCCTAAATCTACCCCCAGCATGACCTCCCACACTACACAAACACCACTGCACTACCCTAAACCCTAAAACACTACCCCCAGCACGACCCCCTACACTACCCAAACACCACTGCACTACCCTAAACCCTAAAACACTAACCCCAGCATGACCCCCTACACTACCCAAACACCACTGCACTACCCTATACCCTAAAACACGACCCCGTACACTACACAAACACAACTGCACTACCCTAAACCCTAAAACACTACCCACAGCATGACCCCCTACACTACACAAACACCACTGCACTACCCTAAACCCTAAAACACTACCCCCTACACTACACAAACACCACTGCCCTACCCTAAACCCTAAAACACAACCCCCAGCATTACCCCCTACACTACACAAGCACCACTGCACTACCCTAAACCCCCCTACACTATACAAACACCACTGCATTACTCTAAACCCTAAAACACTACCCCCAGCATGACCCCCTCACAACACAAACACCACTGCACTACCCTAAACCCTAAATCGACCCCCAGCACGACCCCCTAAACTACCCACACACCACTGCCATACCCTAAACCCTAAAACACTACCCCCAGCATGAACCCTTACACTACCCAAACACCACTGCACTACCCTAAACCTTAAAACACTACCCCCAGCACTACCCCCTACACTACACAAACACCACTGCACTACCCTAAACACTAAAACACTACCCCAGCACTACCCCCTACACTACCCAAACACCACTGCACTAACATAAACCCTAAAACACTACCCCCAGCACAACCCCCTACACTACACAAACACCACTGCACTACCCTAAACCCTAAAACACTACCCCCAGCACGACTCCCTACACTACCCAAACACCACTGCACTACCCTAAACCCTAAATCTACCCCCAGCACGACCCCCTACACTACCCAAACACCACTGCACTACCCTAAACCATAAAACTCTACCCCCAGCATGACCCCCTACACTACACAAACACCACTGCACTACCCTAAACCCTAAAACACTACCACCAGCATGACCCCCTACACTACTCAAACACCACTGCACTACCCTAAACCCTCAAACACTAACCCAGCACGACCCCCTAAACTACCCATACACCACTGCACTACCCTAAAGCCTAAAACACTACCCCCAGCACGACCCCCTACACTACTGCACTACCCTAAACCCTAAAACACTACCCCCAGCATGACCCCCTACACGACCCAAACACCACTGCACTACCCTAAACCCTAAAACACTACCCCCAGCACGACTCCCTACACCACCCAAACACCACTGCACTACCCAAAACCCTAGAAAAGAAACCCCCACCCCATGCCCAATCCCCCTTACCTCTCACTCCTCGTGGTTCCTCTCTCCTCGTGGTTCCTGCTTCACGTCGTCTCTGAGGGGCGGTGCACGTCGTTGTGAGGAAACGGAACAGCCTCTGTTTCCTTACAACGACATGGATCGTCTACATGTTTTTCAGAACGCATGGTCATTTACCCTACATACCTGTACAACAAAATTTGTTGTAAAGGCATGCGTGGTAAATGACCATGCGTTCTAAAAAAATGCATAGTAATGACTTCGTGATGTACAACGCATGCGTGGTAATGCATGCGTTGTAATGGCATCGCAAAGTAAAAAAGTCGTTGTAACGGCTGTTTACCGATCGAAGCTGGCCCCTGTTCTTCAGTGAGACGTTTATTTGATTAATTAGGAGGAAGGAATGTGTTTTTTTACCGAAAAGTGCATTTCCGGCTGTTGTATTGTGAAAGTGTCCGCGTGGCCTGGTTTCACTTCCGGTGAGAGAGTGGAAGAGTCTGTTTGGATCTAAAGGAGTTCTGTTGTTGGACGGGGCCGGCGCAACATGTCATCAGAAAACATAGCTAATGGAAAGCGTCCTCCCTGAAGTGTGGAGCAGTGCCATGAGAGGTCAACGAGTGTGCGTCCCACCGCAGTATGACCGTACCACGTGACCCATGTGCCACCTCCAGGGTACGGGAGGCAGAAGCGGCATCGCAGGTCCTCTTGAAGACCGTTGTAGCACTAATTCTACATTTTGGTACTAGGGCATTTTAACTTCGTTGTTCCTGCCAGATACAAAGAGAAGATCCTGTGTTATTCAGTGCCCTCGTTACCTTTTTTGTGGGTTGTGGTGCTTGTCACTTCGCTGCCCCGCTGGCGCACACGACTGGGCACCCCACCTCGTGTGCCATCTGCAGGGCCTCTGCCCTCGGATCACTGGTTTCGGTTTCTGGAGTGGCAACATAAACAGTTGCTCCCAAAGGACTAGCCTGAACACTTAGGTGAATATCCCCTGCACCAGCATTCCACGGAAATTCTTTCCTAGCTCTCCCACGTCAACGAGGACGTCATAATAGCACGGCTCCGCTCGCAACACCGTATGACGTCATCGGAGCCATAAGAGAACCTCGTCGGCGTGCTGACGTCAGTTCCACCCATTTTTTCCGTGCCACCGAGGCAAACAGGGGACCGAGACATTTTCACATGTATACATAGTATAATAAATATATATATATTCACTGAAAAAACCATAGGTTTCAGGCACATTATAGTTAGAAATTAGCATTTAAAAACCTTAGAAATTCACTGAAAAAACCATAGGTTTCAGGCATGTTATAGTTAGAAATTAGCATTTAAAAAACCTTAGAAATTCACTGAAAAAACCATAGGTTTCAGGGGTGTTATAGTTAGTTGGACATTTCACTCGTACAAAACCATAGAAATTCCCCCGTTATAGTTAGTTCAGCTAACTATAACTCGCGCGCCCGCAATGCACTGCTGATGACGTCACATATTACATCACTCATGACATGGTCAGTGACATCACTCATGACATCACTGATGACATCTCAAATGACATCACTGATGACATCACTGATGACATCATCCAGTGAATGTGTGTTTTTCTGAAAATTAAATATGTTTTATATATGTATATCTCAAGGTCGATGGAAGAATAAATGGGTATATAAGTGTCTAAATGGATGATTTTGTTTTGTAAAATTGATTGTATAACTGACTAAGTGTATCTTAGTGAATACATGGGTTAGTGAGTAATGTTTAAATATGAAAATATCTGTATCAGTCTCTCACTTTGTGTATAAGTGGCTGCATGGGTTGGTGAGTAGCTACATGAGTGTCTATGTGGGTTATTAGTTGGTTTTTTGAGTATCAGTATGAGTGTCTGAGTGTCTGTATGGTTCGGTGGGGGTATTACTTAGTGCATAGATGCATGAATGAGTGACTCACTGTTTGTATGTGTTGAAGACAGCATGTGTGCAGGACTGTATAGGTGGATGAGTATGTGTATGGGTGTGTTAGTGAGTGAATGACTGTCTCAATAGTGTCTTTATGAGTAACTACATATGTTTTAAACTAGTATATGTGAGTATTGGTGTATATAAGTGAGTATATGTGAGAGTGAGAGATTGGAAGAGTTCCTGTACAAATAAGTAGGTGTTTCTATAAGTGATTGTTTAAGAGAGTAAGTATGTGTAAGTTTCTGTAGAAGTAAGTGTGGTAGTGTGTGTATAACTGTATATGCAAGTAAATGGATGTTTGATACTTTGTTTGCATGTGTGACTATGTGTGTGAGTAACTCTATGGATGAGTGGCGGTGTGTAACAGGATGTATAGGTGTATGAGTACATATGATGAGTGAGTACATGTTTGAGTGACTGTATAGGGACTGTTGGTGAATGAGTGGATGTGTGTGTAGATCTTGGAATTACTGAATAGGTGTGTTGTAACTGGTATTGGTATGTCCATTGTTTTGAAAATGTTAGTTTGTATTTTTGAGTGTGTGTATCAAAGGTTATATTAGGGTGAGAGGAGGTCTGCCACTCTATCACAAGGATGATGTCATCAGATGTCATCAGTGATGTCATTTGAGATGTCATCAGTGATGTCATGAGTGATGTCACTGACCATGTCATGAGTGATGTAATATGTGACATCATCAGCAGTGCATTGCGGGCGCGCGAGTTATAGTTAGCTGAACTAACTATAACGGGGGAATTTCTATGGTTTTGTACGAGTGAAATGTCCAACTAACTATAACGCCCCTGAAACCTATGGTTTTTTCAGTGAATATATATATGCATATGTATATGTGTGTGATCAAGGCCCTCCGGGGTCGAAACTTGTCATGGCTGTTAGTGTTTGAGAGAGCGAAATAAAATCATTTAACCAGCACTAAATCGTGGTCCATGCTCCAGTACTTGAAAACAGGAAACAAGGGAAGAGTGGAGTGCTTTATCATATATATATATATATATACATATATATATATATATTCACTGAAAAAACCATACGTTTCAGCCACGTTATAGTTAAAAATTAGCATTTAAAAAATCTTAGAAATTCACTGAAAAAACCATAGGTTTTAGGGAAAGTTATAGTTAGTTGCACATTTCACTTGTACAAAACCATAGAAATTCCCCCGTTATAGTTAGTTCAGCTAACTATAACTCGCGCCTCGCAATGCACTGTTGATGATGTCACATATTACATCACTCATGACATGGTCAGTGACATCACTGATGACATCTCAAATGACATCACTGATGACATCATCCAGTGACTGTTTCTGTAAAGTTTAAATATGTTTAATATATATAGGGAAAGGCATATTGAAGAATGAGTGGGTGTATAAGTGTCTGAATGGATGTTTTAGTAGGTGCGTGACTGACTCTATAAGTGAGTGATTAAACGTATCTTACTGAATGCATGGGTTAGTGACTAAACTGTGTGAATGTCTGTATCCGTCTGTCTGTTGGTGTGTAAGTGGCTGCATGGGTTTGCGAATAGCTACATGAGTGTCTATATGGGTTATTGATTTGTTGTCTGAGTATCTGTATGGGTGCCTGAGTGTTTGTGTGGGTGGGGTGTGTGTGACTCTGTGCATAGATGTGTGAGTGGGTGATTCACTGGGTGCATGTTTTCAAGAGTGCATCTGTGATGGACTGTATGGGTGGGTGAGTGTGTGTATGGCTGTGTTAGTGAGTAAATGTATATCTCAGTGGTACATGTGTGAGTAATTACATATGTGAAAGGCAGTATATATGTGTGTTGGAGTATATAAATGGCTATAAGTGAGAGTGTGTGATTGTGAGAGTGGCTGTATGGATGAGTGTGTGCTTGTATCAGTGATTGTATAAGAGCGTAAGAATGTGCTAGTATTTGTATGAGTAAGTGAGCTGGTGTGTGTATAACTGTATAGGTAAGTAAATGGGAGTGTGATTAATTATTTGCAATACTGACTAGGTGTGTGAGTACCTCTATGGAGGAGTGGCGGTGTGTGAGTGTCTATATAGGTGTATGAGTGCATATGATAGTCCTGTACTGAGTGACCATAAGTATGAGTGATTGTACGGGTGAGTGAGTAAATGTGTGTGTAGACCTAATAATCAGTGAGTGGGTATGTAGTTATTGGTGTTGGAGTGTCTATGGTATTGAGAATGGCAGTCTGTAATTTAGAGTGGGTATATCAAAGGTTATATTAGGGTGTGAGAAGATGCATCAAATTATCACATGGATGATGTCATCAGTGGTCATTTGAGATGTCATCAGTTATGTCATCAGTGATGTCACTGACCATGTCATGAGTGATGTAATATGTGACGTCATCAGCAGTGCATTGCGAGGCGCGAGTTATAGTTAGCTGAACTAACTATAACGGGGGAATTTCTATGGTTTTGTACGAGTGAAATGTGCAACTAACTATAACTTTCCCTAAAACCTATGGTTTTTTCAGTGAATTTCTAAGGTTTTTTAAATGCTAATTTCTAACTATAACGTGCCTGAAACGTATGGTTTTTTCAGTGAATTTCAAAGGTTTTTTAAATGCTAATTTCTAACTATAACGTGCCTGAAACCTATGGTTTTTTCAGTGAATTTCAAAGGTTTTTCAAATGCTAATTTCTAACTATAACGTGCCTGAAACCTATGGTTTTTTCAGTGAATTTCAAAGGTTTTTCAAATGCTAATTTCTAACTATGCCTACAGAGGTAGGACATGTGAAGAAAGAAGAAAAAACGCACAGAAAGAAGCAAAAGAAATGCAGAAAGAAGCAACAGAAGTCCACAAAGACGAAGAAAAGTGCAGGAAGAAGCAAGACGTGCAGAAAGAACCAACAGAGGAGCAGAAAAAGGCTTTGTTGCAAAATCATCCTGTGCCCACATCTTTTTCAGATGGGTACTGGTGGTAACTGACTCTGACTAACCAGGCCTAGAGCCAGAGCTATGCTAAAAGTCACTTAGAATACAGTGAAAACACCTACATACACTAGGGATCACTATGCGTTGGGGTACCCCTGTGATTAGCATGACCTCCTCTGTAAGGCCCTAGTACATAATAGGGCAGGGGGATTAAAACTACCTCTTAAAACGCCCTACGTTTGCTCAGTGGTGAAGGGAGGGGGGGGGCCTGAGGTGACATGTGTGCAAACACGCCCTGTGGCCGTTTTAAGTTGGGAGATTAAGTCCCCTTGAATCCTGACGGTCCCTGGGGTCCAACTAGCCAACCAGGTACCTCCAGTAAGCGCCACAGAGCTGCGTTGCAGAGAGGTGTAAAAAGGGGCATGGCCTGGACCACCTCTCTGCAACGCAGCACAGTGGCGCTTACTGGAAGCACCTGGTGGGCTAGTTGGCCCCCAGGGGCCCTCAGGATTGAAAGGGAATGAATTCCCCAACTTTAAATGCAACACAGGGCGTGTTTGCACACATGTCACTTCAGGCCCCGCCCCCTTCCTTCACCACTGTGCAAACGCGCCCCGTGGCGTGTTTTAAGTTGAGGGATTAAGTCACCTTGAATCCTGAGGGCCCCTGGGGTCCAACTAGCCCACCAGGTACCTCCAGTAAGTGCCACAGAGCTGCATTGCAGAGAGGTGTAAAAAGGGGCGTGGCCTGGACCACCTCTCTGCAACGCAGCCCTGTGGCGCTTACTGGAGGTACCTGGTGGGCTAGTTGGCCCCCAGGGACCCTCAGGATTGAAGAGGAATTAATTCCCCAACTTAAAACGCACCACAGGGCGTGTTTGCACACATGTCACCTCTGGCCCCGCCCCCTCCCTTCACCACTGTGCAAACGCGTCCCGTGGCGCGTTTTAAGTTGGGGGATTATGTCCCCTTCAATCCTGAGGAGCAATTGATGTTTTTAAGTTTTGTAGAAAATTGAAATTGAGAAAGTGGCATAAATTAAAACCAGCTAAAAGTAGAGAACATCATCACGGAGAACGTCTAACCCATGATGAAGATCTAACTATTGGAGACATTGATACCATGATAATTCTACACGAACTTGAGAATGACCCAGATGGAACACAGATGAGCTCAGATGCCCTTCTCATCCTCGATGAATTGGAGATAAGACATGACAAAGCAGCATGCACTAATTTTAAGCCGAAATCTTCCTTTCTGCCGAGTATGGGTCATGATAATATTGATACCTTTCAAGAGCAGGTTGGCAATGATTTACTGAATTTCAGACAAAAAAACTGGCCCAAGAAGATGAGAAATTTTAAACATAATCTGACAAATGCACAGAAAAAAGCCATGAATGAGTTAGCTACAGATGAGAGCATTGTAGTACGACCCGCCGATAAAGGGGGGAATATTGTTATCCTAACCAGGGAAATGTATATAGCTGAAGCCAAACGACAACTGAGTGATAGCAACACCTATATGCGATCAACTCGTACAGAATATAACAGCAGCATTTTATGCATTTGGGAAAAGCTGAATGAATGGAAAGACAAAGGGCTGGTGGAATGGGAGGAATTTTGTTTTTTGAAAAAAGATCATCCTATCCTCCCAGTTATGTACCTACTTCCCAAGATCCATAAGAGTAGAGAAAATCCCCCAGGAAGACCCATAATCTCCTCTAGAGGTAGTGTCCTCGAAAATGTTTCACGCTATGTGGACCATTTTCTAAGGGATTTTGTATCCACCTTACCATCGTATGTAAGGGATACAAAGGATTTTTTGAGCAAAATTAACAACCTAGAGTGGAAAGAGGAATACATACTAATAACCTTAGACGTGAATTCACTTTATACAGTGATAGACCATGAACAAGGAATACAGGCTTGTGAAAGATTCTTGAAACGCAGAAACATCAGGTTTCTGGGACATACAAACATGATTTTAGACATGATCAGATTCTGTCTAATTAATAATTTTTTCATGTTTAACGGGGACATTTTTAAACAAACACACGGCACTGCGATGGGTACATGCTTTGCGCCCAGCTTCGCGAATCTGTTCATGGGGGCATGGGAAGAAGATACCAGGAGAAACATCCACTTTCACAATGCCTTCGCCAAAGTTAAACTTTGGCTAAGATATATAGATGACATTTTTGTCATCTGGCATGGAGAAGAACAAGAAGCATTAGTGTTTATTGCTGACTTAAATCACAATGAGAGAAACCTCACCCTAACCAGTACCGTCAGCAAACGGGAGGTGGAGTACTTAGACACAAGAGTACAAGTAGTGGACAACAAAGTTCGCACCATCCTTTATCGTAAGTGTACAGCAGGTAACACATTGCTACACGCTCTGAGCAGCCACCCGGACAATCTCAAATGGAGCATACCATATGGGGAGCTGCTCAGAGCGAAAAGAAACTGCAGTATAGTGACAGACTATCAAAAAGAAGAGGTGGTCATGATTAAAAGATTCAAAGACAGAGGTTACCCTGCCTGGGTTTTAAAAAGGGCAATGGAGAGAGTGAAGGGAATAGACAGAACCAGCATGCTTGGGGACACCATTCAAATGTCTACCAATGATGATGAGAAGAATGAAACACGCATGATTCTCACATACAATGGTAACTCAAACCAGATACGCAAGGCTATCACACGTAACTGGAATATACTGAAAAGTGATCCCATAATAGGAAACAGTATTCCAGAAAGACCAAGTATAACCTATAGAAGGGGGCGCAATCTAAAAGATCTACTTGTACATAGTGACCTTGCAGAAAGTGTGAGCAGCAGGGGAATAGACCTTCAAGGTTTCTTCCCATGCGGCCATTGCAAGGCCTGTGGGAACAGCCGGATGTTCAAGGAATTCTGGAACACAAGTACTAACACCATGATTAGTATAAATCAGTTCCTAACATGCAACATCACGTTCGTCATATGCGTGTTGGAATGCCCATGCAAACTAAGATACGTGGGCAGCACAACACATATGGCAAAAAAGCGCATCCTTGAACATATGAGGGCAATTACGAACAGAGACAAACAATATCCAATTGACCGTCACTTTGAAAGCCAACATTTCTCAGACTACACCAAGATTTCATATTATGCCATAGAACAGGTTTTGCCCAATACAAGAGGAGGTAACCGCACTCTGAAATTAAGACAACGAGAGTCTAGGTATATTGTGGGTATGTGTACCCGTTATCCTAATGGGCACAATCTGGATGACGAAATGGCAATCCACCTGCAAGGGGACTAGTGGCCCCGATCCTCATTTCTATTGATTGTGTATCTTACTGAAAAATTTAAATGCAATAGTTTTATCATTGATACCCTTTTATATGGTGAGGATAATTAATATAACATGTGTCTGATAATTTGCTTCTCTCTTTCATAGGAGGAAAGGAAGGGATTAAGTCTCAAGCCAGTGGCAACGGGATCCCTACCCTTTTCTTCGTACCATCATCCAGCCATACTTCAAGATGCAGATAAGACTTTTTAATTTTTAATTTTTAATTTGAGTTCAATGTATATTAGATGCACTAGGGGTTGTACACAGGGGGTGAACAAGTAAAGCAACTCAAATGAATCATGCACAATACACAACATAGTGATTAGATCAACTGTAGTACTTCGTATATTTACTCTGATGCTTTTTCTTGTCTATTCCCTTTATCAAAGGGTAGAACAAGTACTTTAAATGGGTAGGGCATTAGAAACAGCCTGAGCTACATGATACTCATGACATACTCTAGATGTGATATATCCCCACTATTAGGGTATTTATTTTTGGCACACGTTGCCGCAACACTAGAAGTCACCATTGAGTACCTTTTCCATCCACCACAACTTCCTTCTTCCCACTAATTAGGGTATTCGTACGTAGCGCACTGGCAGGGTTGGCCACTCATTCAGCCAATTTCACAAGAAAGGCGTATGAGGCACAATTCTCACACGTCGCACTCATGTCACACATTCCCACTATTTGGGTTTTGATCGGAGTATATTATGCCATCACACTATGATGAATTATAGGAACAGGGTGGTGTGGAGCCTTACAGTACATATGGATAAAGGAACCAACTTTGAGTGACAGTTCAGGCTCGAAACTACTAATCCCACAACACCTTGCCATAACCAACGCAAGACACAATAAGAAAATACACAAATAACTTGAATATTTTGGGTAGTCATTTGCCTTTAATAAATTGCGTAAATGTAATTGATGATTATATTAAATCTTTACCACAAGGTACGCATAAATATTATGAATACACCCTGATATGAGTATAATATCACTAGCATTGAATCACGGCAACATGGCGCCCATTGTAACTGGTATCTAGCGTTAACAGATGTACACAGTCCTTTCACCATGTTTATTGCTATACCAGGAAGAGTATGAATTGCTTTGTAACTTGTGACATCGCTGTGTGAACAAGCCCTTTCGAGGGTGAAACGCGTCACGGCGGGTTTATGACTTGAATAAACCCCCTTTTGTTGTTAAAACTCTTGTGGATTCCTGGTGATTTGATGGTCTGAGTGCGCGAATGGAACTCCGTTCTGAAGTTGATATATATATACATATATATACATATGTGAACAAGGCCGCATGTCTGGCGGCCGAAACGCGTCTTTGGACAATGATGGTTAATTAATAAACACCTTGCCACTTCAACTGCTGTGGAGTCTGTGTCCTTGTGTAGTGCCGGTGTGACTGGACACTCTTGGATTTTCATGTGGATATATATACATATATACACAATTCAACGCTGAATTAGCCAAAACAGCAGCCGCGGACACCAAAGCTTTCAGCAAAATTATTTATTTGGCAGATTCAAGACACCTCTCGACGCGTTTCGGGACCAAGTCCCTTGATCACGAGTGCCATTGCTGTGTCTCAGATTCATTTAAATAACCACGTGATTCAAAACCAAACATAAAAAAAGGACTTCACACAGTCCGGAGTTTCTTCACTCCTACTTATAAAAATGAAATAAACATCAAATACATATCACTTGCGGTAATAACATTAGACCTTCACACAAAAATAATATATATATTTGGAGATACATTAACACCATTTACTGCTGTATTTTAACATTTCATGTGACCTAATTCATTTCCTTCGTATCCAACTTTATTGAAAACAAACACAGATTTGTGCCTGTGACACAGCCTCGCTGTTATCAGTAACTTATACATCCCTATTCAGCGCTTCATTACTGCACCTCTATAACATCTCATCCACTTTTATTTACTGGTTCAATCAACCTAAATCATATTATCACTGCCCAAGTGGGCATGTTCAATGTTTTAAGGTTTTACTGAATCGTTTCAATATATTCAATTTCGTGCTTGTTCCTGCCCTAGTGGGCATCATGATTGCCATATTAATACCTCAATACTTAGCAGCTTCATAACAAAACTATATTTTGTTATAAAAGATATTTTTACTCTCTTGCGTTTCTTTGTGGTAACTCACGGACTCAAATCTAAAAGAAAAAAAGAAAACAAAAACATTGTATTAAAAAATGTGAATCACCCATGTTTCCTATTTCCAAAAACCACACACAACTACATTGACAAATTATCTACAACTGACTCATCAGCATTGGTATTGACATAATTCATACACAATTTGCTTAACATCGTCAAAATACTTTAAAAGTCTTTTTACAAAAATGAAAGGAGAGAATTACACTCGAAACCTAACTGGACCACTTATGTCTCCTCACGGCTTTTTACTACCTATTGTTCCCTCACCCCAGGTGTACTGCAAGTTCTTCATCAATGTTATGGCCTATCGGCACCACTGTCCCATACTGTATAATCAATTTTGACTCTAACCGGCGCAAACTTTGCACTCTGTTTCCTCCCCTTACATCAGTTTTCACTGTGTCCAATACACAAAAGCTCAATAAATTGCTGTTTTGACTATGGTGACTCTGAAAATGTCGCGCAACCGGATATTGTTTATCTGCATTCTTTATTGCGCGCAAATGTTCTAATATTCGTATCTTTGCTTTGTGTATGGTGCTCCCTATATACACCTTCTGACAAGGACAGAACAGTGCATATACTGCATATTCTGTAGTGCATGACGTGTGTTTGACAATTTTAAATGGTTTGCAATTAGGTGACAAAATGCATTCTTTTCTGTTTTTACTATTTTTGCAGGCCTTACAGCTTCTGCAAGTGTAAAAACCCTGCGTCACTGTATTTCTTACGACGCCTGATTCTACTGTCCTGCACAAAGTGTCTTTTAATGATTTAGCCTTTTTAAAGTTATCTGGGGGAACACTTCTAAATTTTCTGCTAAATCTTTATCTGTTCTTAATGCTGGCCAAAATCTGTTCAAACTTTTGCGTACCTCTGGGGCTTGTCTGCTGAACGTAGTTATAAACCGAATCTTGTCTTGTGAGTTTGCCACTTCACTGTCTTTCTCCTCTACTGCTAGTAAGGATTTCCTTGTTCTTTTCTCCACCTCTCTTCTAGCCTTATCGATGACTGATTGTGCGTACCCTCTCTCTAAAAATCTTTCAATCATTCTATTTTCTTCCAACTTAAAACTCTCCATTGTACTGCAGTTCCGTTTGGCTCGCAGTAATTCCCCCAGAGGTATACTATTGACAAGAGCCCTTGGGTGCGAACTCCTCGCATGCAATAAGCTATTGCCAGCAGTAATTTTTCTGAATATATATATATGTGTGGGTGTTAAAAATGGCTTACCTTTTAGGCTGTGATGTAAATATTTCACTTTGTAATTCAGCACATTTTAAAGTACTTTGTTGTAAAGGTAATCACAGTATGATTATCGCATTGTAATGTACCACGTTGTAACGCATTGCGTTGCAACGACTAATATTCACATACAGCCTTCATTTTTACATAAGAACATGACTAAAAGGGAGTCATTTAATAGTGTGGCGGGATGGGACACCTGCCCACTTATGGCAGATGATTAAGCGGATGTCCGGCCTGACTCATTTATGGTTCCACAGCTTATAGAGAGGTGGGGGGAACACTCAAGATTACAGTGATGGAGTATAAGTTGGCTTTGTCATGTTGGGCAGACACCAGGACCCTGGAGTACAAAATATTCTCAGGTACACAGCGAGGACAATGGACACCACGTCTTGCCCAGTGACAGACAAGAAGTGTGGGCAGGACCAGGGTATTCTAGATCAAGGAAGCCTAGTGACACATGGATGGAGAAAAGCTCTCTTAGAAGTAGAGAAACCAATAATAATGAGAGTTAATAGCAATGAAGTTCCTTAGTACAAGTGGCCGCAGTCTGTGTCATTATTTCACTGCTGCATTGTTGCTGTGAATAACCTTAGCAAGTGCGACGTTCATAGAACAGGCATCAAAAGTAGAGATGAAAACGTGCTGTGAAGGATGTCTGCATGACAACAAACCCAGCTGCTGGTAAGAAGACACATCTTCATATGACAAAACGTGCACTGGTTTCGCCGACAACAGCATTAGCTGCATTTCCTGTGGCAGGCAGCCGCGGTCTGTGCAGGTAACAGCGGTGGGGCCGCGTTAGGGCGGGGGATTTCGAGGGACGACACCTAGGTAAAATTAAATAAATAATTAATTTTCCCTCTACATCGTCCCTCGAAATCCCCCCCACACGGCCCCACCGCTGTTCCCTGCAAGGACCACGCCTGGTGACAGGAGATGACCGTGTTTGTCTGTGGTGCACGCCTTACAGTGGACCAAGAACCCACCTCACCTGGGAGTGCTATATGTGTGTTGGGACACACATGATCTATCTGGAAACAGCAGAGGGCAGCAATCTAAGGCCTGCGTTGGCAGGCTGGTTGTAATCTTCTTTGAGATGAGTCCCCGTAATATCAATGGCCAACTTGGAACTTGAGGCCTCATAAGGTGGATCAACCAGAAACACAGGCAAATCCACCATTTTGAGACAGGCTGAGTTTAGAATACAGAAAACGTGGCTGTCTTCTCCAAATGGGCCAGTTTAATAAATAAATAATGGAAAAAGATACCAGATGGAAGAAACGAAGCTAAAGAGCACCCAAGAAAGAATGGAAGATTATTAGAGCCATTCTGAGCACAGAACTAAGACCACGGGTGGCAGTCCATCCAAACTAACTATATATTAAGAAATATGTATTTGTAAGCCTGGAGTTACATAGCTGACAGCCTGAATACCAGGTGGTGGTTCTTAACAAAAGGGTAGTCATAATGAGGTTCACATATTAATGGACGTCCGCGAAGCATTCATCAGCTGCAATACAAGGACACCACTGGCCTTGTAAAGCCAAGGAGGACTGCATTAAATGACAATATTTTCACAGAACAAACGAGTGACTGACAAATGGGCAAAGGAACACAATAAAGCAGGATGATAAATACGGCAAGGACTGTTTCATTATTAACTGTCCAGCAGTAGAGATAACCAGCGCAGAAGCAGTACGATTTAAAATTCAGAAGGACTTAAGAAACAAATCCCTGCAAGACTAATACAGCCGCTCATCTTCTCGAGGTCACTATATTGAGCATCACACGAAAAGAACAAAAAATTCCAAGACCTAGGGCCCGGATTTACAAAACTGTCACGGAACCCAGCGCAGCACCCAAAGTTTCTGCGCTGCGCTGCTTGACATGGAGAGAGGAGGAAAGTGCAGTTTCTACACAAATATGGCATTATCCTGCTCTCTCCCTAGCACCAGTGAACAATCAGGCAAACGAGCACCACACACGCACCTTTGCACCATAGCGCAAAGGTGTCTGCGTGAGTCTAGCATAGGTTTTGTACTGGAAGGATATACTTCCAGTGCAAAATACAATGCTTAGACTAACTTTAAAACTTTTCACACTTTGAATGTGTGATGTACAGTGCAGCAAACATGCCATGCAGGAAAAGTTAGGAGAAATAAAAGCATTTCTCCGTTTTAATACCTGCTTTCAAGTGGTGTTCATTTTTTAGGCAAAACCCTGTCTGCTATTGTTATTAGAGAGGTTTTTGTGTCAAAAACCATGGGTGGTTGCATGGAAACGCCCATGTACTACCAATAGAATGCCTCAGTGATGCAGAGTAACACAAAGCAGTTCTTTGCACTGGTTTCTGTGACTTTTTCTTACAAATCAACACATTTACCAATTTGCATTAGTTTGTAAATCCCAAAAAGGATTTTACTTCATGTCTGTGTAAAAAAGTAACGCAAACCTTTGTAAATGTGGGCCTCAAACTCAGAACACCATGTGGCAGATTCACAAAGGCAGGCACCTGGATATCTGAGGAAATGCCACTGTGTATGCCTTCCATCATCAATGACAATCAACACGACACCCATGTGTGGGCGGTGTCAAACAGTGAACCGATCTCAAATGGAAAATACAGTACAAAAGAGTTTTGGCAGGAGCAGAATGTCCCAACATGATAACACTATGGCTAAAGGAAGAGACTCACGTCACTTGATGGTCTTTCTCAAAGTACCTGTCACAGTGAATGATACAAGAAGTTTGGACCAATCGTGGTAGAGATGGCTGAAGTCATTATTTGGTTTTCTGAAGTAGCAAAGAAGAAACACGAAAAGCTCAAGGATGCTCCGTGTTCACAATTTATGCATGAGGGTGTGACCAAGACCAACACATTTTCTGAATAGCATGGCTAGCCCAGTGAATCCTCATCAGCTTTTGCTGGAAAGTCCAGTACACCATTGTTCTTACGATATGTTCACGAATGAGGATACATTTCTGGCATCTGGATCTGGTGCCAAAAACACTAACAAATCCAGCCTCATAAGTCAGCTGTGGTCCTCTTATGATCTAATCTCCACATTTAATCCATCTTTTTTTTTAATATTCTTATTTTCTTTTTTTTATAGATAAACAGCAAAGGGGTGCAAACTCGCACCCTCTAAAATACAAACATAAGAGCGGAGGAGATGCAGCAATATTATCACAATTACAGATTCCACATACAGGTACAGTGACACATACAGATACATAGTCCCAGTCAGACAGGGGCAGGCAACTGTGAATCTTGGGGGAGAACCTGGACCATAAGAGTCTCCCCCATCCATCATCACTTCCAGATCATAATATTTTAACCAGGGACCCCAGATCTTATAAAATTTCCACAGAAACCCTCTATTCTTGTATGTGACCATCTCAGCTGCCATGTACAAACCCATTCTAGTCTTCCACTCTCGTAGGGACGGGACTTCGGGGGCCTCCCGATGTTTGGCTATATCTCTCTTTGCTACCACCAGTCCCAGGTTACAAAAAATAAGCTTGGCAAGCAGTACATCCACGTCTGTGGATATACCTAGTAGAACATATTTAGGATCCAACGGAAAGGCCGCCCCATAATCTTTCCAAATTCTGCTAGTATTACGTGTCAGTATTGTTGTATAAGATGACAACCCGAAATCGTGTGTATGAAGGACCCTCTATCTTCCCTACATCTCAGACAGTGGAGGGAGTCCGCCCTCCCAAACTTATGTAATCGAGCCCGATCATAATAAACTTGGTGAAGGATCTTAAATTGTATGAGTCTCATGCGTGATTTGATTGCTACCTCCATTGGGTGCATTAATACCGCCTCCCAGTCCGTATCATCTAGGTCTCCCAGCTCACGTTCCCATTTGGCCCTGAATTTCGTCAAGGTGTCCGGTATGTTATTATTTATCGTTTTGTAGGTATACAACACTGCCTTTCCCTCTATCTCACCCAGGAGCAGCCTACCCTCAAGTGGTGCATATTTGGGCAGCTCTTGAGAGTCCACGTCTTCTGCCTTCCATGGATTTCTAAGCTGCATATATTTGTAATACTGCGTGGCACTAAGTTGGTAGTCACGCTGAAGGGAACTGAAGGATATAAAACCATCCTCTTCCAGAAGATCCCCAAGCTTAGATATCGCAATGAGTTTCCATGCCCCAAAGCCTCTCACTTTCCCAATTTCTTTAATCCTCATCTCCGTCCATAACGGGGTCTCACAGGTATTCCTTGTCCCCAACCCAATACCCTTGCCTGCTTTGGACCAAACCTCCAATGTCACCTGGTTCTCCGGCAGCATATATCTCTCACATTTCCCACAGCAGAGATAATATAAATATGGCCTAGATTGGAACTAGTTCCTTTCCAGCGCATATGTGGGATGGTCCCCAGCCACATATCCCCAATTGTTTAATACAATCAAATGAGCCACCCAATAATAAGCTCAGAGGTGCAGGAGGGCAATACCACCATTATGCTGATTACGTTGTAGCATCTTCAGTGTCACCCAAGGGTGACCATCATGCCACAACAGTTTATGGACCTCTTTGTCTACTTTAGTAACAATCTCATCCAAGAACGTATAATAGGTGTTTTGAAGAACATATAAAAATTTCGGCAGTGTAATAATTTTAACATGCCTTCTCTGCCCAATAAAGTTAGTGGTAAAGCCTTCTAGCGGTCTGTATCTGCATGGAATTCCACCAGGACCCTCAGGAGGTTCCAGTCGAACCTACGCTCTTTGTCTGGGGTTATATAGATCCCTAGATATTGAAAGCCCTCCTTATCCATCCATAACCTCTCCGGAACTGCCGACGCATCTAGTTCCTCACCTGTCTGGTACAAGACCGATTTATCCCAATTTATTTTATACCCTGAATGGGAGACATACGTTTCAAATATCTGAAATACCCCAGGGATCATGTCTTTCGGCCAAGTGACACACAAGAGGATGTCGTCCACGTATAGTGAGATCTTTTTTTCCTCAACTATTTCTTCTGCGGCCATAAAGCCCTTAATGTCAGGATGGTCACGAACATGCAGGCCAGTGGCTCGAGCGAGAGGGCAAATAGGATGGAGGACAGGGGACAACCCTGTTGTGTACCCCTTCAAATGGGAAACTCCAAGGAGAGAGTGCCATTTACCCTCACCGTAGCCATGGGCTCCTTGTACAGCAGTGCTATCCAAGTCCAGAATTTGGAGTCGAACCCGAATCTCTTTAGAGTTTGCATCAAAAATGGCCAGTGCACCGCATCAAAGGCCTCGGCTTCCGGGGAAAGGATTATATGTGGATCCGGTCATGAATGGACTGTCGCCAGCCAGTTATGGAGTCTATGGAGAATAAATCTCGTGGACCTACGTGGCATGAAGCCCGACTGATCCATATGAATCAAGGGGGCTATAACTCCTATGAGCCTCATAGCCAACACCATCACCCAAATCTTAGCCTCAATGTTAATCAGTGAGATCAGGCAATAGGAGCTACAAATCGTAGCTGGTTTCCCTTTCTTATGGATCACTACTATCGTAGCTTGGCGCAGATCTGACGAAGGGGCCCTACCTCGCTAGCCTCCAAGTACATCTTAAGGAGATGAGGACCAAGGATCTCTGCATTCTTCTTAAAGAATTCGACCGAGAGGCCATTCAAGCCCTAAGTCTTCCCTGATTTCAGCTTAGTTATAACCGCCTGTATTTCTGGCAGTGTGATTTCCTCCTCCAGGCCAAAGAGTCTTCCCCTGGGAGGATTGGTAACTTCACAGTGAGCAAGCAGGTCTCGATTTGTTGGGCCTCAGCCAGAGATTGTGCCCTATAAAAATCCTCCTAATAAAATTCGCACATTCCTCTGCTATTCTCCCATCAGTATTATAGGTGTCAGCATCATACCCGACCATAGTATGTACCCAACGGAAACTCTGCCTCTCGTCGGTCCAACCATGACAGGAACTTTCCAGCCCGTGTCATAGAGGCGGTGTTGTATGGCTAAAATCTGATGTCTAGCATCGTTTTGTGCCAACACGTGATATTCGTTACGCAGGGCCTCGCTCTTGCGAAGGGCCTGGGTATCCAACCTTGTCCCGGGAACTCCCGCTGCACGCACCAACCGACGTTCAACTTCTTCTATCTGCCTTGTTTCCCTCTTCTGTTTGTGTGCAATTATATTGTCAGATCTCACCTTAGTTTCTGTAGGAGTGATAGGGAGTTGCACTCAATAATCAGCAAAAAAAGCACTCCTCACACACTCACAGCCAAATGTTCAGTACCCAAGTAGGGAGGGTGGAAGTGGCCCGATCTGGTACACCTCAACAATCTCACCTCAGTCACACCCCACAGTCACCCCCACACAACACTCTCTATCACCCAAGGAGGGGGGGTGGAGGGAAAGGTCTTCACTCACAAGCCCCATCTGCACCCCGAGCTCCTCAATCTCCCCACCCCTGCCCCACAGATTCTCCCGGCATTTCTCATTCAGGTTCCAGAGTTCTCAGGCTCATCTTGTTCAACAGTCCCCTGATCAGGATTAGATGTGGTGTTTCCGGAGCCCTACCCCTGCTCATCTTCTGCCTCCATATGATGCATCCGCTCTTCACCATCGGTCCTGGACGTCTGGCTCTTGTGTTGCGACAGCCCTCCTTCAGAGTCAGAGGAACTCAGTCCGTCCCTTGTAGAACCCTCTCCTGTGTCCAGGGATCTGCCCCTGCCGCCCCCAGGTCGGGCCTTCATCTTCGAGGTTCAGAGATTGGTTCTTGTCCCTAGATTACCCCTTCCGATTGCCTTTGTTGGTTCAGGCCATGAGGGCCGCAGTTGGGGCCTCTCCTCGAACCAAGTCCAAGCCTCCTCTGGTGTGGCTAAGAAATGGGTTTTGTCTTTGAATATGACTTTTAACTTGATGGGGAAGAGCAGCATTTATTGTAATTGCAATGGGCAAAGCTTGGCCTTCACTGCATCAAATGATCTCCTCTACTTCTGCACTTCACTGGAATAGTCTTGGAATACCATAATGACAGAAGATTCGAATTTGAGCTTCCCCATCTGTCGTTCCTCCCTCAGGATCATATCTTGGTCTTGAAAATTCAGAAAGTGAGAGATAATGGCACATGGGGGAGTGCCTTGCGGTGGTTGGGATGCTAGCGCCCTGTGCACTCGTTTTATTACGAAGCACGGAGCCACAGTTCCAAAAAGTCCACCATGTTTGTCCCTTATGCTCCCTCAGGGAAGCCCACCAGCTGCAGGTTGTTTATCCTCACTCAATTTTCTGCATAATCCACCCTTGACAGCAGATCCTTGGTGATAGCTTTAACTTCAGTCAGGTCTTTCTTTTGGGAAAGCCTAATATCTTCCAGCTCGAACAGCCTATCTTCCGCCGTAGTTACTCGGTCAACCACATTTCAGAGAGCATGTCTCAGTAAGAACACTTCCACCCGGACCTCCCCAATCCTGGCTACCAGGGATGTTCTCAACAGCTGGATCGAATGTGGGAGGGCTGCGTTATCCGACAGCGATGACGCTACCTCCGTCTCCAGGGAAGTCTCTACCACTTTGGTTTATTTATCAATTTTCCCTTGACGGGGGGCTTTGGATCTTTGTCTTTCGCCATGACCGGGCTACTGCTCTACTGTCACAAAGCCTATGGCAGGCTAATGCATGCTGTGCTTGGTGGGATGGTTTGAGCCAATAGGGCCCAGCTCCTGACCGTTGCCCGCCGCACACTCGCAGGCAGCACCTACGTCTCTGCCCCTGCCAGATGCCAAACCATGCCCCGATTGGCAGCCAGGGCAGAGGAAATCTCAGGCATGCAAATCTCCTTTACGGGGCCAGGCACCTTCAGGTACACTCCCAAAAGGACACTAGGGAGATTTGGAGACCCGGCCCCACCGCCTCCTAGTACTGCACTGTGGCCCAGCCCCTCCGCGCCGTGATGTGCAGTTCACCACAGGGATCTCAATGAGCAGCAGGGCAATGATCCCGGGGCTAGTCCTCTCCACTCACACTAATGCCGGAATCAGGGAAGACACAGTTAATCTTATTTCATGCCAGGCCCACCTCCCAGGCTCTTTACTCCTTCGGCGCCAGTCCGCACCACGCTCCGTTGTGGGCATGGGGGGTTGCGATCCAGGGCCGGACCCCGCTGACACTCAGTTACACCTTTTTCGGGCCGAAGAAGCTCTGACGCAGCCAGGAGACGCACTTCACCGCTCCTAGATGCCACGATCGGAGGTGGCCGCCATTTTGTCCCTAAAGGCTCGATCATCAGTGATCACTGTTTCTCTCTTGGGGGACAGCCGATGGCATCGCTGTGGGTTCTAATTTGGGGGTTGATGGGGCTTTGTTACAAGATTGTGTGGGCCTCTTATGGACCTCCGTGCAGGAACGTCTAGCCCCCCATCTTGCTGTCCCTGCTCCCCGTTTAATCTATGTTAATCGGGTAAAATCTCCCAGACACTTAGGTCTACTGGAACGTGATTTTCTTCCATGCACACAACTCCACACTGATCTAGCTCTTTTGAGCAATTCTATTTCTATCTATTCTAAGGGGGATGCATGTCACTTTGAATCCATGAGAAGCTTTGTAAAATAAATGACTATAAGAACATTGGATTTTGCCAAACTTCTGATTGCCATAGATCCTCTAGAGCGTTCCATAAAGCATTCTTATAATATCAGGGACTAAGCCAAAATGCTCTGGTGTTGAAACATGAACACCAGTTCTACTGCCTAGGATAGCTTCCCTTTCATTTAATCAAATACCTTCCATTTTAACTACTGATTCCACCTAATTGATGTCATAAATCAGACACAGATAGATCTAATGGCACCTGGTTTTTGTTGTGTGGATTTTTACTGTGTGTAGGACTTCAAGTGTCACCACAGGATCACTCACGCTGCACAAAATACCTGGCCAGCAATAGACCACACAGGCACAAGGTCAGTCACTAGACTGGCCACCCAGAGCGTTCTCTAAGGCATCACGCACACCCACAGACATCTACAAAAGTCACATAGATATGAACATAGATCACCACAGACAAACACACTCATTTTTATACTGGAAAAGCTCATGGTGAATGGCACACTTCGGACAACCATCAAAGGAGAGCACCCCCCACCCCACATAGACCGAGACCTCTGTACAACCACAGCCACACAACCTACTGATTAAAGACTAGTTCAGAGGAAGGTGGGAAACTTCATATTCTCTCCGGAGCTCCATGAATGGTGCACAGTGGCAAACCCTCACAATGATGTAATATGGTGTTATTTAACTCTACCAGAAGCCACATTATACAAAGTGCCAAGGGGGTGCAATAGGCTTTTGCATCCATGTTCTTTGCCCCTGGAATTCTATTCTATTACAGATAGTGTTGCAGATCCAAATTCATATTGTAACTTTGCTAGTGTCCACTGAGGACAGCGATAAAGAAGGGAGTGATGTATAAATAAACGTGGGAATGTCAATCTGTTTTTCAAACCATTAAGTCGGGAGTGGGTAGAATGCCCGCACTGAGACATTGTGGGCCTCATTTACAAGGAACTGACGCATCTGCATTGATGCGTCAGTTTCCTTGCGCCAGCAGCAAATGTCCTTGCACCACCATGGATGCGCTGTATTTATAATACAGTGCTCCATGGCACAAGGATTAACCGATGCGTCAGAAATTCTGACGCATCTGTTGGCACAAAAGTGACGCATTACTGGAGTTGCTGATGAAAGTGACGCAGCTCCAGCACTGCGCCACAACAGATAGGTGAGTCCCATTCAAAAAGCCCTGCGTCATTCCTTATGCCTGGTCTTACCAGGCGTAGGGATTTTGACGCAGTGAAGGCGTAGAGTGATGCCTTGTAAATTTCACTGCGTCAGTTCTATATGGCTTTTTGCATGGGAACGCCCACCATGCATACATTATACCTGATGCAGGTATAATGTGGCGCAGGACTTTACAACATGACGCATCTCCCTAGATGCGTCACGTTGTAAAAGGGCTGCAATGTGGCGCATTGTTTACGCCGCCGCACCGTCACAAAAAGTGATGCAACGGCGGCGCAAAAGTGTTGCAAGAGGCTTGTAAATCTGCCCCTGTGTTGTTAACAGAAAAACTAAAAGATACCGTTTAAAAGGGATGGCAGCTATACTCACCCAACTGGACACTAGTGAGGCAAAAGTATTAGCACCTTATTATGAGTTCGGCGGTCCAATGGACCGCTGAACCTATGGTGGAGGTACATGGACCGCCAGACTGGTAGTCTGCCCACTGCATTAGGGCTGTGGGGGTTGGATCACCACAGGACCGCTGCTGCCGCCAGGGATCCACGATCCCTGGTGGTGAAATAGCGGTTTGAGATCCCTAATATGCTGGTGGTGCTCCTGCAGCACCGCCAAGCATATTAGGAGTTTCCTCACCGCTGCACTTTTCATGGCAGCGTGACTGCCATGAAAGTTGTGGCGGTGAGGAAACTAAGGGGTCCCTACAGGCCCCCCTTGTGCCTCTGCACCATGGGGCAAATGCAGGGGTGCACATGGTGTGCCCCCCTGTCTGCATGCACCCCCATGTTCCTGCATGGGACAACATGCACAACATTGTGCATTTCGGTCCGTGTAGTAACATGCTTTGGTGTTCCAATTGCGGTGCCTATTTTAAACGCACCGCAGTGGGAACGCCAAAGAACTGCCCACCAGCGACTTAAAACGTTGTAATCTGGCGGGCGGTCTATTTTGGCTGTGGTGGTGTGGGAGTGGGGCGACTGCTCCCACACTGCCAAAGTCATAATAAGGCTCTTATTGTTTACCTCACAATTGCTCAAGGATGCTGGAGAAAATGACTTGGTGATTGAGCTAGAAGAAGTGGTTTGTTCCTGGGCAATACAACATTTTAAATTCTTTTTGTGTGATTGTCTTTCACTGCTAGAACAGATTATCGGCATTTTTGTTTATGTGTTCTCTTACAAAAAAGCAGAGAGGGCAACCAGTAAGATAAGCAAGAAGGTGGAATTTTTATGGAACTGCTGATTCAGTGTATAATACTTTTTGAGTTTGAGGAATAAAGTAACTTACTGCCTCTCAATGTTCCCAGTTGTTGGTCATGGAGAGTTAAGTGCAGAAAAAAGATGATGGAGATAGGGGAATTGGATGAGGGTAAATGAAAGCATTGTGTGGTTAGTAAGGGGATGCAGTAGGTGGTGAAAGGTGGGGTTAGTTACATTCTACTGTCAGGACAGGAGAAAGAGCTTTGAAATGTGAAAGACAAGTTATGTATCCGCAATGGTGAATTGAAAAGAAATTACAGGTGGATTTCGCCAATGGGAGAGGGGCAAAATAGTGTGAATTTGGCCCATGAATGGAATGTGGAATAGGCACCTTAGCTAAGCCAGACAGGAAACTGTAATTTTGTTCAAGTGTGGACACGATGATGGAGAACATGATGAGAGATTGTGTGCTGAGTGCAGGTTGAGACAAGACTAATGTTGTACGAAGAGCTCTTCTGTCACCCACTGAAGTTCCCAAAGAACCATGATATAAACATGGTTTCGACATTGTGGGTCCATTTGAAATGTTATACCCATCAAACAGATATGTTTTGATGTTAGTGGATTATAAATTAAAAGAGATTGCAAGGAGGAGTGGGAGTTCAACACTAGAATGATAGTGGAATTCTTAAAAGATTAATTTCTGTGTGAAGAAGTGCTGAAAATGATTATCAAGGACAATGGTGCCCTGTTTGTGTCTTCTAAGAGGCAGAATTTCTTGAACTATTAACAATAGAACATCACTGGACAGCTTTGAATAAACCAGAAGACACTGGCCAGAGAGAATGAATAGATAGGTCATGTTTTTGCGGACGTCAGAGAAGGCACGGCTGGACTTAAAGGACACTTTGCAAGAAATTGTCTAGGAAAAAGGACTGAGGAATAACTTCCACTCTGAACTAAACCATGGCATCAATATGTCTTGAAATTGCTTCACTGTTTATGCCTGAAGAAAACTCATTTTGTGGTCTCAAAGCTTCATAAGGAAGATATTCTGAAGCCAGAGCATAGTTTGGGAAGTATATCACAGTATATTTGATAAAGTCTTCAAGTCCGAGGATTCCTTGAGTTGTGGCCATTTCGGGTGTGATTTGCGGTATAAAAATGGGTCACACTTAGAGGCATATGCTCAGTGCTGACTGTAAAAGCAGTGCTGAGGAGAGAGTTCAGTCTGATTAACTTTGTGGATTCTTCTGAAAAGTGAGACAGAGGGAACCTCGTCAGAGATGGTAGTAGTGCTTAAGCACTGATTCCTTTGACAAGTGAGATACTGAAAACAAAATCAGTTTGATGATAGATGTTGAAAGTTATATGTGCACGGTTTACAAATCACTAACATTTGTGGTGTAAGGAGTACTCCATGTCAAACAAAGTAAAGGCAGAGTGCATCTGATGTGGGTTACAGAATAATGTTTAAAAGTGGGTTGTGGCTTAAAGCCAAAGTCTGTGAGAAAGACCAGCGCTTCTGTTGCAATAGATGTTTCACCAGTGCATGTTTGGGCATGGACACATGTTACATAGTAGTTATACAGTGCTATGGACAAATTGTATGTAAGAAAAACTTTTATAAGGTGTGGATATTTATTTTTAGAATTCAATTTCTCTGAAGGTTTTGAGGTATTGCTGATTGTTGAATAATGTAGAATGAAGGGGTTAGCCACATAGCGGTGGCTCTCTGCAATTGTACTTATCTCAGGAATGTGTGTAGTGTATTTTAGCAAACTACAGAGGGTTTCCAAAGGGCCAGGCAGAAGATGTCTTATCAGTGGTAAATGTATATCTGTCAACTGTTGGAGAGGAAAATCACTTTTACCATTTATGACAAGAAGTAACCGAACATGACACTTTTTGGAGAAAAAAATTAATAAACGTGCAACAAATACACGTTATAGAAAAGATGACAAAACAAAGATTTTCAATTACTGCATTGAAAAAGCATGCATAAAAAGAGTAGTTTGGATGATATCATAGTATAAGTAACATGGATTGTGATTTACTTAAGAAAAATAACTATATTTTATTAATATGTGTTAGAAAACGTGCAACTGATGAACTTTCACGTTATAGAGTTTACCTTTAATTGGTTCTGAACGTCATTTATATGAAAGAATAACTAATAAGATTTATCAAATATTATGATTAATCCTGATTATGGTAGTGAATTTTACTAAAATCTACTTCTTTGGGGCCGATTCCGATCTCGGCCGGTAGTGCTCCGAATCGGATTCGGATTTACCGGATCCGATTCGGAGCCCTGTTTCCCGACCGAATCGTACGCGGGTCCGGCAGAGCGAGTACGATGCAGGCACCCGCGAAATCTCCGACCGACTCGAACGCGGCTTCAACACGCTCCGACCGACTCGCATGGACACGACTCGCACCGCGCTATGGAGACGTATCCCGGCCGGGTAAGTACGATGCGCGCCGCGAGCAGTCCGACCGACTCACACCGCCGGCTCGAAAAAGCTGTCGGAGCCGGACTTTTGGGGTCCGCGTCGGACCCCCCTGTACGCGTAGGCACGCGAGTCGTACACAGGGGGGACCCATTGTCCCCCCTACCTGTGCATGTACGCCGCGATGCGCATGGACGCGTACATGCTGTAGGGGGCGCCCTTGTCCGCCTCGCACCCATTGAGTCAATGGGAGCCCGCGTACGCGTTGTACGACCGGCTCCCATTGAAGTCAATGGGAGTCCGACTGACTCGAGTCCGATGGCATGCGTGCGCATCGTACTCGTTCGGTCGGACTGCCAGAGTCCGATTCGGTCGGAAATCTCTCCGGGTCCGGCTCGGTCGGACAGATTTCCGGCCGGAATCGGAATCGGCCCCTTTGTGCGTAACTGAGTGCACAGAAAAGGACAAATGAAAAGTAGGTGCTACACATTTATATTTGATGATGCTTTTGTGAAACTTTTAGAGAATGTACTTCACCTATATAATAATCTATGCTGTCTGAAACAATATTAATATTTTGTAATTTGAAATGTATTTACATGTTGGTACTTTCAAAAAAGTTATTAGCACCCTATTATGATACGTATTAATAGTAATTCTACTAAATGTTCTTAAGTGCATCAGAAGTTATACTAAAAACATGACATCTTTATATTCTTTTATGAATGTATGCTTATAACTCTATATACTGCGTAATATTCGCTGGAAGTTTTCTGCTTTGCTAAGTTCACTGACTGTGGGACATTTTCCAATTAAAAAAATTATGTGCAACAGCATTTTTCCTGACTGAGTTCACATGCATTGAACAGAAGATTTTGCTACAATTATGTTACCACTTCACGACAGCTGCCTGGGAAACTGTTCTCTTGAACTTTCTCCTAAGCTCTAGCTAAAGGAGCATTGTTCTAACATTTCACATACTGGATGGCTTAAGAACTATGTAATTGTCCCACCTATTTCTCTGCATTTTGTGTCTTCTTATGTCGCCTAACACACATACCATATAAACTGACCAATGGACTGAGTGGCCTGACCAGATAAGGTGACTCCAGGAGGTGTCATCCCCAGAATATAATTTTGTCTGACCTAACAGATTATTAATGCTGGAACTCTTGAGAACTCTTGCGAGCTCTTGCTCTCTGCCTCATTCTCGAACATTGTTCTGGCAATGGCGATGGTGACGGACTATTTGCTGTTCTGCATTGCCTGCTGATTACGAACTGCCTTCGGAAATCTTGCAGAACGTACCTCTAAACTAATCTGCCTGATGTGGACTCATCTGGCCGCTCTCCCGAACTGAAGCATATGTTATATACGATTGTGGTCTTTTCCTTTGGGGATTACTCGAACTGGCACAATTGTCCCTTTCCTGAGCTTTTGATACTTATTTCGATCAATTTGCTAAATGTCTTATTTCCCTATGCAATCTATTGATGCACTTATTTTTCAAATATTTGATAAACTAAACTAAATTTACTACTTTGACTCCGCTGTCATGATTTATCCTTATATAAGTGAGAGTGCATTTCCAATTTGGGTTTACTAATGACTAGGGGAGATCCTAATAGAAAGATCTCAGAGCATCAAATTCTAATGTTATTATTCTGTATAGCTTTAGCTGAACTCTTGGTATGTATGATTTTTGTTCGCCTACATTTCTAAAGGAGATTTGAGCTTGCGGTGATTATCCTATATATATGTATAGTACTGTTTTGAAAGTAATCTACCTGAGCTTGATATCAATGTTATAAATCAGATGTCCAATTCTTGGTCCTCATTGGATGACTGTTAGACCCCTTATATCCAACCGCTCTCGGCACCCAGCAAGGTCCATTGGAAGAGTGGGAAATTCATCATAGTCATTCCCATCCGGTATAGTATATTTGGGGCCCAGTAAACTAAACCTTTGGATTTAAAATTGCAGGTGATGTGAAGAGGGTGATAAAGTTAAGGTGGATAGTGTACAAATTTTGGAGGGTGTTCAAATTTAAAAAAAACAGTGACCACATTAAACTCTATGTAGGCACTTTGGGGCATATTTACAATGTCCCTGCGGCACTTGTATGCCACTGGAGCATCATTTTTGTGATGCTCCGGAGGCGCAGTGTGCCGGCCCATATTTACTAGGCCACGTAAAGCCACCCTGCGTGGCTTTTCATGGCCTTGTAAATACGACCCCCTTTCACGCATTAATCTGTGTGAAAGGGGCATTCCACGGGTGTTGCTGTGGGCGTTCCCATGCAACTCCTATGGAATCTGATGCATTCCCAGATTTACAAGGTTTAATAAACTTGGAAATGCGTCAGATTCAACCGCCTACCCAGTGGAGGCGTTAAAGAGGTGCAATGAGGAGAAATACCTTTGTTTGTTCTTGTTTTTTGCTCTTTCTATGCGTGCTGCATTCTGCAGCACACATAGAAGGAGGAAAACACCATCAATGGTTGTTTTTGTGCAGAAAGGTGTACCTTCCTGCACAAAAACAATCATCCCTGCAACAAAGGCACCCTTGCACATGGTGCAAGAGTGCCTGCATTGGCGCTAGGCAGCCAATTGTGCGCCAGCGCAGAGGAAAGCACAGGGATGCGTTGTATTGCTGTAAATAGGACGCATACCTGCACTTTCCCAATGACGCAGCTCGGCGCAGCAAGATGGCTTGCAGTGCCGTGCCGCATCATTTTCTAGTAAATATTCCCCTATGTTTGTGGGTGGATAGCAGTACAAAGAGGGTTATAACCACCAAATTGTAGGTGACTCAACAGATATGCCTTGTGTTTGGCATGCTGGCAAATCTTATGCCCATTATAATATGATGTCCATTATGACATGACTGATTATAGAATTCACATGATATGTGAATACTCAGCACTGGCGCTATACTGGGAAAACATAGTAGATCGAATGCAAATCGCCACAGGGTGGAAAATTCCAAAAACAATACGGGTAGTAATTCTGGGACTACTCCCCACGCCAAAATCAAAAAAACTTAGTAGAAGGTTTGTGCTGCTGGGGCTGGTGCTGGCAAAGAGAAGAATAGCGATTAGATGGCTCAGTTCAGATCCCCCGACAATGGAGGGATGGCTGAAAGACCTCAGTGAATGGGCAACTGCAGTACTAGTCAGAATTAAATGGATCAGGAAAGACGAAAAGATAGGTGAGGATGCGCAAGCCTGGTCATTCATGATGGCGGACGCAAAGGACTCCCCCACCCCCACTGGGGAGACGAATGGGGAGGGAGAGGAGGGGACGGGCAATGAAGGGGAAGTCAGGTGAAATGACAAATAGAGAATGCACTATGTAAATTGGAGCATGACCCACTGAGAGGTCGACATCTTTTTTCTAAGACCAGGCACGACAATGGGGAGGAATGGGGGGTGTTAACGTAATTAAATTGGCACAGACAATATGCTAAGAGGCAGGCATGGTCAATGTTGAGGCCTCCAAATTATACATAATGATGATGTATAACAATGAGAACATAGAAGGGGATGGGAGGGAGAGAAATACGGAGTTGAGGTAGTAATTGTAATTATGTCTTGCTATTATGCTGAAAATACCAATAAAAACGTTTTTTAAAAAAAGACTGATTATAGTAAATGTGCCACAGGTATAGCGTACTGATTTACTTCAAGTCCATACACCCCATAGGACGCCGTGAGAATTATTGGCTTAAGACATCAATTAAGTCACTTGAGATGTCATTTGAGATGCTATTAGAAATGTCATTTAATATGTCATGAGTGATGTAATATTTGAGGTCATAAGCAGTGCATGACGGAGGAGCAAGTTATAGTTAGTTCACTGAACTGTATCTGCTGAATTTCAATGTTATTTTGGTTTGTAAACATTGGGTTGCATCTTATTTCAGCACCTAAAATCTCTTTAACTTACATTTTATTCTGTGAATTTCTGTTTTTTTTAATGTAAGCTAAGATCTTATTACCATAACTAAGTGTAACTTCATTTGAAACCTTCGTTTTTTTCAGTGAATTTCTGGGTTTTTCAATCATGGGCTGCACCGGGCTGTACATGAGTACCTGGCACCTGCAACACAGTTTGCTTTTTAATTTTAACCTCCGGTGGTCCCTCTGTATTCTCCACACTACCCCCCCAACTTTTACGTGGGGTTCAGGGTGTCCCTATCATGCCCTCTCAAACCCTCTATTAAAAACGTTTTCAGGACATGGTAATCGAGTCCCTGAGTCCTGTAATGGCAGCCGCCACATTTCCTTCTGAGTTGCGGCAGCCAATCGATCACTCGGTAACACGGGACCAGGACCCGTTCAGCAGTACCATAATGGCTGACAGGAGAGGAAGCTTACCCCCCACCGCCAATAAAAAAGCCCTATCTTTTTTTAAAAATTCGGTGGTACCGGATTCCCATAAAATCAGCCATCGAGATATGCCTAACTTTTAAACCCCTTCAAACTCAACTTGAGCCTTTCTTTAAACGCTAATTTCTTGAAAATAGCTGAATGGATCGACACCAAATCACAAAAGGCACACTATCTGAGGAAAGTTCTTTCTACATAATTTAGTATGATTCCCTTCACTTATTTTTTTCTATATGGGAAAGCAAATTCCTATAGGAATTAATATGAGAAATCATTGTTTTGAGCTCTCCCTTTTTCTTGGCCCTTGTTTGATAGATACAGAAAAATCTATCCATGAAGGAGACGCGTGAATAAACTTTATTTTGGAAAGTTTTGTGAAGATTTATCAAAAGGGCACCAAGGTTATTAGCGAAACTAAAAACATTCTTCCTATGGAAAGTCTGACCTAGCTTTCACTACACAGTGGTGACCGTCACTGTGTAATATTTATATTTTATAATATAACATGAGCATTTGTAAAGCGAACGTTCACCCGTAGGTATCTTGGTGCTGAATAACAGATGTTTATTGTTACCCAACGGTACTCATTTTATCGACCTCAGATGGATGAAAGGCTGAGTGGACCCGCCAGGCTTTGAACCTGTGGCCATGAGGTCAAACACAGGCCCCTGCAGTGGACGCATTAGTCCACTGAGTCACCAGATCTGGCTTTATGAATCTTCAAGTCATATAGAATGTTTAAGCTTGAAGTCTTCAAGGTATGACAGGTGCTGAGGCCTGTGTCTCCATCTCAAATATTGGTAATGCAGTCCTATACTCCAATAAATCCTACTAGACTGCACTTTACTGAAGTAGAGTACTTCTTCCTGGTCAACGAAGCTCAGTGTAACCTAACACACTGCCCTTCGGATGAACTACCATGTCTCGCAAGATTAGAATAGCCCTAAGATTTTAAGGCATGAGCAGATGCAGAGAAATTGGACTTTAGAGTGATTTGAGGTTGTTGAGTTTCAGTTTGTCCAGGACTATTGGGCACCTCTGCTCCACATGCAGCAAAATGCCATGCCTCGCTATTTATCTGCTTGACTAGAGTGAAATCTTGGCTCTAAATTACACTTATTACTGGTACAACCATTCACAAGTCATGCAATCTGACAGACTGCTCAAGAGGCACCCGTCTCTTATGAATATTCCCAATTTTCACAGGCAAGTGAACCTTCACGGTCAACTCAAAATCAAATTTCTTTACCTTTATGTTTTTTCCAATAAAGAGAACCACAGACCCCTTTAAAGTGGCATGTCAAACACAGTATTGCTGTTCATTTTCGCAAGAATACTTCGAAATCTAACAACTTTGTATGCATTCTGTCTGTCACTTTGAAGGTAAAGAAGCCCACAATGCCAAGCATAATGTACACCTAGGCATCCATGATGTTGATAATTAGCTTTTTAAATCTTTTCTGGTTAGAACCACAAATATTTTGCAGTCACTAGAGGGTTTAAAGAGTCAAACACTATAACTTCTTCCATTTAAGTTGAAAAGAAGCATTGATAAAGCCAGTAGGTGTGACGTTGGCTGACAGCCTTCTGTTTGTTTTGCTTTGTCATGAGTTTTGCAAAAGTTATTGTTGATGAAGATTTTTAGCCTCATCAACCTATTAAAAAAACAGTGGCTAAAAGCAACATATTTTTGGTCTCAAAAAGCATTGGTATTTTGACAAAATATTGAATAAAAAATATTGTGTCAAGAATATCGTGATACATAAATATCGTTGTTTTAAATATCGTTTTAGGTGTTTAAAATATCTATTTATTTTATATCAATGTAGTATATATCGTTGGTAATAATATCGTTTTTTAGTGGTAAATAGTGTGCTCTATATTGTATTTATCATCTTATATGTTGTTTTTATTTATATTCATGTTTTTTAATTTTTTAATATTACGTACTTATAAGAATGTTCTTTTTGTAATTTACATTGTTTAAATGATTTGTTTTTAGATGCAGAAATATATTTTTAAGTAGTGGGATGTGGGGTTTATAGGGATAAGGGTGGAAATTATTTTAAAAATAAGGCATTAATGTACATTTTTTAATGTTTCTTTAAAAAAAAGTTACAAAAACAAATAGGTGTGAGAAGTTGGGTTTATAGGCAATAAGGGTGGGGAATAATTTTTAAATATTATTTAATAAGATTTGTTTTTCTTAAAATATTATTTCCATTTTAAAATTGTTGTATACATGTTAAATATTTATAAGTATATTTTTATGTATTTAAAATAAAGTGTTAACATTTATAAATTTATTGGTAAAAAATAATAGATTTTTTTAAAGATTCTTTCTTAGTAAATATTGTGATGTGATATTGTTTAAAAAATATTATTATTGTTATTTGAAAATGATATAATTGTTTTAAATAAAATTTTACAGTTTTCAAAAATTATTCTAGAAAATGTTTTAGAATTTTAAAAAATGGGGAAATAAAATTTTAAAAAATTATAGTTGTGTTAGAAAAAAACCTAATTTTACAAATATTTAAAAATGTTTTGTATTTGTATAGGATAAATTGTACATTTTTTAAATAAAATACACTAGGTTTATAAAAAAATTAATAGTTGAACATTTTTTAAGGCTTTTTAAAAATTTCAGTTCTTTTAAATATATTATTTTCATTTTTTAATAAGATAATTATTAATTTATTTACATAATGTGTGAAAATATTAAAGTGTGCTAAACATTTACAAAAAATATTATTGTATAAAATCTGGTATAAAATATATTTAAAAAGCATTTTTGAAAAAAATATATTGTAGTTAAGGATGTATGTTTTTATTTGGAAAATTATGTTTTTTAAAATATTTTGTTACATGTTTGTTAACTTTGTTCACATTGTGGTGGCAATAGGAAATGTTATCTTTTAGTGTACAATATTTTCCCTCAGTTACTTTGTAGTAGTTTGGGAATTGTAATTGTTACCCCTCTAGTGTCCAACACTTTCGCTGAGTTAATTTATATTGGAGTGGAAATAGTACATTTTGCCCCCTTACTGTCCAACGCCTTCCCTGAGTTAGTTTATATTGGAGTGGAAATAGTAATTGTTACCTCTTCAGTGTCCAACATCGTCCCTGAGTTAGTTTATATTGGAGTGGGAATAGTAAATTGAACCCTTTTAGTGTCCAACACCTTCCCTGAGTTAAGCTATATTGGAGTGGGACTAGTGAATGTTGCCCCTTTAGTGTCCAACACCTTCCTTGAGTTATTTTATATTGGAGTGATACAGTAAATTGAACCCTTTTAGTGTCCAACACCTTCCCTGAGTTAAGTTATATTGGAGTGGAAATAGTAAATGTTGCTCCTTTAGTGTTCAAAAACCTTCCTTGAGTTATTTTATATTGGAGTGGGAATATTAAATGTTTCCCCTTTAGTGCCCAACACCTTCCCTGAGTTAATTTAGATTGGAGTGGAAATAGTAAATGTTGCCCCTTTAGTGTTCAAAAACCTTCCCTTAGTTACTTTATATTGGAGTGGGAATAGTAAATGTAACCCTTTTAGTGTCAAAGAGGCGGCCATTTTTTTCTACCGCTAACTATATTTAGTACTCTATTGGTATTATTTTGGCTTGTTTTTGGAAGGAAGAAGTTGTGGTTGGATGCTGCTATTCTTAGGTAAAGGTAAGTTAATTCTTAACGTTTTTTAAGGTGATTGTATGGTGGGGATGTAGTAAAGTTGTGTAAACGATGTGTGTGTTGCTTTTTCGATACTTTTTTTGTTTGCTTTATTGCGTTTCTAATGCTTTTTTGTATTGTGTTTTTTTGAATGGAAAGTATTTTATTGTCTAATTAAATTTAAGATATGTGTTGCTAACTATTGTTGCATAGTTTAGTGGTATGTATGTATTAATTTGGGAAGGTAGTGTTTTTGTGCAGGAGGGTGTTTTATTCATTTGTTACAGGTGTACGTTTCCTATGTGTTTCTAAGGGAAGTTGGACATTTCTTTTCTGCGTTTCTTGGAGGGGTTCTTTTTTTAAATCTTTTTTTTTATGAAACCTATAGACTGTGGATTGTTTCGAGGGATTGTCATTCTTTTTTCTTCATTTTTGCATATTTTGTTTACTTTTTAATATCGTTTCTGAGGTTTGTGGTATGTTTTATAGGTATTTTATAGGATAGATTTGGTAGTCTAGTCCTTTGTTATTTATAAATATTTTTACTTTGCTTTGTAGCATCTCATGCATTGTTTTCATTTGTTTACTTAGTTTAGGGTAAATTTAGGTAATTGATTGTTCTATTCTAAGTTCTTCATGGCCGGACTGGCCAGCCGGGCAAGCAGGCAAACCCCCCAGGAGGCTGGAGCCCCTGGAGACCGGTTTCAGTCTACAGGTGGCCGGTTTTCAATCCCTGGAAATGGTAGTGTGGGTCGCAGAGACCTCCACCCCTCTTGCAGGGCTAATGCTCACAAACTGTGCTTGCTATCTATGCACAGTATGGGGGCTGGTCTGATCAAATTTGCCAGGGCTGTTTTGGGTTCCCAGTCCGGCCCTGAAGTTCTTGGTAGCTTTGTTCTTTTTATAAGGCTTCCAGTAATTTGTATAGTGTTGGTTGGGGCAGCTTCAAAACCTTGCACCTCCCTAGAGCAGCACCCATAGAAAGAGGAAAACACCTCTCATGATTGTTTTTGTACAGGAAGGTTTCCCTTACTGAGCAAAAACAATCATGCCAACAACACAGACACCCTTGCACCATGGTGGAAAAGTGCCTGCATTGGCGCACAGCTGCTAATTGCGCCAGCACTGGCTGAAAGGACAGGAATGCACTGTATCTTTTAAATACGGTACATTCCTGCCCTTCTGAATTTACGTTGGGCAGCACAGCAAAATTACTTGCGGCGCTGCCCTACGCAAATTGTTTGTAAATATGCCCCTTAGTGCAGATTTCTGTAGGTGACGCCATATACTTTGGTTAAAATGGTAATAACATCCTAGTATGGCTGTGTAGGGATATATTTTTATGATAGAATTAATCATAGCTTGTTCAAAGTCAATTATAATTTTTGGGGGGTAATAGTTATTTGTTTGTTGTTTAATGTGGTTTAACAGTTCCATGTAGGTATTGCCTTGTTTATTAGAAAGTAGAGCGTAAACAAAAGGCATAGTGGTGTTCTGAAATTCACCATGTATGGTGTATAGTTAATGGAATGGTTTGGGACACATTTTAAATGTACCATCCATCATCCATGTCTAACATTGGGACAGTTTGAGTAAGTTGTTAGAGGTAGAGAATATTAGTACTCGTTTGTCATTATTTTTATTGACATATAGTAGGAAATGGGTTATTGTTAGTTGTGTTGGTATGTCTATGTCCTGTATATTTTAGGAGCAGGTGGGCAGTCGCTGGTGGCCTTTTCAGTGTGTGTTATTAGGTGTTTTAAGGTGGGTATTTTTCAGTATTTGTGTTGTGGGTTTGTGGGTACTAGTGCTTGCTTCTCTTATATTTTCTAAAACTTCTCTTGCTTCTATCTCTGGAACAACTGAGGGGTGTTATGCTCTTTTACGCTAATTACTACAGTTTCTTTAGTAGTTGCCCTCCCATAACATGCATTGAAATAATATTTTGTCCATTTCCATTTACTATGTTCAGTAGAAGCACTTTCTTGGCTGTAGGTGTATCCCATGTAACACAATAACAGTTTTTCATTTTGTGACGTTATATATTTTGCTCCTTCTCAGGGGCGGCTCCTCTGTTAAGGCGGAGTAGCGTTGCCCCACTAGTTTAAATCCCCCCAGATGACAATTAAAATTGTAATAGAAATTATTACCATTTTATTTTTCATTGACACTGCAAACCCCCGAGCTGAGTCTCAGGACAAGGGGCGGAGATGCTGCTGACAGGCAGCAGAGAGGAGTGATGGGCTGGGCACTTTAAGTGCGCATGTCTCTTTGGCAGGCCGTCTTGCGCCAGCCAGCCAGACATGGGCACTTTAACCTCTCAGCCCAGCTGTCTTGGACAGCTGGGTTGGAACATAGCGAAGGCCTCCAGTGCTCTTTGGAGTGCTGACAGAGCCTGTTCAATCGAATCCTGGCACTGCTCTCATGCTGGTTGAGAGCAGCGCCAGGATTGGTTAGGGGAGTTGCTGGGCCCAAGGAGAGAAGAACATCAGGACGTCACGAGGACGTGCAGAAAGGTAAGTGCGTTTTATTTCACTTTTTTAATGTATTTCATGTTTATAATTGTCCTAAATAGCCGACATGCATTAGATTTCCGTTTTAAAGTTAAACATTGTAACTTTAAAACGTTAATGTAATGCATGTCGGCATGAATGTAGTTTACATAATTTTACCCCCATTTGCCCGCCACCCCCCCACAGCCGCCGCCACAGCTCCTGCTGTCATATCTTTAATTACAGTAATATTCTAAATATAAAAAAATTGTTATTTACTATATGTCATGTTTTGTCTGTGAATGTGCTCTTTGCCAAATGACTAAATGCTGTCACTCACAATGAAGTTAGCCAATGGCTAAAGTATGCTATACCACTGTACCATGCTGTAAGTGGGTGGAAGAAAAATGTAAATTACATAATAAATGAACAATGAATAAAAAATGCAGGCTGAAAGCCTCCATACATATATTATACATATAGGCCCAGAAAAAGCGGCCCGTGCAGTAAGTGTGGTGCGGCAGGGTAGGGGGGGTGTTGACAAACGATGACGAAGGGGAAAAAAAAAACAAGAAAATCACTAACTGTGCGCTCGCCGCATCACCGAGCGTAAGGTAAGTGCTTTTCTTTTTTTTTTTTTATTCTCCCTCATCGTCTTCTGTTGACTGCCCCCCACCCTGCCCCACCGCTCATACCTGCACGGACCCCTCCTGAGGACCAGATTTATTAAGGTTTTGCATTGTCCTTCCGTCACACAAGGTGACGCACGGCAGCGCAATTCTTTAATACAGATTTACAAAGCCACGCAAGGGGTTCCATTGGTGGAGCACGGGCGTTCCTGTGCATCCACCCATGGATTTGACACAGTTCCAGATTTGCAAAATTTTGTATACGACGGAAAGCGTCAAAGCAGAATGCCTCCCAGAGGATGTTGTAACGAGGAGAAAAAAAATCTTCTTGTTAATTCCTCTTTCTATGCGTAATGCTTTTTGCATCACGCATAAAAAGTGGAAAATGCCTCTTTAGATTGTTTTTTGTGCAGGAAGGTATTCCTTCCTGCACAAAATCCTGCCAAAAAACACTCCTGCCCGTAATACAGCCACCCTTGCACTATGGTGTGTTGGCACTAGGCAGCACACAGTGCGCCAGCGCAAGGAGAGAGCAGAAATGCTTCATATCTTTGTAAATATGGAGCATTTCTGTCTCTTCCTTTCACACAATGTAGAAGCAGCAAGTTCCCTTGTTGCACCACGTTGCGTCAAATAATAATAAATGTGCCCCATAATTTTAGTAAAATCAAAAGCTCTTCGCTAACAGACAGGAAAATAAATCCCTTCCACGTAAAATTCAAGCCCTCCCATTCCAGGTGGTATGAACCGAGTTCTGTGCACACACACTGTGCGTCCAGGTGCCCTATTTTGACAAACTGTAGCACTATATCACGATTTTATTTTTGTGCCTGTCCCTAGCTCACGGCTCAGGGGCGTTTAGGCCCCAAGGACAGACGGGACCAGTGGTAGACGGGAAAGAGCAAAAGTAAGGGACGAGCTACAAAAATTGGTTTAGATCCCACGAGGACGCAACGTCTTTGCAATCGGATTCGGTTAGAGCATTTCCGAGCCCTCTGCTCCGGAGGGCATTATTAATGTAGCACAAACTATTGAGCTTTTATCTCTAATCGGGCCCTACTTGCGTCATGGTAGCTGTATTAGATATTCCCAAGAAGAGGCATGAATTATTCATCCAATGAAAGTGAATGTGATCTTCATGGAGGCGGGAAAGGTGGGAGGATTGAGACCGCAAAGAGGACAGTCAAGACGTCAGCAGAGATGCCCCTGCCGGACAGGAAAGAATCTTAAAGTGTCACCTGTACATCAGTGCCCGTGAGGCTTCCAGTGAGTGCTGAATACATATTATATATAGAGCGTCGCTTCTCAGCAAGCTAAACTTGAGCTACACAGAGCTGCCGACCTTGGAGCTGGGGAACTAGGGGGCTCATTATGATGAAAGCGGACATCAGTCCGCCCGCCATCATAACGGTTTTGGGACCGCCCGCCAGACGTGCGGCGTTCCCACCAGTGCAATTAGGATCCTGGCCTTTTAACATTGCGGATGGTGCTGCTGGCTGCAGCACCGTCTGCAATGTCAAAAGAGCATGCACAGCATTTTCCTGCACCACGTGGCAGGCACCACGCGGTGCCTGCCACTTGGTGCATGGAACTATGGTACCCCCCCAGTGCACCCCCCCACACACAGAGGGGGCCTGCAACGGGCCCCCAAAGCCAGTCTCCGCCTGTCTTTTTGCGGCGGGATATCCGCCGCAAAAAGACAGGCGGAAGGGCATATCCTAATCACTACGGCGGTGCCTGCACGGCACAGCCGCAATGTTGCCCTGGTTCCGGGTTCTGCAAGGCGGGCGGAAAAGGACCGCCTTGCGGAACCATGGCAGACGGACTTTCCGTCTGCCGCGGTACCATAATGATTCCCACCGCCATCCAAATTTGGCGGTGGGAATTTTCATTATGATGGCAAAAAGACCGCCAACGCCGGCACAGCGGTGGCCGTCCTTCCGCCATCATAATGAGCCCCTAGGTTCGAGTCTCGGCGTCAGCTCAACATCCTGTGATTCTGGGCAAATCACTTAATCTCACGGTGCCTACCAAAAATGAATGTGTCCTTGTATAATGTAACTGGTGCCCATATAAAGAACTCCAATACCTTCGGGTCGAGTTCGCCTGTATAAAACTACAAGAAGCAAAACACTGGACTGGGTTATCAAGACGGCCAGTGAGCGCGCATGCAAGGGTGCCTGACTTAAGCATGGTTGCTGAAAAGGTGGCCTGCTTGCTCCAAATAACATTGACCTATACACTTTCTCCTTAACACATGAAAACCCCAAATATCAACACAAAGATCAGCAGCAATCTTTAAGTGATCCCGTTCCCTCCCTCGTCTTCCTTCTTTTTCACAACTAAATATCCATGTTTGTATTGACATCATGGATGCATTGGAGGATTTTGGACTTAGATTAAAGGATTTTCTCTTTAGACATCATCAGCAGGGCCTGTAAGTTAATATTGCCTAATTGTGGTACTTGTTTTTTTTTCACTAATGCATTTGAAAAATGAAGATTCAAAACTTGTACAGGTGTCAAAAAGTGTAAAATAACAGCCTTGACTGGTCTATTTGTGTGAGTGTGAGAGAGAGAGTGAGGAAGAAGTGAAAGTTTGTGTGGAAAACAGTTGAGGAGAAAGAGAGGGGGATAGGCAGGCTGTAAAGGAGGTGAAAATTCACGGGTGGTGCACGTGACCAGTGTGGGCGAAGTAGTGACAAAAGTAAGGCTATCATCAGGCTATCATCAGGGCCACTGGTATTAAGGGGTCTATTATGATGGCGGTTGGTTGTCCACCGCCGGGCCGGCGGTGGCGCCTGCCGGACCGGCGGTGGACATCCGCCCGCGATCGCAACCAAGAAAACCGCCGGTCAAATTAGTATGGCGGTGGTGGGAAATTCCGACCGCTGCTTTTCCGCCAGTTGCCATCCGCACTCCTGCCTGGCGGATGGAGCAGGACCGGGATAATGGTGGCGGTGCAGAGCAGGCTCCGCCGGCAGGATTATGATGCCGGCGGTAGCCAGCCTTTCCTCAGCGGTCAAACCGCCATGGAAAGGCATGCAGAGATTGTCTTCCGGGGGCCCGTTGCGGGTCCCCAATGTGTTGGGGGTGGGGGGGTGCACTGGGGGGGTACCCATGGTCCCCCCCTACATTTCCCTCTACCAGGTGGCAGGCACTGTGCAGTGCCTGCCACGCAGTGCAGGGAAATGCAGGACATGCTCCTTTCTGCATCGCGGCGGTGCTGTGGGCAGCAGCAACCGCTGCAATGTTAAGGCCCGCAATCAGACTGCCGCGGTCGGATTTCGAGCGCGGGTCATCGTAATTCGACCGGCGGTGATGTCGCGGTCCATGCGGGCGGTCTTTTCCCGCTACCATGGCGGTCGGGGAGGTTTCCCGACCGCCATCATAATAGGCCCCTAAGTTAGAGGATAGAGCCAAATTATGCAGCAGGGTCAAGTAAATTATGGGGCAAGAAAAGGCAAATTATGCGGCGTAATGTGGCACATTTTTTTAAAGTAGTTCTTTATTATTTTGTACTTTTCACACTTGTTAACATTGTCTGGGCATTAGGTGCACCTCATTAGTACTGGTTTAATACCCATATATAACAATAGACAATAGAAAGGTGACCAGTCAACCTTTGCAAAAGGCCTTTTACTGTGCTGTAACACGTGGTGCTGCATTTTAAGTAAATTTTGAATTGTTTGAGCTCGAAACAAACTTTTTTTGTTAAAATCTGCAGATTATGCAGCAGATGATGGATTATGTGGCAAATGCGGCAAATCAAAATTTATGCAAAAATGGCCGCAGTCACACAATCGCATAATTCCAGTGGCCCTTGCTATCAGAGATTGACAATATTAGGAACTACAAGCGACGATAGCCTCATTCAATGACTGCAGCAAACACACTGGGAATGACAACAACAGGATTTAATCCAGTGACAGCAGGACTCGGAGAGACCACGAAAGGCTGTGATGGTAACAAGAGACGCTTGCAGAGATAGTAGCACCAGCTGTAAGGCCTGCAGAGAAAGACAACCGAAGGATCACCAGGAACTAGCAGCAGCAGGACTGCAGGATAGGACAACAGGAGCTACAATAGTGACAGCCAGACTTGGAAAGGCCACAGCAGGACTTTCGGGGTATGTCAGAAACATCATAAACAGCATCTTGAGTGAAAGCATGTAGCATTAAAGAGTGCCAATTTCCCGGTGGCGGTGGTGAAATCTCGCTACTCCGATCAAGGCGGTGATCTCCCTGGGCCAATCCAGCAGCAGCAGCTTCTCTTGGGGAATATGGGGAGCAGCACAGACCACTGACACCGAAATAGTGTGAAAAAGGCAGCTTTTATTGAAACAGGTGCACATCACAATTAAAAGCCCTTGGCCTGATGCCTTACAAAACTGCAACCTCACTATACAAACTGTTACCTATGTTAAACTACCCCCACCCCTAAGGTTCCCCCACCGAACATTTAAAACCTGCAATTCAGTACCCCCTACTGTGACATTTTAACCTTTCACCTTTGAACTTTAACCTTTCACCTTTGAACTTTACCCTTTCACCTTTGACCTTTCAACTTTAACCTGTACGACTATTAACCTGTAACTATCCTAACTTCCTAATGCACCTTAAAGATCCTACCTCGTGAACTTGTCTACCCGTTCCCTTTCAGCCTTGATTGCCTATGTCAATAACGAATAAACTTGGCTAAAACATGCCAACTTGACTGTCAACCGCCCCTGCGACAACCCCAAAAACAATCACTTAGACGCCCTGTACACCTGTTCCAACGCAAAGCCAACCCAAAACCCAATTTGTTAGCAGGGAAAAAATTAATTTCCCCCAAAAGCGAATTGAAATGGGGGAGGAGGGAGGGGAAAAAAGCTCTGGAATGCATGTGACCAGCCACCGTGAATACCACAAAATGGTGGCTGGTCGAACAAAATGGGGAGATAAATATCCTTTGTGCTACAAAATAGCCCAACCAGCCCAATAAGCCCAACGGGGGCAGAGCAGACACCTGAGCCGCTTCCATTCCCCAAACACCCCGGGGGCAGACCTCCCTACGCTCGCCTGCCCTCCAGTACCCCCTTGGCAACTCCGGCGGCAATCTCCCTTTTGGTTTCGGCGAGGACTGCGGCGGTGAGTTCCAGTTATTGAAATTAACCTTGGGCTGCAGCAGTGAGATCTTCTTGAATCCAGTGGCGGCAGCAATCCCTTGCAACTCCGGTTGCGGCAGTGAGTTCCGGTTCTCACTGATAGATCTTGGGTCGCGGTGATGCATGGGACACCTTATTCAATATGTCCTGAAATTAAAAAGTTAAAAAACAAAAGACAATACTTCAGTTCCCCTCTTGCGAGTTGGACTCAATAAACATTGCATAAAAACACGATACTTATCTGCAGAGCTGTCCCTATCTGCAGAGTGGCCTTGTTCTGTAAAGACCAGCCTCCTTTTGTTGCCTTCTTTGTTTTACCCCTGCAAATAAAAGGGGACAATGTTATATTTTTGGTATTACTTTTTAAAGACTGCTTATCTTATATTTGAAGACCCTCCCTCCAAAGACTATTCTCAAGACTGATTTAGGTGTGTTCCTTTTCTTTACATAGTTTACGTTATCATTCTTGTTGTTGTTTAGCCTTCAGCCTCTAAAGTGCTATCACACTATTTCTCTCTTTCCACAGAAGATGCCAAATACATTCACCAACCAGTAGAGCAATAATTAGGTGGAAGAAGGGAAATTTTGAGGTAGTTTAGTAAACATAAATCCTATTTAATAATATTTTCTCCTCCTCTGTTTTTCAAATACTTGTTATTTTCTCCTTTCCTTTTAGAGTATCTCTGAAACCCTTGAGTTTTGTGCCTGAATTGAGAACGCTCGTCCACATCTACCTTTTGTTTTCTTCCCGTCTTCCCCCAGTCTACCACTGGCGCTTTGATGTAGTTGGGTGCAGTGAGTGACTAGTGGGGTGTAGGGACCTGTCATCTGTCATATCGCTCCTGTGGAATCGTAAGTAAACTTGACACTTTCAAAACAGAGAAGGGGAGAGTGTGTGTTTTTTTTTTCTGTGTGTATGGAACAATTTCTGGTGGAATCTGACTGACATGTCACCATACCCGCCTAAAAGCACCTGGACCGAACTATTTGTTACTAGGGGAGTGTAACACCCCAAACACCCCCCTGAAACTACGCCCCTGGTGCTGTCAGGAAATGACATCTAAGTGAGAGTGGTAGCAACACTTCACACAGTCATCCACCTGTACATACATCTCACCTCCTCCAGGGATCTGTGTATTATCTACATCCACTGATGCCTTAAATGTATATGGGTTGTGAACATGCAGTTAGCATTGCTGCTGCTGTGGGGTATCTCTTTTGTAAAGAAGGGAAGCTTGCACTGTGGAACTCTCAATGAGAGGCACAGGCTTGCCTTACTGCTGCCATACTGTAACTGCATTGTGAGGAAGTAAAGCTTACACTCCTTTGGCCAACTGTCCTGTGAGGGAGGAGTGGCACCACGATGTTGCCCTAGCTCTGCCTGTTCTGTGAGGAACAGAAGCGTGCACTGTTGGTGTACAAGTTGTATATTCTGCGAGGAAGGGAAGCTTGAACTTTTGCTACCTGTGTTGTACCTGTCTGTGGGTGTAACAACAGAACCATACAACCAGTGGCAGCTGCCTCTGTACGGGCATGGGGAGGCAGGAGGGGGGAGGCATGATATAAAAATTAAAAATTAACTTACCTTCTTCGCCGCCGCTGCTCATCTCTCCCGTAGTCCTCGCAGAGCACTGGAAGCACCCAGTCTCCCAGAGTCTACCAGCCAATCACGACGCTGCAGGAGCAGCGTCGTGATTGGTCTGAACAGCCGAAACGGCCGCTCAGGCAGTAACAGGGAGGCTGGTAGGCTGTGCATGTTCTCCACTGGACTGTGCAACACAGCCCAGTGGAGAACATGGCAAGTGCGCATGACTGTTTAGATGGTCCCAGAGGGCCGACCAAGCCGCCATGCACACTTAGGGTGGTGGTGTAAACCACTCCTGCTCCCTCTGACGTGGGGGAGCCCAGCCCCGCCACACCCGACCTGGCTGGAGTTTGAGTCCCGCTAAGAAAAATAAAATGATAACTTCTTGTTATTATCATTTTATTTTTATTTTGCACTGCTCAAGGAGCAATGGCGTGACGCTCCTTCGCCTTAGTGGAGGAGCCGCCACTGCATATAACCCTCCTCTCACTGCTGCTGCCACGTGTCCTGTACCAGTTCACAAGTTGGAGAAGCTTCTCAGGCTGTGATTGTTTGTGTATCAGTGAAACATGGTGTGAATCTTTCCCTATGTAAAAGCCAAAATGGCTGCCTTTGTTAAGCCTTGCTTTAACGCAAAATGTGAATGAGGAGTGAAAAATATGAGAGCAAAGTTTACTTCTGGTTATGCTTGTGAAACAAGCGCAATTTTTATATGAACTAAACTACTGTTTAACATTTTAAACCATAGCTGCCAAGTGACTCCATGCCAAATGCAACACTTTCAGTAAATCCTGGATGTTTCACAAACTTAAACAGGGACTCTTTGATAGTATCACATCATTGAGCAACTAGGGTAGCCTTGTAACAAGCAAATACTTTTTTTTTTTAAGTATGATATTCTACCTTTTACTTGGGGCAATACACACGCAGCATATGTGCACATGCCTACAAAATGACGTGTGCACTCTTTTTTTCTTTTTCTTTTCAAATCCGAGTTGGATCCGAAAAGAAAAAAGAAAAATTCAAAAGTAGCGTAAAAGCCATTTTTCCTTTTTTTTTTGGTGCTGGTGGGGGGAAGGGACACAGAGGATGTGGGTATGGGTGGGGGTTAGCAACAAGGATGGCATGTGTAGGGAAGGACGCAATACAGGAGGCCAAATAAACAGGGTGCAGGTGGGTGAAGCAATATGGAGGGCAGGAGGAAGCAACACGGGTGAGAGAGAATATGGAGTGGGTAAGGAGAAGCACATGCGCTAGAGAGAGGAAAGTGAAGCTGTTGGGGTAAGAATACGGCGAGAAATGAACACGTGGAATGAAGCACACGAGAGCGAGCACAACAAGGCGGTGGATGGGAAGAAGCACACAGGCAAGAGAGAGCAACACAGAGCACAGTGGAGAGGGGAAGAGCAACACATAAGGTAGACAGCTGGGAAACACATGCACTCCCTTGGAGTGCTTACAACAACAACAAAAAAGTAGAACTTCAAAAGTGAGCACTCAAAGGACACAAGTAATGTGTCCATGGTTCAGGAGGGGAACAAACACAAGAAGAGGAAGTAAAGCCCACACAAGCTGACAAATAAAAAACAAGCAAATGAGAGTGATAATAAAGCCAAGAAATAGGAAGCAATGAGCGGGATCTAAGCTCACTATAAACTGACAATACGTCTTTTCACCTTGCTGTCTGCTACGCAAGAACTAAAAAGGCCATTGGTGGAGAGGGTGGTGTTGGCCTTTCTATGGCAGATGGGAGGAATCAACTGCTAATGGATGATCATTAGCACTCCTCTAAAACAAAGGAGCAAGAGCAAGGTCAGCCTACATGGTGTTTGGGTATTCATCTAACACCCCCTGCAACAGCAACCCCAAGTGTGATTTGCAGGAGTCTGCTGCACCTGTCTGAAAAGGCAGGAGAAAAGAAAACCTATATACTGGAGACCCTCTTCCCGGTGTGTATCAAATGCTGCTTTGAGAAAACCATTGTGAGAGATGCTCCATACCTGCCACCTCACACGGTACCACCGTGTGACAACCGATATCGGCTCCCATCACACGTTCTTCCGGTGAGGAACCAATATGACACGGTGGCCTGGAAAACAACCTGAAAACCACTGTAAATGGTGTTTTTCCAGCTCGTTTTCAAAGGCTTTGAACAGCCAACGACCATTGAGGGGTGTGAAATCAACCCAGGACATCGCACCAGTCTCAGCAAGCTTTTTTTGGGGGGGAGGAGGGGATTTGGGGGCGGGGTGTGGTCCCGTACCCTTCAAGTCCCCGCCCCTCCACACACTGTGCGACTGTTCTTCAAGTTGGCAGGTATGATGCTCTGACTTTAATAGGTGCAGCACGTGCTGCAGGTGCAACTCAGCAAGGGTCCCCAGTGCATATGTATAATAATAGGCCGTATGACTATTAGCAGAGTATTTTATCATACTTTATTGGGCCACATTTATTTTCACTGACATGTCAGTAAAATATGTTTGGAACAAAGGTAGAAGTAAACATAAATGTATGCATTTACTTCTACAGAGCATAGGTTACTAATGTGAGGAAACGTATTGCTCCTCGGATTGCAAGTTACAATGACTTTGAAGAGGAAAACAACTCTTGTAATTCTCACATGCCTCTTCAATGTGATTTTATCTCACTGCACGAATTTAAATCCTTGTGCCTTGGTTCTAGTTAAATACATTTGTTTAGAACTCTACATGAAAAAATCAGCAAAGTATAAACCATATATGCAGATCCAAAGAGAGTAATTTGTTACCATTGTTAAAGAAGGGACATGTTTAAGCAGTACACTCTGGACAACAGTACACATAGAGGGATATTTACAACAAAATGTCGGAGCTCAGTGTTATGCCAAAATTGGTAACGCTCCGACATTTTTAAAAGGCAGGGATGCACCGTATTTACAAAATTATGGCGCACCCCTGTGCTTCCCCTAGAACTGGCGCTAATAAAGCTGCCTAGCGCCAGTGCAGGCACCCTTGCGCCATGTTGCAAGGGTGCCTGCGCTGCAGGGGCGATTGTTTATGTGCAGGAAGGGATACCTTCCAGCACATAAACAATCTTGTAAGGAGATTTGCTCTTAATATGTGTGTTGCAGAATGAAGCACACATGGAAAGAGCAAAAAACAAGAAGAAATTAATAATTTCTCCTCGTATCACCAGTCTAAGACCAGGTTTTACCTGGCCTTAGTTTTTGGTGCTGCCCCAGCCTTGTAAATATGGGGTGCGTCAAAAAGCAATGGGTGTTGCAGCGGAACACCCACTGCGATACTCATTGCACGCCCTTTCACGCTAAGTGAAGCGTGAAAAGGGGCCTTATTTACAAGGCGGCATTAAGCCACATTAACGCCGCTTTGTCAATAAGGAGAAGAGGATATCGCCACCAGACCATTGCTAAAAGTGACGTTCTGGTGGCAATATCCCCTTGTAAATATGCCGCTTACTCTCCATGCACACAGAACATCAACGCACATGCTCAGTTTGCAACTAAACACGCCAATACCAGTTTATATCCAAGACATAAAGGTTCTCTTAAAGTTACTAAAGTGATGTAATCTGCACACGTACTAATATTGTGCACACATTTGATGGTAAAATAGTTATGCGTCACACTTCCTCAGCAGGGCTCCCCACCTGCTTCCACGTGTAGGAACAAGACATCTTGAACTCTAACGGCCAGTGTATTACGTGTCCTCATACATTTAGTAAGCGTCATACATTTCTTTTGCTCTTAGAGACCTGTCAACTCTCCACTTGATCCATCCCTCAAGGCATAGACTGCATGGTCTTTTCTCTCTCCTGTCCATGAAGTCCCTGACAGTGTCCTGGGGCTCTTTAAGAAAAGCTTTGGGGCATATTTACAAGCCCCTAGCGCCACCGGAGCGTCACTTTTTTTTACACTCCGGTGGCGGTATGCCCTGCACCATATTTACAAAGTGACGTTAAGCCACTACTTGTGGCTTAACACCGCCTTGTAAATATGCTAAAAGTAGCGTGCAATGGGTGTTGCTGTGGCCGTTCCACTGCCACACCCAATGCTTTTTGACGCTGTCCCAGATTTACAAGGAGGTGTAAATCTGTGGCAGCGCTAAAAACTAACGCCATGCAAGAGCAGGCGTTTGAATTGCCAAACGAAGAGAAATACTTTTATTCCTCCTCGTTTTTGCTTTTTCTATGTGTGCTGCATTCTGTAGCACACATAGAAAGAGCAAAATACTATTAATGATTGTTTACGTGCAGGAAGGTGTCCCTTCCTGCACATAAACAATCATTAAATAATGACGATTTGCTACTTCTTTGTGTTCTGCAGAATGCAGCACACATAGAAGTTACAAATAGCCATTATGGATTGTTTATGTGCAGGAAGGGACACCTTTCTGCACTTCAACAATAATTACCTGCAACGCAGGCACCCTTGGACTATGGTGCGAGGGTGCCTGTGTTGGCGCTAGCAGCTAATTTTAGCACCAGCGCTGGGGAAAACACAGGCATGCGCTGTATTGTAGTAGGTACGGCACATCCCTGCGTTTTGAAAATGTCAGAGTGCGGCGCTGCCAAATTTGGCGCAGCTCCGCGCTCCAACATTTTATTGTACATATGCCCCTTTGCTTCAGAGAGAAATAAAATGGCGGTGGCGTCCTTAACTTGGAGTCTGCGGAGCCAGGTGCAGGCATCATAGATCTGTTCACGACAATTAGGGACGTCCAACTCCGCCTGCTGCACCATCTTTCCGGCCTGTTGCTACTCTGTGCACTCCACCTATCCTCCAGTTGATTGTGCACCATCGTGTGACAACCAACTAGGGTTCAATAGTTGAGCGCAGGAGGAGATGCAATTCAATGTTTGATATGCTTTGAAGTTCCATTAATGGCTTCGTGATTATTACCATATTAATCTATCTGCTCAATTGCTTTCCATTCAGGCAAATGGGGGACGCAGGGTTATAGTCATTGGTGGGACACGAGGGCAGGAATTCACTTATCTTGAAACTGACGAGCTTATTTACAAGCCCCTTGCGCCGCCCGGACGTCACTTTTTCCGCTGTCAAAAGTGAGGTACGGGCTGCGCCAGGGGCTTGTAAATAATGCGGAGCCGTAACCACAGAGCACTAACCTTGTACACTTCGATTGGACGCCCACAAACAATGGGTGACACACAACTAGCGTGTGCGCAGCTTCCTACTGCAAACGTGAGAAGTGTAAGTACGGTAAAGCAACTATATGATCAGTTAATTATAAAAGAATTATGGAGTGCGGGCAGGTGCCAGGTTTCTCCTTCCTCCCCGCGCCTGCTAAGTATATCCGGCAGTGTGTAGGCCACGTGTGGAGGCAGGCTGACATCCGGCATGTGAATGTTGACAGAACAGTCGAGGGTGGAAAAGGCTACATGGATATGTGTACAAATATGTCTCCCTTTTAACACGGCAAGAAACACAATACTGTGCAACAAATACCTAAGAAGCCAACAATGGGTGGAGCGGAAGGCCAGGCCCTCGGAAACCCAAGCAAGATAAGCAGTGATTAAGTAATTAATGAGTAAATACATTCTTTATGGGCATGTCACTGATACACCCAGCCATCCTGCAGTGTCCACTTACAAAGTACACACACGGCAAAACTGACACACTTGAGCAAGCTGCACTTGGTTACTCAACATTCACGAGCACATTTTCCCACCACAAAATGTCTGCTGTACTCTTAAGGGTAAAACAAAAGTACATTTAGATTAATAATCCTTAAGGCTGAAAATGATTTACAGGAACACATGAAAGGCTTTTTAAAAAGCCATGTAAGACTTTATAATAAAAAATGCAAATATATGTTTTATATAAAATATATTCAAATGTGTAAAAAAAAGCATGGAAAGCCATGTAAGGCTTTATAAAAGCAAATACGCAAAATTTTAAAACTCATGAAAAAATCAATTTGTAGAAAGAGGTTCTTAGCGTAGACTTTACTGCAATAGGGTTCAATCACCCCAATAGTGACTGACAACGGTTCGGCTAAATAGGACTCATCAGAAGGACAGTGTCTCCAAGTCGCTGGGCACACAGTGGAGAGAGAGCAAGAAACAGGGTAGTAAAGCACATGTGCTACAAAAGCAATCCGTAATATAGCAAGCGTTGGGGGATGAAAAAACAACAGGAGTTAGGTATGGCGATAAGTACCAAAAGTAGAAATAGTACACATAAATAATTCTGATGGAAAAACAGGGGAACGTCTGCAAACAGAACAAGGCAGAGAATTTTCACATGGGTCTCCTACCTGCAGGGTTAAATAATTAAATTTAAAAAAAGGTTCGTGATGAGGGCTCTATATACACCACGGCCCTCATTAACGGGATTTTGGCGTAGAGCAGCACGGCAAGTCAGCTTGCTGCGCTGCCCTATGACAAAGTGGAAGGACAGGAATGCACCCTATTTATGCAATACGGTGCATTCCTGTCCTTTCTTTCTGCGCTGGCGCCATTTTGGCAGCCTAGCGCCAGCGTAGGCACCCTTGCACTATGGTGCAAAGGTGCCTGTGTTGTCGGCAGTATTGTTTTTGTGCAGGAAGGGTCACCTACCTGCACAGAAACAATCCTAAGAGGTGTTTTCATCTTTCTATGTGTGCTGCAGAATGCAGCACACATAGAAAGAGGAACAAACTAGGAGAAATAAATATATATCTCCTCGTTACGCCTCACGTTGGGAGGTATAAGGATTTGGCACTTCCTCAGGTTTACATGATTTTGTAAATCTGAGGCAGAGTTATAATCTATGGGTGTTGCCTGGAAACACCCACTGCAGCGCCAATGGAACGCCTCCCGAGCGCAGAGTAAGGCGGAGCAGCGATTCGCGCTGCGTTACCTTACTCAAGATTTAAGAAGCCACTCAAAGCCACGCACAGTGGCTTTGCGTGGCTTCATAAATCTGATTCAGAGCCCTGTTTCATGCATGTACCACTTTACGTGGTGCAAAAGTGACCCAAGGCTCTCATAAATCACCCCCCAAATTTCCAAATGAGAATTCAGTGGCGGATCTGTGGTGCAGTGGGCCTATCTAACCTGTACAAGCCAGACCCACTGAGGCAGAACCCAACACTTTCTCCATACTTTTACATTCATTTTCATTCAATTTAACATCATTCACGGATTATTGAAAGGCCTTCTTATGTGATGTTTGATGCTGGAAATTAGGAGGATCCTGCCAGATTCCACATCCAACATGCAGCAGCTATTGTTAAACCAGATCCAGACCAGCCCCAGTGAAATATGCTGACTGTTTGCCAGGTGTAATTTACCAACACTGTGCAGGGGCATAGCTTGATCAGTAAGATTGGGGGGTGTGAGCTTCAGATTTTCCGACAATCACGCTGACATATAAGGTGAAAATACTTTATACGAGGGAAAACAGTATTTTGTAAATTTACCAACATTTTTGATGACTTTCGAAACAGAGAAAGGGAGACAGAGAAAGGGAGAGTGTGTGTGTGCTTTTGCAAGTGTGTATGTAAGATTCCTGGAGAAATCCGAAAGACACCTCACCATACCTGACTGAAAGCACCTGTGCACAACAATTTACCAGAAAATAAATGTATTAAGGGGATGCAACACCCCAAACAACACCTCTGAAGCTACGCCCCTGACACTGTGACAAAGTCAGTGGCTTCTTTACTTTGTCTGCTTTGTGGTCAGAGTAGCAGCAAGCATTCTTATTTGCACTTTCAGCTGGAACATAAATACCTCACTTAAAGTGCCTCTCAAAGTGCCACTCAAAACAAATACCTCATTTAAAGTGCCTTTATCACTCTTATTTGCCAGCTGGAGCCTAAAATCTGGCTGCCACTGCCATATAAGGAAACAAAGACACACAGCTTATTGTCACTTCACCAGAGGGAAACTATGATTTGGAAGCAAGTCTTTGAGTTTTCCAAACCCTTCACCAATTGTAACTGATATACAAGCACTGTAAGAATGTATCTTTCTATATGAGTACTAATAACGATTTATGAGCACTTACTAATTTAATTTTCTTTCATTTCTTTTATAGCGCTACTCATCTCAATGTAGGGTGTCAGGGCACTTTCCATCACACAAACATCAAGCCAATGAATCATGCAAGTGTGTAAGTCAACATACAGGAAATGTTATCTAAGACAACGGGGGTTGTAGGAAAATGGCTCTTTTTGCATGATCACCCCCACATGTTTTGGAGTGACGCTGCTATTTTTACTCTGCACACTGGGACTCTGCTAACCAGGCCCCCGTGCATGTGCTCTGACCCCTAAAACATTTTTACATTGGCTATACTCCTAATTGGCATATTTAACTTACCTAAAGGTCCCTAATATATGGTACCAAGTGTACTCCGGGACTGTAAGTTATTTGTCACTAGTGGACTGCAGCACACATTGAGCCACTCACTACAGTAACAGTGCAAACATTTCTGCAAGCCTACCTCTGTAGCCTGTCTGTGCAGTATTAAAACTGCTAATTGGACCTGTCAAAATAACCTCTTCTGACAGGCCTAAACCCTCATTTTAATTATTAATAAGTCACCCGTAAGTAAGCCTTAATGCCCACAGGGCAAGGGGCATGGTATTTAAAAGTAGGACATGTAAAAGTTTAGTGTTAAACATGTCCTTACAGTGACAAGGCCCCTAAAGCTATTTCACTATGGCAGGGTTAGTGGTCCCTTCGGAAACCATTGAGATACCATATTAAATGTAATAATGTTATCTTCGCCTAGAAAAAAGCTACAAAGTTCATTGTTGTACTTATTAAAATATATTCATTACAAGTCAAACTCACTGGTAAAGTTGGATTTGTTATAAATATTTCGCAAAAGGTATTTTTAGAAAGTCACCTCTTCCCTGCATTAAGCCTCTAAAAGCACATTTTCATCAGCTTTCAACTGCCACCCAAGAGCTGAATAGGCCTCTTGATGAGGTGTGAACTTGCTTCCATAGCTGAGACAAAGATCTTGAGTCTTGAGAGTGTTCTATTTTTCTGGCAAGATCACCATACGTGCTGGGTTTAGGGACTTAATTAACTTCAAAGAGGCCTACCCTGTCACAAGCAGGTGTAGCTAACACCTGGACCAGCCCACCTTTGTCCCTTTAGTCATCCAGGCACCAATCCTAGTGGGAGAGGAGCTGTCCTCAGAGTAGGGGTTGCTCATTTCCTTAACCACACCTCTAGGGTGGGCAGTGGAAATCTGCATAGGGGAAGAAATATTCTGCCATGTTGGATTTAGGTAGAAAGGGGCACTGTGGGATTGCTTGCAGTAGGGAACACATTAACTGCTGCAGAAGTGGGTAGGATTACCCCTGGGAATCTTTTTCCTATAATTTTGGAGGGGCTAGGAGTCACCCCCATCCATTGCCTAGTGTCAGGCATAAATGTGACCCATGGACACCCTCTTGAGAACACTGCTAGGCCTGTGGAAGACAGCAGAAGCATTGCACCTGCAGTTTAGACCTGTGCGTTGACCTGAAAGACTTGACCGTCTCCTAACTGTACACCGGACAAAGAACTGGACTTCAAGGGACAGTTGGCTGACCTCCAGATAAGTTACAGGAGCTCAACAAGCACCTGGAAACCCTTCACCAGAATAGTACAGCTGACCAGTTCCAACTGAATCTGCCCGGGACCCTGCAGGTGGCTTCTGCTTGAGTGAGTCTTAACCCCCACATGCTGTTCATGAGATCCTGGAACCTTGGCTGTGTCAAACTGTACTCCTATTGCTGTACTGAAAAACCTGAGATGTTTGACTCCAAAGACCTCAGGAGGACTGGGACAAAATTGGCAAGTAAATCTGAGGAAGGTTTCGTGCCTCTGGGCCAAAGATTTATATTGCTCTAACTCAGAGCTTTTCAGGAGCAACAAATCGGTTTAAGGGGCAGTCGCAGAGAGGGTATTCAGCCTTGTGGACCCTGTTCAGCTACAGCTGACAGACTTGCCCCTCTATAGGTATCCGAGCTCCAAAAAAGTGACTAATACCACACGTAGAAATCTTCACCGGGCGAATGCACAAAAAGTATCTGTGTAATGAAGGATCTTCCTTGGGCATGAATTTTGGATTTCTCCCTTTCAGAGCTTTCCCAACAAAATTCAACAGCTTCACCAGGATCTTGTATGAAGGCTATCTGGCCTCATGGAGCCCCTACTCAGCCACAGCCTGCTGCCTTGTCCCGCTGAGGATTTTTGACTTCCATTTCAGAGACTAAGGGGACAATTTAAATTTTAGAAGGAAGCCCATTTCTCACCAGGGTGACAGAGTAAATTGCTCCCCCTGAATTCAGAAATGACTGCCAAGCTGGAAGTCATTTCTACAGCATTGCCAGGAACCACAGTCACATCGCAGTTTGATGCAGGGCTCACCAACATGACGGAGCCTTACACCAAACTGTTTTCTTTTGTTAATTTAAAAAAAAAAAAAAAATCTTGAAATTGCATTTTATTTTTTAAAACAAAAAAGACCATGTCTCCCATGTCATTTTTTGTTTTTTCTTGTCTGTTCCTGCCAGGCTTTGCCTAGCGATGACAGATAGTTAAAACAGTTATAGGTTTTGCCCTCCCAAATGGGCAGGCGGACATATATCCAATTCTCTGATGACCCCTACTCCATCAGAGAAGTTTGGCTGAGGTGGTGAAAGAGTAGCCACTGCCATAGTTAAACCTATAGTCTGCCCACATACAAATCAAGAGGCTGCACCACTGTGTTGGCGGGAAGGGAACTCCGTCGCCTTTGTGACAGAGTTCCCTCTCCACCAACACTAAAATCGGACCCTAAGTCAGAAGGTAACACGTCCGACCAGGGCGAACCTGGTTAAATAGCCAACCCATGCTCCATCGTGATCAACCTTAAATCGCAACTGGGGATGGAGCATAACGCTTTTGGGTGAATGTAGGAAGCTGGCTCTTTATTTGAAATATCAAAAATCTGATATACCATGTAAAGAGTCCAGGGGTTCCCTCATGAGTTAAAGGGGCTTTCTATGCAATCCCAAGGTGCTTGATTTGGGGTAGTGTGGTCGAGCAGCCTTAGGCTTAACACAGAGGAGTGCAAGACATTTGCAAATACACACAATGATCAATAAATGACACACACGACTCAAGGAGATCCATACCAATTTATAAAAAAAGAAGTATCTTTGTATATGCTTGGACATCAGAGAAAAATCGTTTAGGTAAGTACGTTTTTAAATATAAATTCTTTTCAATTTAAAAAGTGGACATTTAGTGCAGTTTCTGAGTTCTGCAATGTTATCCTATGGAAAGAAGAACAAGTTCTGAAAAACTCTGCTCTGCGTAGTGGAGTTTTTTCCTCGCTCACGCTCGCCAACATTAAGTTGGCGAGCGAGAAAAATCTTACTCCAGACCACCTCCCGCAGAGATTTCTCAACACGGGCGGTCGTGGATGGCCGCAACCGCTCGCCTTGAGAAACCTTCCATTCGCGTTGAGGAAGCTGCTGCTTGAGTAGAACATCTACTCGAGCTGCAGAAAGAAGCAGCGCTGTGCGTGGTGCCGTTCGCGCTGATTTTCCAGTGTGGGACAAACACCCGGGGCAAAAAATCTGCATGAACGGCGCGACCTAATGCACTCCGGCGCTTGCAGAACTCTACATAGCACAGCTGAGTTTTTGGGTCACTTCGGGGAGTTTCGCATAGCAGAACTACGCGAAGTCTGCCCAGGCCTAGTTTTGGTGTCATTTTGTTCGTTAAATTATTCTCTAGTTTTATAAATTGGAGTGCCATTTTAATTGTGTTGTGTATTTGACTTTTTAACTATTTTGTTACTTCTAAACGCTTTGCATATTTCCCTAAGTTAGCAGGAGTTGAGTGAGCTCACATTTAAATTAGTGAAGCCTTTATTGGACCAAACAAGAATAGTGAAATTATTACTTGTACTGGACTACAATCCACCTCATCTAATAATCCACTTTCTCACAGGGGCTACAAAGTTTGGAGTCACATATTATCCTCATTAGAAGGCATTATATGTTAAGAATACTTGTTGCTTCAGTGCTGAAGAGGCAAGAGATCACTTGTGAGAGATGCAAGGGTATTAAGAAAGATAACTTTCACGCAACGCAGCAAGACACCTTGCTGCGCTGTGCTGCGTGAAAGGGAGAGGGCAGGAATGCACAAAATTTAACATTTTATGGTGCATTCCTGTCCTTTCCTTGTGCTGGCGCAAATGGTCTGCCTTGTACCAACATAGGCACCCTTACACCATGGTGCAAGGGTGCCTTTGTTGTAGGCAGGATTGTTTGTGTGCAGGAAGGACCACCTTCCTGTGCAAAAACAATCCTCTGAGGCTTTTTCCTCTTTCTATGTGTGCTGCGGAAAGCAGCACACATAGAAAGAGGAAAAAATGAGGAGAAATAAAGAAGTTTCTCCTCGTTACGTCCTCCCCTGTGAAGGCGTAGCATTTTGATGCATTCCCAGGCCTACCACTAATGTTAAATCTGGGAATACACCAAAATCCATGGAACGCCCACGCTTCACCCATGGAACGCCTCCCTGGGGCAGAGTATTGCAACGCAGCAGCTTGCGTTGCCTTGCCCTACTCCAGATTTACCAGGCACTGCAAAGCCACGCAAGGTGGCCTTGCGTTGCTTGGTACATCTGACTTTAGTGTTGCATTGCTGTTGTGTTACCATGTGTTGACGCAAGGACAACCCAACACTATGATAAATCTGGCCCCTGGTGTCTACCAGAGTGACTAACTGCAGAGTAAAGTGGAGTGAAGGGGAGAATGGGAGCAACTGAAACACTCTGAAGACCTCCAACCCCTTCCACAGACCTCGGTCATTTTTAATTCACAGTCTCCCATTTTGAGAATTTAAATTATTTGAGTTCTAATTCATCACAAATCATTGTTGTTATTCATTTATTTGATATTGCTATGAAGCATTGTGAAAGCAAATAAGTTTGGCTTGTTTGGGGTGTATCTCCATCGTTGTGTTAAATGGCTAGATGAAATAACAGAAAAGCCACAGATGCAGTAGCGGTCGGTGGTGGGAGTGCCGCCGGGCGCTGACGTGGGGTGGGGAGGGGCAGGGTGCGATGCAGCGCGAGAAACGAAATTCCTTTTATTTATTCATATGTGTACTTACCTGTAATCGGCCGTAATCCGAAGTTTACTACCCCCCACCCTGCCCCTCCCCCGCCCCACGTCAGCGCCCGGCGGCACTCCCACCACCGACCGCTACTGCACAGATGTGCCAAAATACTGGTCCAGTAATACAGTGAAGCACAGTGTTTTAGTGTATATGTTTATGCCACACCCTTAATTATATAAGCCATGCCTCTTGGAAAAGATTCCTCTTTATATTTCTTTGGCAATGCCCTCTTTCGAGACCCCTCCCTCCACCTTTCAAAAACCCCTTATAGCGCTGCTGCAGATACCACAAGGATCTCTGTGACGAAATCAGTAAAAAACTGACCTGTCTGCATACAATACAAATCAATGACCGGCATGTTCCACATTGTGTGTTGAAGCGGGCATAGTAACGCTCTATGTCCTTCATGCTGAGTCAAACATGCGACTAGACTCCACACTTGACTCTCCAGCAATACATTAACCACCAGAATTATCCTACTGTTGCTATACCCTGGAGTTTGCTCTGCAGCAGGTGCCCTAACCCCGAAAGATAGTTTTTGAATGTAGGATGCTTGTGATTAATTAAGTAAGGCAGGAGAGATTTTCTGTCACATTCGTCCTTGTTGCCTATTTCTATGGGGCAGAATTGCAAAACAAAATGTGTAAGTTGTCTGTCCCACTCCGCTCCTCATAGCTCCACCGCCTTTCTTCTCCGTCCTCATGACTCCACCCCTTTCTTCTCCGTCCTCATGACTCCCCCACCTTTCTTCTCCACACATTAACCTCCATTGCTGGGATCCTGGCTTGATTTTTCCATTTTCAGTGCTTCTGATACTCCAGTTATTATTGTTGAATAAACATGTCTCCAATATACAACATGCAGTGTCTGGGGGAAAAAACCTTGAATTTGAAAAAAATATATATTTAACAAAGTTTGAAAAAAATAGCTTCCAATGACAGACCCCCACAAAAGCGAACCAGTCTCCCGTATGCTATGGAAACGTGGGTCAAGTCACATCCCTTAACTCTAACTGTGGCGCTGCACTTCCATTCTAATGCGGTGTGTTATACAATTTCTAATTAACAGTGACAACGTTGATTCAGAGACCTTTTTCAGGCATCGGCAGAGTGGGATATTGCCCAGGACCACCCCCTTCTAAGGGTTCCCCGGGTAAAGTGATCTTTCTCTCACCCAATCTCACCTTTACTAGTTTCCCTATCAGAACCTCTTCCTCTGACACTGCACTTCCTGTGCCCCAGTGTCATCTTAAAGCATGTTGGGCTCTTGGGCAAGACATTTTGCAGTTGTTTTTGTGAAAACTTTAAGTATAATTGAATATTGTATAGCATCATGCAGGCCTGAATTAGCCAAACATTGGTAATGCAACTAGAACTTATTCTGAACAGTGGGTGGGTGGATATATCTCGCAGTGGTCCCAAAATTCCTTAAGATGACATTGCGTTGAATATCTTTCCGGCATGCCCATACATGAAGGTAAAGTTTTGTGCATGGACCGCACACTCGTTTATTGATCGCCCTCGTACTCATGCTCTAAGAGTAGCCAAAAGTCTATCTGCTCCATTCCAAAGCACATTAAAGTGAAATGAGGGGCTTAAGTACTCTCCTTGGAAGAGGCCTCTCTGTGGCACAAACATCACCCAATTTCTAAATCCACACGGGCCATTATTGGAAGCATGTCGACATATGGGGTCCAAATCTAGAGACATCAATGCATTTTTCTTGTTGAAATGTCAGTACATTTTTCATTGTTAGTTTCATGAGTAGAACTGAGTTCTGCAAGCATTGGCAAAGCTAACAGGTCGGTCTTACATTTTGAGTGCGAAGATATTTTAAAAAAACTCTAATGTAGTGAAAAAAATAAGACAAACATGATTGCTTTCTGTACATAGTGCATATTTCAGATAAAGAATTTAATGTGTCTCGGTTCAGTATCATTTTGAGATGTAAAATAGACCTTCCGCCATTTCACTGAAAGCGTTCCATAGGGGCTGGAATGATACACCAGACAATTAATGCCATGCGTTGAGGTAGAGTGTTATCGATGGACAAAGCTAAAGCCCGCTCTGTAGGTTTGGAGGAATGAGTAACAATGAGCTGCACTATCAAGCTAGACATAAAGGGCCTCATTTATGAAAAGTGTTGCATCGCTGGTTGAAAACAGAGAAGCAACACTTTTCATTGCGCCCTCCTTGAGACACCTTAGATGCGCCGTGTTTACACTACAGCGCTCCATGTCGCAAGGATTGACCAGGTACATCAGGAATCCTGACGTATCTCGTGGCGCAGTAATGATACATTGCTGGAGTGTGTCGCAAAACAGGCTCAACTCCAGCAATGTGCATTACACATGGGCTAATCTCATGTAAAAGGCCCTTCGTCAGTCCTTACGCCTGCTGTGAAGCAGATGTATGGATTTGACGCAGTGATCTCGTAGAAGCGGCGCAGTGAAATCTCATGGATTTCACTGCACCACTTCTACGAGCCTTTTTTTACGGGGGAACGCCCACCCTGCATACATTATACCTGACACAGGTATAATGTAGCACAGGGGTTTACAAAGTGACGCACCTAGATGCGTCACTTTGTAAACACGGCGGTGTGGCGCATTTTGTATGCCGCTGCAGTGTCACTAAAAGTGACTCAACAGCGGCGTAAGGCCTTCATAAATAAGGCTCAAAAGCCGCCTTTCTACCAAATAGGTGTGAGCCAACTACTGCCTTCCTCAAACGATCAAAATGTGTATCCCCGCACAAATCGCTTTTTCTTCCTGTGAACTATTTCTTCTCATTTCCGTTAAATGGGAGAGGTTAGAAGTAGGCTAAGCCCCACCTCCCGATTTAAATCTGTGATCCGCAAAATAGAAATGAAAAAAAGACTATGAAGAGATATTTTGTCATACTTTGTAGAAAATATATGTTCCTGGAGCGACACATAAAGGTGTGTTTAAGCAAAGGCTATTAGGCCGAGGACAGGCTAGAGCCAGTGGGCAGCTTTCATTTGTGTTAAACATTTTCCATTATTCAGAAGCGGAAATAAGCATTCTATTCTTCACTGCCACGTGTATAGCGCATTTTAGTTTTAGCCACACCCATCCTCTCATGCTTAGGAAATCCCACTTACGGGTTGGCCATTATCAGCTTGCCACATCATTTGTGCTTGCTCCTGGCAGGCACAGTATACAACCATACACGGCTAACCCTGGACAGGGAAACCGCCTCTTTCCAGGAATTGGCCTGATCAATGTCCATGACATCAGCAATCGCCTGGTGATGAACGGCTTTCCTGTTCTCTAAAGTTCACAGCTATAAAAATGCTGCTTTATCAGTGATGGGCAGATAAGATGTGGGAATTGTATGTGCGGAAGAGGCTGATGGCCGACGTCACTGTAAAGTACATAGAAAAACTCCCATGTTAATGTTTGAAGAGTCAAAGAGGTGGAAATATGCAGGGGTCTCAAGGCCAGGGCTGCAGTTACTATCCAAGGATAGTCGCAGAATTGTATAGATCAAAATTGGGCAATGGATACTATTAAAAAATATTGCAAGAATGTAATCATGCACACCATTGTGATGGCTCTCCGAGACCTTAAAGAATTGCAGAACTACACATAGAACTGTTTTGCAATGTGATGGCTACCACCTAGAGATCTGCCATTCAGACAACATATTTCTCCACATGTTAAACAACTTCATTGGCTGCCAGTTGTACAGCGTATAGAATTTAAGGCCTTGACAATTGCTTTCAAGGCCCAGAATGGCAGCGGTCCCAACTACATCAAAAAACGTATCCGCCCTTATCAGCAAAGGCGGTTGTTACGCTCTAATTCACAGAATCTGCTGTGTGTTCCCCAATTCGCAAAGGCTCGTATTGGAGGAAGGGCTTTCTCAGTTGGAGCAACCAGATTATGGAACTCACTTCCGGTAAGACTTCGGCGTATACCGGAAGAAGGGGAGTTCAGGAAAGCTCTAAAAACATAGCTTTTTAGCCGGGACTAGTTGAATTTGTTCAGTTTGGAGATCTGATACCCTTATGCTGCTGGATCATGCTAGCGCCGGGACACCTCTGTTTGAGGTAGCTGTTGCGCTTTACAAATGCTGATGTATTGTATTGTATTGTAAACCATACCACAGCTACTGTGAGAAAAAGTTCAGAAATTGTATAGATGCATTTTCCAATGTAAGGAAAGTTCTGTAAATATAACGCACCAATTGCATAAATCTTTAGATCAATGCAGTGATTACCATTTAAAGATATTCATAACTAGTTAAAGAGAACCCTCTTTTTCTTTTCAATCTAAGTTGTTTTTGATTTTCCCTCAATTATTTTGCTAACAGGTGAGAGGAACCGTACAATATATTGGCTAATAAGTCTTCCTTGAATCCGAGTCCTCAAGACTTGGTGGGGATATTGATTTTTGTATGGCTGAAATCAGTAATTTTAATATTTACATAGCTCTTAGGAGCAACTTAGATTCTTCATCAGTGGCGGCTCCTCCGCTATGGCTCTTCTCGCACTGCATATTGTGCTTAACAGAAGACTAAAACAACATTAAACCATAAATACTGTGCACACTATGCAAATCCTGAGATAGTACAAAGCAAGAATCAAAACCTCATACATAATAACATCAGTGCATGAAATGCAGCAGTTAGGTTTAAGGCAGGGGTGGGCGGAGTTGGCAGAGTGCCACTACGTGGAATTCCATGGAGTTGCCTAAAAACTCAGTAGAATTCCGCTCCGCCCTAATTACCATGCATGCAGGCAGGCAGGCGACCTGGAGGGTTCCTGACCCCCAGACTGCCACCTGCTTTACATGGCTTACCTGGATCTGGCGTTCTCCGCCTTGCCCGGGCTGTCCTCCTCCTGTCTCCTCGTCGGTGCAATACCCCTGCGCTGTACGACTTAGGAGGACTGCGCATGCGTGCACGCGCGCATGCGCAGTCCTCCCAAGACGTACAGCTAAGGGGTTTTGCACAGACGAGGAGACAGCCAGGAGGACAGCCCAGGCACAGCGGAGAATGCCAGTTCCAGGTGAGAGTCCAACTGGGACCGAGTCATTTCTAGGGGTGGGTGGCAGGGGCAAACTTCACCACGCAGCAGAATCAGAGTTTTTGCCGAACTCTGTGTTCCCAGCAGAGCGCGGCGTTGGCAAAACTCCGTAAACTCCGCTGGCGGAGCGGAGTTCGCCACCCACCCTAAGTTTAGGGAAACACATAAATCACCCAATATCACCATAAGTACATAAATCCTTTGTAGGCAAGGCAGACTGGTTTAGAAACAACACATGAATCATCTATATAACCCTAAAACATAAGGCCCAGGGGATTTGTGCTCCTACCAATAGGGTTACGGCGGATCCTTGTGGACCTAAATGAAACCAGTGTGTCTATGAGCAAAGAGTCAGGTGCAGGAGCACCTGCACGCCTACTCATGGTGATATGGTAATTTGTAGGCTTTCTGAAATGCGGCCGGTTTCTTAGGGCAATCGGGGGCCTCCGTCAAGGTTTTGCTCCATAATGGAGCACACAACCAAAACACCAGTGCCCCAAGGTATGGCCCAACGGGGGCTGAAAAACCCTCACGCACAGTAAAATCCAGTGGGGGGCCCCTCCTGATCCCCGCATGCAGGATTACCTGTGTAGTTCCCCATGAGTGCAGCCTTTCTTGTTAAGATGGGCCAGCCCGCCCGCGAAGGAAGTGCAGGACGTCTGCCCAACTCCCCCAGGGCCCGACTCACCTTCTGTACTCCCGGGGTAATCAGAGTGACCCTCGCATCCCAGGGGACCTGCTCTATCTTGAACAAAGGCAGCGGTAGGAATAGAAGGATGCAACGGGAGAGATCCTCACTCATCACAGTGGCTTCCCTGCAGAAGGGGCCCCACTGCGGGGTTTCAAATTTCCGGCGGCGGTATCCTCCTATGGAGAAATGGTGCCACTGGCCGGCACTTTTCCCTCAGGTGCTGTATGTCTCAGTCCCCTCACTGAAGAGGGCCACGTTTAAAGTAATATGCAAGCTGCTCCTGTGGAATCAGGAACATGTAGCAGCACTTCACCATGCACTGGTTTGACACCACCAGAAGCGGAGGTAGCAGCGATTCACCACACGCTGATGGGAGAATTTCCTCTTGCCTTCAGTTTTGGGAAAAAAATGAAGCGCTCCAACTGTAGTGTGTAGGGTAGGCAAGGAGCACTACACAGTGCTTACCACGCGCTGGGTTCCTTGGAGAACACTTGGGGTGCACACAGGGAGCGGCAGGCAAGTAGGCTAGAACATAAAGGTCTTTGTTAATTTGGCAGTCCCTCCAGCAGCCTCACGGGTAGCAGGCCAGCACAACAAAGCAAGTTGTTCTAATGGCGATCCCTCTTGGCAGCACAGCATGCCTCTGGCAATGTGCAGCATGTAGAGCCAGCAGCGTCTGGTAACAAGTCCCACGCAGTGTCTAAAATCATGGGGTCAGAGCCCCTGTACTTTGTTCAAGGGGGAACTTCAAAGGGAAACTTTAGAAGTGCGCAACAATCTCTTTCAACCTGACATGACTCCAGACACAGTAGGGGGTAAATCAGCCCTTTGTGCAAGGGTAGGACACAACCTATACGAATGTAAAGTGTGAACGCCCTCTCCCTGCCCAGGAAGAGCATCAGTATGCAGATGAATGCAGATGCAATCCCTGTCACACACAACCCTTACTGTGTTGTGGCTGTCTGGAAATTATGCACCAAGTGTAGCTGTCACCCAGGCCAGACGTGGATTGGAGTCAGGCTGCAAAGCATAAAGAGTCATAAGCACAGAGAAAGGCCCACTTTATAAAAGTGGCATTTCTAAAATAGTAATGTAAATTCCACCTTCACCGGTAAGTAGGATTTCTCACTACCATTCTAAACATACCAAACATGGTAACGCCACTCCTTTCAGATCAGGAATTGCCACTTAAGTATATATAAGGGAATTCCCAATGCTAGTCAATGACAGGAGTAGGCCTTGCGGCAGTGAAAAACGAAATAAGCTGTTTGCCGCTACTAGGACATGCCACACATAAAGGCACATGTCCTACCTTTTACTTACACAGCACCCTGATCGGTCGGGGGTGGTGCGAGGAGGTCCGGCGATAGCGAAGTGTATGATGGAGTGGTCTGACAGGTGAATTCGGTGGTGTGGCTGTACCTGATTCTGTTACTATACATGAAGATGGGGTCCAGCATGTGTCCTGCTTTGTGCGTGGGGTCTGTGACTAGTTGCTTGAGGGAGATGTTGTCCAATCGCTCCCGGAGGTCGGTTAAGTTGGTGTCGGTGGGGTCATTCAGGCGGAAGTTGATGTCTCCCAGGAATATGAAGTGTTCGGATTCAATGGCGAGCTGGGCGATGAATTCAGCGATGGCATCACTGAGGCCGGTTCGTGGTCCTGGGGGTCTGTAAACCCCCTTTGATAGTTTTATCATCAGTGCGGAGCTGCTGGAAGTTCATGTGTTCCATGATTGGCATGGTCTTGTCGTGTCGGTGCAGACGATCGATTCTTTTTGTATGATGGCGATGCCGCCTCCGTGTCTGTTGGCACGGTGTTTCATCTTGTGGCCGATGAGTGTTGCTGTGGTGATGTCTGGGGCGGATGTGGGGGTAATCCAGAACTCTATGATGAAGGTCATGGCAGGAGTGAGGGTGGAGATGGTGTCCCAGACTTCGGTGGCGTATTTGGAGAACAAACTGGCATTGATAAGGAGGCAGCTGAGATGTTCCAGGGGGGGTTGTGGCCGGTGGGGTTGGTGTGGTGCTGGTTGCTGTGATGGCAGTTTATCCTAATGTAGCAGTGAACCGGCAGTGGACACAGGAGAAAGGGCGTGCTGTGGTGAGAGGCAGCAGTTGTTGCGCCAGGGGTCCAGGGAACGGAGATCTGTGGCCGTGTATCTGTTGGAATGTGGGGGGCCAGGGATCCTGGTGCTGGGCGTGGTCCAGGCACAGACAGGCTTGCCTTTAGTGTACCTTTGGTGAACCGGTGGCGCGGCCGCGCAACAGCCTCCATAAGTAGTCCTGGGAGATGGGTGGGGCTGTCCAGGAGGCAGGAGGGCAGGGAGTGGGAAAACAGTGGGAGCGGATGGGGGGGGGGCGGTAAAGTACTACAACAAAGCAGAAACTAACACAAGAAATAAAGTAAAAGTCACCAAGTCACCAAATTAACAAAAACCAGAAACCATAAAAACAAAAGTCTTTTACCATACTAGAGGGTAAAATGGGCTGGGGCCAGAAGGAAAGTGGTGGCAAGTGGTCACCCGACAGAGGGACTGAACAGGAGGCCTCTGGGCAAAGTCATTCCTCACCGTGCTCGGCAGAAGTGCAAGAGGAGCGGCGCACAGGACCGGGGGTCAAGGGCTACTCACTGGAAGCGCACAGCGGGCTCCATAAGTAGTCCTAGGAGGTGGGAGGGCGGAGCGCGGGAAAACGACGGGAGCAGACGAGGGGCAGTAACGTACAACAAAGCAGAAACTAACACAAGAAATAAAGTAAAAGTCACCAAATTAACAAAAAAACGAAACCAAAGGGTAAAATAGACTGGGGCCAGAAGGAATATGGCAGCAAGCAGTCACCCGACAGCAGGGACCGAACAGAAGGCCTTGGGCTTGGGGGCGAAGCCCTTCCTCGTCGAGCTAGGCAGCAGTACATGGGGAGCGGCGTACAGGACCAGGGGTCAAGGGCTACTCATAAGACTCATAATCTGTGATTTATTCAAACATATGGTGACAATGCTAAATTATATGATTTACATTAGATTGGCACACAATAAACATTAATTGTTGTAGAGTACCAAAGTTAGTTTGTTTACTGATTCTGGAGATTCATGAGGATGGGAGTTGTAACCTCAGATACAGTCTTGTGTATACCAATAGGGTTGAGTGTTGTAGCTTCAGGTGGAGTTTTGCGTATACACCATGAGTGCGGGTTCTGTAGCATCAGATAGAGTCTCCGGCCATCATAATGCCAGGGGTTGTAGCCTCCGGTCGAATTTTGTGTACATCACAAGAACTGGGTGTAGTAGCCTTAGATTCTGGTGTACATCTCGAGGAATAGAGTTGTAACAGGTGGAGTCTTGTCTACACCATAAGTGTGGCTGGTGTAACCTCATATGAAGATGTGTGTGTACACAATAGTGTTGGTTGTCATAGCCTCAGATGGATCTTAACAATACCACTAGGGCTGAGTGCTGTAGCTTAAGAGACAGTCTATAAACATGATAAGGATTTGATAGCCTTATATGAACTCTTGTGTGCAGCACGAGGGTTTGGTCTATTTGCTTCATGTAAGGCCAAATGTACTAAGCATTTTAATGGTCGCAAACATACAAATTCGGCATTTGCAACCGTTAAAATGCTTTTTCTTATGTACCAATCCCTTTCTAGGAGTTTTGCCACCCCTCAAATGGGATTGCAAATTAATATCGATTTGGTATCTGAAAGGGCCGAACTGCTATCTACTGTATCAATGTTTTGCACCTGAAATCCAGTCGCAAAACATTGATATTTTACCAACACTTCAAAGGAAGTGGTAATGCATTTTCAAAATTCAGGAAGTTTCCTTGGCACCCCTTCCCCTTTGTGAATGTAAAAAGAAAAAAAAAACCATTTGTTTAACAGTAGGCAGTGAACGACGGGACCACTGCCAACTCCTAAACAAGCACAACCCTCTTTCCTTTAAGGAAAACAGGCTACATTTTAAAGAGAAGCTTACTTTATTGAAAAACAATCAGAAACATGGTGTTTTACTGGCCTCAGTTGCCACTATTACTGTGATGACCTCCAATTGTAGTGAGTCGCAATTTGTGACCTACCTCATTAATATTCATGAGATAGGTCAGATGCACTCCACTATGATTCAGAGTTTAACCTTTTTGTATGGCATTTATAAAAAGTTTACTTTATTTAAATGCAATCACAACTATGGTGGTCTGCTGACCTCAGCAGACCACCAATCCTGTGGTTGCAGCCAATCGTAGTGAGTCACAAAATATTTTTCCATTCACAAAAAGTCAATGTGCAATTTGCGAACACTTTTTGTGAATGGAAATTTCACACATAATGCCCCATTATTACCAGGAGAGGTGCACACTTTGTGCCATGCTACTGTTTGCTCCCAGAGGCCTTCATTTTAATATAATGCACAGCACAAGCATGACTCATATCTAATTTAGTGGTCCACATTGTACCACCATCAACAGCTGAAAGGCCAAATTGGTCATGCAAATGTGTCTTTCGCAAACATGCACACACAATGCTGGACTGGCCTGTCGGGCACTTTGTCACTCTGGCACAGCCAGATGAGTCAGCTTGAAAGGGGCAGAGTGTAGGCTGTGTGGGTTTTTTTTGGGTCCCATGGATCGTGACGGAATTAAGATCAAGCATTGGCAAAGCTAATAGGTCTCGGTTTTGGAACCTGTTGGCTTTGTCAATGCCTTTTGGTGATGCTGTGCAGCATCAGCAAGATGCTGTGCAGTATTTCCAAAAGATTAAAAGCAAAACAAAGGGATGGCTCTGTAAAGAAAAGCAAAACAAAACAGAAGTTATGTGAAAGCTCTTTTTTAAGGCAGTGGAGCCAGTAGCAATTTGCTACCTGGTCCTCCACCCCAAAAAAATATTTAAAAGTAAAATATTTTAAAAACAATAACAGGGGCCCGTGTAGGGGGCAATGGAGGAGTGGTGTGGGGAAAGTAATGGGGAGTGGGGGGTGGGAAAAAGCAGAACACGAGGGAAAGCGACATGAGGAGGGGGAGAACCACATGAGTAAGAAAGCAACACGAGGAGCACCGGGGAGTTTGCCTTAGAGAAATACACAATACAGAGCTTGCAACATGAGGGGGGCAGCAACACAGAGTGCTGGGGCAGATATTGGGAAAAGAACCACATCAGGGAGAGAGCTGGGAAACACATACACTCTTATGGACTGCTTAAGCAAAAAGACAAAAATACTTCCCTAAAAGTGAGCAATGGAAGGATACAAGTCAGCCAAAGGATGGTAAAGAAGCTATACCCAGGGGAGGGGTAAATACAAGATGGACAAGGAATAAGAAGCAAGAAAATGATATGCACAATAAAGCCAACCAACGGTAAGCAATGGGCGGGCTGTAAGCCCACTGTAAGTTCTTGGTAAGCCCACAACAGGTCTTTTCCAAACAGACAGCTTATGCAATCTGGTAGGCTCGACCTAAAAACAGCCTTTTAAGCGGCCTCTTCTGGCAGGTCCAAAGCGTCACAGTGCCTGAAAGGCCTAGTCCAACTCTGCGTCTCGTGCAGATGTATGTGCAGCCACCTGCTAAGCTTAGCTACCATATTCCCATATAATTTACCTTCAACTGATTGGGTAAAAGGTGGGTTTTGACTATAAACATTTTTGGACCATTTTGATACTATCAACCAGCCATTACAGGAAGTCCAGGTCTGTGGTGTAGTAAGTGGACTCCACTCCAGACACCAATGGAAGCAACGAAAATGCTCCCTCACCCCTTTTTGAGTAGTAAAAGACAACCATAATTGGGATACAGTGATCCCTGCACCAGGGTTGGATTGGGACTAGAAATCGGCCCGGGCACGCTAAAAAAAAGTGGCCCACATTTGCATATTGCCTTTCCTCAAAACACTGCTTTGGCAAAGTTTTATAAACACCTGAAAACAAGTGAGGCCACTTCTGCTCAGGCCCCCTGCCCCCGCTCAGTATGCACACATTAATTGGCCGGCCCAGCGAGAGAAAGGGAGTGACACCTCCCGTTGATAAAAGGGAGGTAATGGACGCCCATCTGCCTCCAGAAAGGTCACTCAGGGCCCCACTGGGCCGCTGGCAACATCTGAACAAACCAGACACGGCCCAAATCGGCCCCCAAGGCTGCCAAAAAAGCAGCCCACAGCTGGAGCTTTGATACCGGCCCCTCGGCCATTGCCCGAGTGCCCGCCTTACCAATCCGACCCTGCCCTGCACACTCCAGGACGCCGGTGCCAATGCACCTGCTGAACAATAGCTTCCCTTGTGCTCAGTATGAGGCAGAACTGCTACCTGTATGTATTAGCTTCAGTTAAGACTGGCCATTGCCAAAACCCTGGAAGACACAGATCATCATTGGGTGTGCCTGCATCCAACCAAGCGTGCATCAAGATGCATCTTCTACACTCATTGTGTTTTTTCATAAATCAGCCAACTCCCACCACCACCATATATAAGTGTCAAATAGTACCAAAAGAAAGCACAATTGTTACAGAAATATCTCGCAGCCTGGTCAGTATTTATACCCTGAGGCAAACAGTCCAAATTTGTAGTAATTGGGCAGGTTCCAAAGGTGAAGTACTTCCTATTTCTAAAAAGCTACAGTTGCTCTCTCAATCCCACCTGCTTACCACACTCGCCTCTCTGACCAACTCATCTCACGCATCTCCCCTTCCCCAACTCACATGTCATTGGATAACACAAAATATAAATATCCCACCCTTGGATGCTGTACCATCAATCAGTGGCGGCTGCTCACATTGCTTGGTGGGGGGATAGGGGGGGTGGAAGGATAGGGGGGGTGGAAGGAACACACAAAAAACGGAATACAAAAACAAACGCTCAATTACACTTACCTACCGCTCCAACGGCCGCCGCCTTGCTCCTCTCTCCCGATCCTTGACTCCAGCTGCACACTACGCAGGCTACCAGATGCCAATCCAGATGCTTCTCTCATGCTGGGAATGCCATCCCAGCCTGAGAGAAGCACCGGTGAGTGGTCTGAGTGGCGTGGCTTGCTGCTCAGACAGTGCCTGGGAGTATGTGGCGTTCCTCCAACCCAGCTGAATCATGCTGGGAATACAATTCCCAGCATGAGAGAAGTGCCGGTGACTGGTCTGAGCAGCGTGGTTTGCCGCTCAGACAATCCCTGGGAGCCTGTGGCGTTTCTTCAACCCAGCTGTACAACACAGCTGGGTTGGAGAAACCTAAGTGTGCTTGATGGTTTGGCCAGCCTAAGCCTGCAGGCAAACTCACATGCGCACTTAAAAGTGCCCACCACTCCTCCCCCTGCCATGTCTGTCATGAGAGGATTGCCTGGCCCCGCCCCGCTGAAGACTCGTGCAGACAGCCGACGACTTCAAGTAAAAATAAAATTACAATAAAATGCCTTTATTATCATTTTAATTTTCATCTTTTAGCAGGAGGGCGGTGCTCCTCCGTTATTATGGAGGAGCGCCCCTGACATCAATTAATTAAATCCAGCCAATCACAGGCACACCAGAACTCCCCTAAAGGCTGTATTATTATTTTTTTCTGCACGAGTTCCGGGTCGGATCTCAATTCACGTCGTGCCAGATGCAGTGACCACTCCCTGCTTTAACGTTTAACACGATATAAACGTGCGTGACAGTTGACGTTTTCGCGCCATCTGGCCCTCTGAAATGTTCCTCTCAAAGACTTTCTAGAAGTTTCGAGATTGGCTTTAAAAAAATCTGAAGGGTACTAACGGAGAAGGAGATTCCTGAGGATTAATAGCTGATTGCTTTTATGGCATTTGGCGCTTTACGTAAGGTTTTAGCACGATAATCTTCTCTGACTAAGGCTGCTCCTGTGGGAGATTACGGCACATTCATCAGGTGGTCATATATTCAGTAGGATCTCTTCAACTTTATGATAACATGTTATGGTCTTCCCCGAAGACAATTTAATGAAAAGCTTAGGTTCCAACCGACCACATAATCCCAAATGACCTGGATGTGCAGAAAAGTTCCTGCGTCGTGTTGGCTGCTTGTAAAGCGCTTTATGCCGCCCTAAAGGCTGCCTCAAAGTGCTCAGGGGGATGAGAGACGGAAAGGAGGGGAGGAGAGAGGCGGTTTGGTGACACCTAAATTTAAATACAGAAAGAAGAAATGCCTTTTTACTCGGCATACTCACGGTCTGTATTCCAATTACTCACATTTTTGGATTACAAGCAAACTATTGATTTGATTTGAGATTTTTGTAAAGCGCTCGAATGCCCTAGGGCGTCTTGGCGCTGCTTGCGGCACATAACTAGATTTTGTCTAACATGATTACTAGTTAGTGATTAAAAAGCCATGCTATTGCTCACTGAGTGCCCCAGGGAAGAATTTTCTAAAATTAAAATGTCTGAAAAATAATAAAGGGTCTGATTCCCTAAAACATGTTATCCTTTTGACAAGTTAAGCACATATTGTGTTTTTTGAAGGAAAAACTACCAGAGGCAATATTTGTGCTCTTGTTCTGTGCTCACCAGGGCAGATCTGGCCTACTGTATTATGTGTAATATGGATGGTGCATGCGCAAAATGTGCACTGACCCCACCCAAAAAAAAAGCATTCCTTCATCCTTTTACCATATTACAGACGCAGGACGAAGGGCAAAACAATTTCCCTGATTTTGTGCCTAATGCAGGGTCATTGGGACCTACTGAAGGCGCCCCTAGTGGTAGAGGCAGTGTACAGGGGTGCTAGCTAGCCCCGGGAGCCCACCTGCTTGTGGGAAATATCCCAGCCCTCTCCTCAAAAGAGCTGCCGGCGCCTCTGTGTTGAAAGATCTTCCAGTAGTTTGAAACCGCCGGTCTGCCTTTCAATGACCCATTTGTGCCCACAAATGACCGTTATTGCATAGCTAAGTGAAACGTAGAGGCTCAAAAACATTTGAGAATCCCGCCCCCAATCAGGGCATTAGCTAGCAGGAAATGTATCTTTTGATTAGTTTCTGATACCGACATTCTCCTAAATTGTAGCAGGATTTAGAAATTAGTGTCTCGTAGTCTCGTAGCGGGCTCTACTGGCCATTAAAGGCCCGCTCTAGCGTTAAGGGCCCAATCGGAAGGCAAGGGCCTTTAACAAGGGAGCGAGCGTTTTATGGCCGGTAGAGCCCGCTATGGAGGCCTCTAAGGCTATTAGAACATTCAGCCCCTAGAGGGCAGACTGTTCTAATTTGTAAAACAAAGGATTCACCGAGCATGAGGGGATTGAAATCCCCTCGGCTCTGTGAGGCCTTTTGTTCACAGCAACAGCTGTGAACAAGCATTGGAATGTTGGAGCTCCGGGCTCCTACTGGCCATTAGAAGCCCGGAGCACTCTATTGTTTTCAATGGAGCTCCCAACATTTCAAAGTTCTAAACTTTAATAGCACAGTGACTTTTCTTGAGGCCAAACTCCGATAGAAATAATGATCGCAAGTTTTTGGGATAATAATATCAAGAAATTTCAGCATGAAGAACAGGGGTGGCCGTTATGGCTCGTGGGTGGCAGGGCGGGCGCGGGAGGGGGGCAGGGGGGTCGTGGGCGCGGGGGGGGGAGTCACACGTGGATGTGCAAAACAAAAAAATGTAAAAAAATTAACTTACCTTCACGATGGGTCCTGCGTCTCTGCCTCACACCTCAGGAATCAGGAAGCACAGCCAGGCCCCACTGACCAATCACAACGCTGCAATGCAGTGTTGTGATTGGTAGGCACCCAGACTCCCCTGACCAATCACCATGCTGCAATGCAGCATTGCATTTGGTTTTGAGCGTCCTGGTTTGACGCTCAACCAGGGAATGGGGGCCTGGGTTTGTTCTCTATGCAGGCTATAATGCAGCCTGCATGGAGAACGGGGAAAGTGCGCATGACTGGTTTGGGCGGCCCGAGAGGGCCGACCTAACAGTCAATGCGCACTTAGGAGTGGGCAAACCACTCCTCCCCTGCTCCGAGAGCAGAGCAGCCCCGCCCAGCTGCCCGCAAAGCAACCCAAAACACATAAAATGATAATAACTGAAAGTTATTATCATTTTATGTTTTCTGATGTATTCATTGTGTTTCTGTGTGAGTGTGTTGCACAAACGCTTTACATATTGCCTTTGATGACAAGCCTGACTGCTCTGCACCAAGCTACCAGAGAGTGAGCACAGGTTATCGTTGGTGAGTAATTTACTTGCCCTGACCAGAGTTGCGGGTTCTGCCTGGCTAAGATGTATACCCTAGCCAACCAGAAACTTCTAACAGTGGGAATATATGTTAATTCTCTTGATTTAGAAATATTGTAGGCAACATCTTCACATCCCAAGTATCTGTTTCACACATGGCAGTATATCCGTTGTCTGATTAATTTGTTAGGACCACAAATGTGAAAGGACCATCAAATATCAATGACTGTCATGTACTGAAATTGTCTGATTGAGTAATGTAACAAATATGTACTGCAGGTACATAAGCAACACTAAAAGAGCAAATGGCAGGTATACACCAGCCATTGCAACATTCAAAGTCAAATAATACACATTCATAATAAGACACATTGACATTCTTCATCAATGTAATATATGATTACATACATGCCGCAAATTGCCTACATTTGCTGCATCCCACTTAATCAAAGTAATAGTCACACAATGATTAAATAGGCCAATACAGAATCTAGGCACATGAGTAACTGATACATAAACATTGAAATTTCACATGCATAAATTTTCTGAAAGAAACTTGACTGTACAGGTCTGTTGGACAAATCAGTCTTTCAAACATAATTAGGTCTCATACATAAAAAAGCCTCATTTCTATTCCTATATGTCAGTCTAAGTTCATCCCGACAATTTGTCATGACAAAAAAAATACCTGAAGGATGATTATTCCAAAGTTTAATATCCATGTCATATGTCAGACAATAGAAACGTTGAAAAAGCAACTAGACATGCAAATTCATATCTAATTATGTAAGGCTCTGACATACCATGTAGGCAACCAAACACATCATAGTTGAAAATATGTTAAATTTATTTGTCTTTGTATCCTCAGGTGCTTGTTCTATTTGGGGTATTTGTAGTTAGGCATAGTTTAGGGTTTATGGGGTGTTTTTTTATTTTATTTGTGGTTGTAATGAGAGTTAGAGGTATGCCTGGCAAGGCTAGAAGGAAGAACTTTTCCAAGGGCAAGGTCAGTGCATTGATCTGGATGGTCATGCACTACCTGCCACAGATGGTGGTTGCTGGGGGAAGGGAAAGCCAAGGCTACCCCCAAAGGATCACAAAGACTGGTGGGAGAGGGTGCGGTGGCACATGGCCTATGTGTTCAGCGAAAACCGGACTGTTTCCCAACTGAAACATCATTGGGCTGACTAATATCCTGTGAAGTGGAAGTGGTGGACTTGCTGGATTTGGAGGTTGGAGGTCCCGTAGGTATGTATTTATGCACCATCAGCATGTGGTAATGTTGCTATATTAGTTATGGTAAATTTTAACTACCAAATGTAGCTACAATGTGTGGAAGCCTTGTGACACACAAGGGAAGAGAGAGTGATACCAAGTGGCAGATGTATCAAACGGTCACACAAAGCAGCACACCTGGCATAAGTGCTGTGTTGTGTTATATGAAGCAAGCACTCATGGGGCCAAGTATTGCCAAGCAACCCTTTCCCCAATTGATGGTCGCTCTTTACCTATAACCTTCCCTGATGAATGTTTTGGTTTGTCATTGTAATGCTATATGTCTTTTTTTTTTTTATGTCCTCATTTAGCCTAAATAAGTGAGCAATCTTTAAGCAAACCAATGGTTTATTTAAGGATCTCCGTACAATGGTACCTTTATGTCTTTAGCCCCCCGGAGATCCAACGAAACCAGTTGCCAGTGTTCTGGAGGTGATTCGTGGTGCACGTGGCGGGAGGAAACCTGTCATCACCACAAGATAGTAGCACTATCTCCTCTCTCACTTATTTAATAATCATTGGACTTTTATATGTGACATGACAAGTAACAAAACAGGTTATTCGACCTTATTCTCCCAATCAATCCAATTCTTCCATATTTTACATCTTTTCTTTGAGGAACTAGCCATATCTAATTTATATATACGCCTAACCGAAACCACCCAATCTAATACTACTGGTGATTGTGGTACAATCCATTTTAAGCAGATTTCCCGCCTGGCTAGAAGGACCAACAAAAATAATAACGAAGCCTGTGATTTGTGCAAATTATAACTAATACCTTCCTCTTGTTGAAAGACCCCAAATATAACCAGACTTAAGCTTACCTTGATTTCTCGCCCCAAAATCTCCGAAACAGTCTTACCTATGTCTTGCCAGAAGTCCTGGATAGAAGGACACTGCCAAAACATATGTCGATCATCTGCATCATCAGACTCGCACTTCGGACAAACCTTTCGATGGGCGCCTCCCAATTTAGCCAATTTCTTTGGAGATCAGTAGGCCCTATGGAGCGTGAACAAATGGTTTCTCTTGAGATAGGCAGCTTTAACCACATTCCAAAGAGTGCGCATTGATACTTGCCATAGGTATGTTACGTTGGTCGATGGCAGGTCTCTTCCCGAGGACTCCTCCATAGGTGCTAAAGGGGGTTCACTCTTAATTAGAAGCCAATACCATTTAGAGACCTCCTTTTGTTGATGTAGACGTCCACGGAGTAAAAGTTCAAACTCTACACTGTTTCCTTCTTCTTTATTTAGTTGTGTGGCCCAACTAGATAATTGATAAAACTTAAATCCAGCAAGTCTTTGGTTTGTATGGTTATACAACAAGTCCCACGGGAGTAGTTTGTTCCCTTGAAGCAGTTGGCCCCAACTCATAATACCTTCCTCTTGTAATACAATGGAAAGGGAGTCTTTTAAACAGACTGGCGTGCCTGGGGAATCCCAAATGGGGGCCCCTGCACTATAATAAGAAATCTTCAGAGTCTTCCTGAATTGAAACCAAATTTCACAGGCCGAACTTAAACGCTTTAGTCTAATTTTTTTGAAAAATTTTGGGTGGCCAAACTTGAAAAGAAAACCATCGCCCCCTTGGGGGGTGTTTTTAGACATGGCTTGAAACATTGGAGAGAAACAAGAAAGGTTGAAGAGGAGAGGTCTTACATTTTTTAATTGAAAGGCAAGACAGTAAAATCGAAGATCCGGGCTGGCGATGCCCCCCTCTGCTTTTGAACATCTCAACTTCCGCCAAGCAATCCTTACCCCCTTATTAGCCCAGAGAAAATAATTTATTAGACCTTGTAGTTCTTTTAACGCAGCCTGATCAAAAATTTGGGGGATCGTGTTGAAAATAAAGGTAAACTTAGGCAAAATTGACATCTTGATTAAGTTGGAGCGGCCCAAAATAGATAAAGAGAGGCTGTTCCAAGAATTTAAAGAGCGATACCATTTCTTTCTTCTTAAGATCTAAATTCACTAATGTCGTCTTAGTAATATCCTGAGTAATTTGGATGCCAAGATAGCGGATTTGCTGTTTAGTTATAACTGGACTTACAGGTGTTCCAAGTCATAACCTCTGTTTTTTGAGGGTTAATTAAGTAACCTGAAATCCTTCAAAAATTCATCAATAATTCCTCCAGACTAGGTAAAACAGCAGGTGATTCACTGGAGAAGATCATCAAATCGTCTGCGTATAAGGCAACTTTTTTCTCCCAGCCCTCCCAGCTGAAAGGTGTAAAACAGCTACTGGCCCTGATGCAACAGGCTAAGGGCTCTATGTATAAATTAAATAGTAAGGGAGATAACGGACAACCCTGCCTCGTCCCTCGTTCTAGCCCGATTGATTTAGAGAGATTGCCGTTGATAATAAGTCTTGCGGTAGGTGTGTTATAAATGTTTTTAATTGCTCTAATTAAACAATCGCCCAACCCAAACCGTCCAGTCATATATATTAAAAAAGGCCAATTCACTCGGTCAAACGCCTTCGCCGCATCGAAGGCGAAAACCGAGAGAGGACATTTATAGGTAGTGGCTATATCGATTGCCCCAATTAAGTCATGTGTTAGCTCATGAAGCTGACGACCCCTAATGAATCCCTTTTGGTCCAAATGAACCAATGAGCTCATTACCAAATTCAACCTCCCTGCCAAAATTTGTGCGAAGATTTTATAATCGCAATTTAGCAGGGAGATAGGACGATATGACTCACAGTTCCCCGGATTCTTATTTGGTTTAAGAATTAAAGAAACTGCGGCCTCATCCCATGATTTGGGGATTGGATTATTTTCCGTAAAAATTCTATCGAACATAGTCGCCAGGAACTGAGCAATCTCTTCAGTCAACGCCATGTAGAATTCATTAGGTATAGCATCCGTTCCTGCAGCACTACCCTTTTTTAAATGTTTCAGCACAGTTTTCAATTCTGCCAAATCTATCCTCCGATTCAATAGTCTGGTTTGACTTTCTGTTAGTCGCGGGAGTGGTAAGTCCTCTATATAGTTCTTAATTTGCAGCTCTGAGACCACTAGATCTTCAGTATATAGCTCCTGAAAAAACACCTCAAAAGCCTTTTCTATTTTTAAATTATCTGAGGTGGTCTCTCCTGAATCTAGTGTTATCTCTTTAATTAAGCTCTTAGTTCGACTTACCCGGGCCTTCCAAGCAAGAAGCTTCCCACATCCCTCCCCACACTCATAGTTAGCTAGTTTACTAACCTCCCATATTTTCCTTATTATATCATCCAAATGGTCTTTTAATAACTGCTTCTTAGCCATTAAGTCCCTACCTTGCTCCCCAACCGGATATTCATCATGACAGGATTCACTCTCAGATTTTGCTCTAAGTATATCTTCCTCCAATTTCTGGATAACCTTCCTAGTCTCCTTATGTTTCCTAGCCGCCAACTTTATCACCACCCCTCTAATAAATGCTTTATATGCATCCCAAATAATTTCTATTGAGGCAGAATTTGAATTAAGGTCAAAGAAGGTTTGTGTTTCATCCTTCAACTGTGCTATTATCGAGGCATCAAGGAGTAGCGTTCTATCAAATGTCCATCTCCTTGTAAATTCACCTTTAGGCATTTGGAGGACTAGAGCGACAGCTGAATGATCCGAAAGATGTTCCGGGACGTGTCTTATTGATAACGTATGTTTCAGCAATCTTAAATCAATCAGAAAGAAGTCAATACGGGAAGAGTGTCCACTTTTTGTTATGAAATGTGTAGTCTGATGGTATACCCGGGCCATTATATTTTTCTCTCCAAATATCTATCAGACCAAGGTCCCTCATCAATACCTTTGTGAACGAACCCATTTTTGAGGAGACTGATTTCCCCCCACTGGACCTATCTAGTACTGGATTTAAAAGTATATTAAAATCTCCCCCCATTATTATCGGATGATTAGATTGGATCAAGTGATTATAAATTGTGTTTAGAGGGGTTTCATCGTCTATATTAGGCCCGTAATAACCGACTATAGTATACCACTCCTTTTGGATTTTAACCTCACAGATAACCCAACGCCCTTTTGGGTCCACCTTAACCTCACCTAACAATACTCTAGCTGTCTGTTTAACAATAAGTGCTACACCTTTAGTACAACAGGATTGTGTTGTATGACAAGAAAATTCAATCCATTTCTGTTTATCGCAGATGGCTTTCCATTCCTCACAAGTTAGGTGGGTTTCTTGAAGTATAATAATTTCAAATTCTGATTGACACAAATATTGGAAGATTCTCCTCTGCCTAGTTACCACTCTTAACCCATTAACATTCCAGGTTAACAGTTTAACTGGTGTTAAAGAAAGAGTGGCCATAAATTGCGGCTATTACAAATCCGCCCACATTTATTTATATTGTCTTGTCTATTTGTCAAATGAGGACTTATTTTTTTCTTTTTTCCTTAACTTGCTCCCCACCCAGTGCAAAAAAAGATGATAGAAAATTAACTTCAACGTGATGTGCCCTCCCCTCCCTCCCTTGGGAACCCTCCCTAGCATTAATAAAGAAGTAGAGATAAATCGCTCCGAAATTTCATCGTTAAAAACCAGTGAAAAATTACTGATGGATAAAATTGAAGTCTTAGAAAACAGTAGCAGACGTAACAATATAAAGGTGCTAAACGTTCCTGAGGGTCTGGAGGGTGATAATATCAAAAGTTTCTTTATAGGGTTGCTAAAAGAGTTTATTCCCTCCATTGACTCCCTAGATTTGGAGGCAGATATTCAGAGAATCCATAGAGATCCCTTTACAAAAAACACCAACAGAACAACACCTAGAAGAATTTTGGTAAACTTTAAAACATACCTTTTGAAAGAGCGGATCTTATCTGAGGCGCTTAAAGCTGGCTCCTTTACTAAGGGTGCCTGGTCCTTCCGAATTAGGTCAGACTGTCTAGAATCACCCAAGACAGACAATGGGAACTGGGGAAGTTTATACCGATCCTAAGATCCCTAGGGGCTTCAGCACAACTAAGATTTCCTGCTTTGTTAAAAGTAATGTGGAACAACAAAATTACTAACTTTAGGGACCCGAAGGAGGTGGGAAATGTTATTGACCAAATTAAGGCCCAGGGGTAAAGCTGTTCTTTGCACTGTAGTATACTGTAATATATATGCTATCCGGAGGTGAGGAGGAGAGAACTCGACTGGGCGGTATATCACCAAGCCCAGGGTAATGCTATACGTCTTGCTGTTTTGGATCACTCAGGTGACGCTAACACTGCACACTGTTAGACAAACTGTCCCTATGGCTAGATTCACATTACATATCACCATCCACACTGCATACAGCATATGATAAGTCTGTGTGGCAAGGCTAGTATGTATGTACCAAGTCTCACATTTATTATTATTACACCCAGCACACCACAGCAAGTCACCTTACTGCGCTGCGCCAAAGTGAAAGGGCAGGAATGCATTGTCTTTAACCTTTACAGTGCATTCCTGTCCTTTCCTAGTGCAGGAACACTTTAGTTTGCCTAGTGCCAATGGTTGCATCTTGCTGTCATGGTGCAAGGGGTCCTCCGATGATGCTAGGTAGCAGTTCTTACAACATCACATGCCTGAAGCATAATTCTGGCATGTGAGGTATCTCTGACCTTTCACCTCCAGCCAGGTCAGCCCTGCAAGGTGACTAGCTGCATTCCATGTTGTGACAATGTATACATGTGTGTGTGTAAGGGTGTTGAAATGTGCCGTTACTCTGAATTGTCATAGTGCTTAGTTTTGAAATTGAACTGTGTGCAGTTACACTATTTAAAATGCAAATTTAAAATTGTCTTGCAGGTGGACATGTGCCTTTCCCCCGGGGAGAAGTTGACAGCTTCCGGGATCCTGATGCGGCAAGTCAGTGTAATGAGTACATGGTTGTAGCTCTGTGACATCTGTGTGTAATCCATGATAGTTGTAACAGTGTGATGTGTATAGGGAGGTATTCATCACCTGGCAAGAAATGACATTCAGTGATCCAACACAACAGCGCCTGTCCACAGATTCATTTGAATTGATGAGGAGGCCTGTCAATGTGAATGTAGTGTCAATATAGGTGTGGGTAAATATTCCTGTGGATCCACACTTGAAATATGGGAAACTCATACCTGTTCCTGTACCTGTGTGTCAGATCTAAACCCAATTTGAATAGACATTGATGACAGGTTCATCAGGGTAGAGATCACATTGCAATCATTGCACAACTGATAGATGCTGGGAATGTGGCAGTTAAATTTTTCAGAATCGTGAAATCAACCCATGAAAAGGTAAAACTGACATCTCAGCATGCGTTTCCACAGGGGTATGAGTAATTTGTATGAAGTCTGGACATTTCATCAGTGTGAACATTTACCTGAGGTATGGCTGTTGTAAACCCACCTCAGGGGTGACTGAGCCTCCCTCAGAGGTGTCCATGTTTTACCTCCTTTTGAATGGAGTGACAATTGCCTTGGCATTAGGGGAAGCACACCAATCCATCTTAGCCTTCTGGGGCACAGACAGGGTGCTGTCTCGACAGAATTGGCTGCACCGAATATGCCATTTTTGGGGGATGGAGAGGCTCTCATCGACACTCACGCAACAGGGGACACATTCCAGGAGATCTGGCAGCCGTTCATTACACTCCTCTCTCAGGAATTCACGGAACTGACCTACCCTAGGTATCTAAAATTGCTACGCCTGACCGAGCCAACAGAGTAACTTCGTTTGGGTCCACCTCGGGGGAGCTAGGCACGTTACGACCTATGTTGAGATAGTAGTTTGGATGGGCACCCGGGGAAGGTGGGTTTAGGGGGGGGGGGCGGATTGGGGGTAGTTTATTCAAAAGTTACCAAGGAGCTGGTTGTGGCTGAAGGTTGACGCCGCACCAGCAGAATGTATAGTATGCTTCATATGCTCATTGTTGCAACAATAAAAACAAATGTAAACATAAAATAGAGTGACAGAGGACCAATTACACTGATGCATTGGAGTCTGCAGGGATGTAGGGCAGCTACTCTATCGATCCAAGGCGTTGTTCAGATCATAAGCTCTCAGCCTGTCTGATGAGCATTGTTACGGTAGATGTCCACATGGCAGGGTTCTTGTTCTGTGGTTTGGCAGCTGTGAAGTGGATGTCAGCCTGCATATCGCAGTTATATGTCTGTAGAGCACAGTGTGTCAATCTCATTGTAGTAAAACCTATGCAGCTCCAGTAGGCCTCACTGCATAGATACATTGTCATGAGTGTGACCAGCAGAACAAATCCACTAGAATTCCCTGGATTGGCATATCAATGCCAGCCTCATGGCCAGTATAGCCCCTATGTGGCATTTCTGTGAAGCATTTATACAGTGCAAGGTGGAATGCCAACCTGCTGCACTGTGTAAAACTGAACATGCAGGAATGCACAGTGATACCATGATACAGCGCATAACTGTGTTTTCACACTGGTGAGGTACTTTTGCCTGCCTTGCACCAATGCAGGCAGCCTTGCATCATGGTGCAAGGGGCCCTGTATTGTCGGCAACATATTTTTTGGCCGGGTGAGTACTACTGCCTGAATACATACACTCCTGAGAGACCTTTAGCATGTTCTTTGTGTGCTGCTGAATGCAGCACAGGGAGAATGGGTGTCCAGAAATGTGAAAATCTGAACTTTCTCCTGGTTTTGGTATATTGGTGTACATGATGCATTATGTCACGTTTCCAGGTTTAGCAATGATGCAAAATCTGTGAAGTCTCCAAAATGAGAGTTTAATCAAATTCAAATTCATCTTTATTCGGTCATTACAGGATAATAAAAGCACAGGATAAAACATTTACATCGTCATAAAATATAAATAACACTCTAAAAGCATCATAAAACAGATGATCATTCAAATGCATAGAGTCTTCTCAATTTGATAGCAGCAGTGATATAACTGAGAACAGCAGTGCAAGCATCGTGTGATTCTAAGCTTTGCAGATAGATCAACCCTCTTTGTAAGAATTAAAGTGCTTATGTAGAAGGGCAGGGCATAGAAAGTGCAATCTACAAGAGTCATATAAAGTACAAAAGAACATAAAATGAACAGTTGATTGAACAGTAACACAGTCAGAGGGGCAGTGTGGGAGGGAGAGAAACCAGGAGCCCACTACTGGGAAAGCCACAAGGAAATGAACTATATTTATTCTAAATCCAGTGAGATAAAATCTGTGCTCTCGGTTTAATATCCAGTTCAGATAAGGCTCCATATCAGATGATGTGGATATCTGCATATATATTGTAACTGTGGGCATATCAAGAGATTTTCCTACTCTAACTCCATCTTTGTAAGCTTCATAGCTCTTCTTGACTTTCATTTTAAGATCAGGTGTTATACTTTGCGGTGACTCAAAGAGATGACTATACCCCAGGTTATAGAAGGTGTTTTGCACATAAGCCAACCATGGAATAGCAGTCATGTTATCTATTTTTAAACAGTCTAGTAAGACGTTCCGCGAGAAGTCTGCATTCAGGGAGCTCCATAGCTTTATCCATAATAAAAGGGGTGCCATGGAGATCCGGTCCCCCATGAACCCTATACCCAGTTCCAAATGTGAAGTAAAGCTTGAGGAGGATTTAGGAATGGCCAGAAGCCTGCACAAACACCTATTTTCGTCTACTTGAAGTTTTGTGCAGGCAGACAAGCCCCAGACTCCGGCTCCATAAGTGCCCACCAACAGGAAAGTGTTTAGTCAGTGAGACACCCACCCTCCATCTATGGACTGGCTCCCTGCCACAGAGTAAGGCAAGTCAGCAATGTGTGCTGCCTTGCATAACTGCAGATTACTTATGAAATGTAGCGTCACACAAGCTGGAATAGCTTACCTTAACACATCTTATGTAGGTTTTGCAGAGACCTTGCCCCCCTTGCATGATGTAAGTCCAACACCAAAAGTGAACATATCTGGGCCATGTCTCGAATTTGCTATTGACACATCTGTATGAGTGTGGATCACTGGTGTGAGGGATATGCATGTGTATATATTGTGACTAAATATATTGTACAACTACACTGACCTTACTTGAGTCAGTTTGACATTTTGTATTAGGAGATGTCATTGTACTGAAGGTGTATTGTACACATATCTATCCCAAGATTTGGTGTAGGTGAGGACTGGCACTTATGATTGCATAACAATGTCAGATAATTTTTGGAAAACATGCTAGACATATGCAACTTGACCTAATATGAGTTTACATTTACTTCCTAGCTAACATGACATCAGATGTGGCCAAGACCTTTGACCTACGACGGACACGCTATGGACACATTCATGGGATTACTCATTGTTTCAGTGAAATGGGCAGCAAACACGAGAAGACAAAGGCTACTGGCATTTGGGGATCAGGTACCAGGTCCAGGTCACAGAAGACCCCTGCGGCAAGAGGATCTCGGGATGACATGCAACAGCAGGGCAGCACACAGCCCACTCCTGGACCCTCAAGTGGACAGCAGCTGGTAGGAACAGAGCAATAAGGGGCCAGAGGTGCTGCATCCTCCACTTTCAATGTATTGTTGGTTTGACCGATGCAAAAAAATCTAATCTATTCTATTCTTATATCACCACCCTGTTTGCGGGCAGTCTGGGCCTCATAGCCACACCAGGAGCCAGGCCCTGACCGCCCGCAAACAGGGCGGTGATTTTTCATGAGCCACATGCCAGGTTGAGGTGAGGCTTGATTCCCGACACTAACAGGGACCACCAGTAAATACCTCCCAAAAACTAAGACGGACTTAGTATCACTGGATGGTTTTGTATAATAATATTTGTTTGTCACATCTTTTGATAAATTCACAAATATATATGTTGTTAAGCAGCAGCACTAGTTGGTCCTGAAGAAAGCGACTACACCTCCACATGAGGGTTAAATAGCTGAAACATGTCGACTACTTTTTTCACTAACTGCACTCCCCGCAAGTACCCTGTTTTTAATCCTGGCTCAGGGACGTTCAAATAAAGGGATATTACGGACCCTGGAGATAGTTTTACTTCCACATATTTTTTCTTTGTGCTGCTTTCCCCACTGACCTTGAGCTCATCATTGTGGTATTTAGTATACCTTCTTTTCCATGCAAAGCATCCCTGAGCTCCTCCCTCTCAGTGAGGGGGTTGTAGCCCGTGCCGTGACTAGGCATCATGGCACGAGGAGAATCCCAATGATGAAGCATGCCACCTTTGGTGGGTGAGGGATTTCGTCCTTTTAAAGATTCAGACAATTCTCCTAAAGAAATATTTAAGATTGTTCAAGATTTTATGAAACCTGAGGCCACTTTGAGTAAGATTGTGCCTTCAGCTGTTTTATGTAGGGATTTGTCAACTTTTTTCAAGGAAAAGATTCAATCTATATATTCCACATTCTTGGGGTCAGGAGATAGGCCAATTACACCTTCGGCTTATGTTTCTCCCTGTCTTTGGACTGAATTTCAGCCTTTCTGCCCGTCTTTATCTCTGAAAGACCTTGTCAGAATTAAATCAGGCTCGCCCTTGGATCCCTGCCCAGCTAGATTTTTTAACTTACTGGCTCCTCTTTTTAATTCTCAGTTAAATGCTATTTGGAACACCTCTCTAAGGTTGGGATGCTTCCCTTCAGTGTGGAAAGAGGCCCTGGTCTTGCCAATTCTTAAAAAGGAAGATGCAGACCAGAGAATACTCAAGAATTTCAGGCCTATCTCGCTTCTTCCTGCCCCTGCTAAAATCTTGGAGAAGGAGGTTCAGAGACAACTCTCTAATCACCTGGAGTCTAATAATCTCCTTCACGACTCCCAATCGGGCTTTAGGAAGGGTTATAGTACAGAGACGGCCCTGTTGGAAGTGGCGGAAACCATCCGAGAATCCTTAGACCATGGTAGCTGTGCTATGCTTGTGCTGTTAGATTTATCTGCAGCCTTTGATACGGTCTCTCATTCGATTCTTTTAGACCGACTGACACAGCTGGGTATCTCGGGTACCATCTTAAATTGGTTCCAATCCTTCCTGGAGGGGCGATCCCAGCAGGTCCTCCTTCGTCCTTATGTCTCTTCCTCTTGCGCCATGGGCTGTGGAGTACCTCAGGGTTCTGCGTTAAGCCCGACCCTATTTAATATCTATTTGGCCCCTCTGGCTGCATTAGTTGAGCAGTGTGGCGTGCGTATAATTTCATACGCTGATGATACGCAGCTGGTGTTCTCATTTAAAGATTCCAAGATGGCTGCATTTGACAGCTTTAGGCAATGCCTAATTAAGATTGTTTCATGGATGACAGATAACTGTCTTAAATTGAATACCGATAAAACTGAGGGGATGTTCTTTAACCAACCATCACCTCCACCGGCTGATTTATGGTGGCCATTGCAGTTGAATCCCCTCCCACCCCAGTTTTATCTGTCAGAAATTTGGGTTTTAGATTTGACTCGGAATTGTCGGTGAAGGCCCAGATTGGCCAAGTTTCTAGAGCATGTTTTTGGAAGCTCAAAAGTTTGCGTAGATTTCTTTATTTATTACCGATGAACTGTCGGGCCACCATAGTCCATGCCTTGGTTACGTCCCAGCTGGACTATGCCAATAGCTTGTATCTTGGCCTCCCTGCCTATCTTATTCAAAAGCTCCAGACAGTTCAAAATGCTGCTGCTAGGTTTCTTAGAAACGTGCCTCTCCGGCATCACATTTCCCCCCACCTGCGCAGTCTTCACTGGCTTCCAGTAAAAAGGAGAATCGAATTTAAGGCCTTGTTACTTGCCTTTAGAGCTACCAGAGAAAGTGGACCGGGTTATCTGAGGCTTAGACTTCGGAAATACCACCAGAACAGGACCCTGCGTTCGAACTCCCAGTTTCTTCTCTGCTCTCCTTCCTACCGTAAAGCCAGGATGGGAGGGCGCGCCTTTGCAGTAAGAACAGCCGCTCTTTGGAATGCGATGCCTCTCTACTTGCGCAAAGCAGAATCTGAAACCACTTTTAGGAGTGCTCTGAAAACCTGGCTTTTTGATCTCCCTTAGCTTGCTTTCTTTTCTTTCTTCTTTTTTTCCTTTGTCTCTGTGTAGCGCCGGGACACCGCCGTTGGTGGTAGCCGAGCGCTTTATAAATGTCTTGGTATGGTATGGTATACTCCTTCACAGCTAGGTCACCCAGTGACAGTTTCTTTTATTTCAAGACTCGAGGGTTTCTTATTTGTGTGATATAACTATAATTTAGTACCATATGTCTCCCAATTACCCCTCCCCTTGGGAGGTGCAGTATTAATACAAGTTCACTGGTCTTCCACCTATGCAAAACTTGTATGTGCAAATGAATTTGTATGTGGATGCTCACACACTCAACACATATGAGGCCTCTCTGGAGCAGAGTAACATACCTTGGCTATTTTGGCCTGTGTTACATTACTCAACACTTAACAGTATACACAAGGCGAGGCAAGGTGCACTTGCATGTCTTGGTTACTGTCATTTATGGTATTGAGTTGCCCATGTGCCTCCTTTTGTGGCACAAGTACAATGCTAATCCATGAGGACTATGGGCATGGGTATCTGGCTAGTATTGGTACAACCATCCAAAGTCATGTATGTTGATTATCTTTTGTGTTAGCAGTGATGTTTACACATTTGGGAATGATGTTGTAATCTTTACATTACAACATTTATGTTGATATTCGTTACTGTGTTTTGTCCTCACATGCCTCACACATCCCGTTTATAGGTGGTAAGTGTGTGCGTACTTTGCAAGAACCTTCTCACTGTGTATCTCTCAAGAAAATGCATCTTGTTGGTACTCTCTAACATTACATTGATAAGGTACACATTGCTCATCATAACATTGCAATAGATGTAATTGGTGTAGGTGCAAATACAAAGACAGCATGTGCATCTAAGTTGAGCTCACTCTACTTCAGCTTCAAAAAAGTGATGTTCTGTGTTACAGTTACATTATGTTTGTAGACTTTTGAGGAACAACCATACAAATCTCATGATTTTCCATGAAATTATATTCATTTTCCTCTTGAAGTTAATATCCTCACATTACAACATGTGAGTAGGTTTACTTTTAGAGGATTTTACAAACACATATGTTAAATCTTTAGGTATTGTGTGTAAAATACATTAGCTTACACATGTTACAATACATTTAAATGTGTGAAGCGAGATTAATGAGGAGGAAAACATTGCCATTATCAAGTGTTGCACAGTATTAAGGGGCACAAGTGGACAAAATGAAGTTCTGGGCAAAAGATGGTGGCATGATGTCCTCTACAGGACAGATAGGAAAACTGGCCATGGGCCCTTCACAAATGTTTATCCGGACGTTCTCCATCGGAAACTGGGGTACTCTACATCTTCTTCCTCTGAGGCATGTTCTGCCTGCCATGAAAGTTGTTGTGTCTGGATGGGAGGCAGCTGCAAGATGTTACGAGCTTTAGGCACACACACACACACATCAGAGGCAGAAGATGCAACTCCTATGTTCCCAACAACTTTTGTGAGTGCCAGTAAGGCAGCATGGTAGTCCCTACCAAGGGTTTGCGGTATAGCCAACAAAGCAGCAACGTTGCTAATGAGGGCACTCAGTGCTATGAAGGAGTCAAGCTTGGCCTCCAGGGACTGAATGGATGTATTAATGGCCCCAGGTCCCCGACAACTTCACTGGTGCAGGCCTCGAAAAATTATAAAAAATTTACAAGACCTGCAGGTCTAGTGACTTCAATAATCTACTCGACCTAGTTATAATACTCTTGAAACACAAACTGCTTTCAACTTATGTGATCCTGGGCAAATATTTAAATTCCCTGAGCCGCCATTTTCTTCTTTATCACAGATGAGAGCACCTTCAAATATGCCAGTTCAGCAAGCCTGCTTTGCACAAAACACTTTTGTTTGATTTCATAGATTAAGATTTTGTTCCATATATACTACAAATATAATAAAATTCTAGCCACATATAGGATACACATGACCGCTGACTTGCCTCTTAGTTCATCAACAGCATTGACATCAGGGCGGGGGCAAGAATGTTTCTCAAATCATGTTTAAAAACTATCACTTTCAATAAATACTTACCTACAGCATAAAGTGGTAGCACACTCATTTGCAATCAGCAGAGTTTCCATTGAAATGGCCACAACATTTTCCACTGACATGCTACCTACTGATAAACCTGTATAGTGTACAGACTATGTTTAGTTTAAAAAAATATATGTTTAGAAATCAAGTTTCTGCAAATATTTGTCATTTGCACATCACCAAGTAAAGTGTTCTGATTTATTTTGCTCCTATTTAAATCTTTGTTTGCATCACACTTCCGAAATACAAAAAAAGTGTTTTCATAATTCCTGATATATTTTGAAATATTTGTACTATTCATTTGCAAGCTGTTTAAAGGCTGTGTGTTAGAAAAAACTGACATCTTCCAGCCTTTTGTTTCACAATGATTGTCAGATAGATCACTTGACAAAAACATCTAACTGTAATAAGAGAAAAAAAGCAAACACCAATTTCCAGGATAAGATAAGCATCAAGTAGTGAAAAGACAAACTGTCATTTGACCTCATGCTCACTCCATTACTTCAGAACCCAAGGAGCTCATCTGCAGAGTACAGCACATTTCTTCACCCTGCCCCACTCTCTTGAACATGCCCACGACTCCTCTGGAAATCATCATTCAGACCCAGGGACTGTACATCATCTCTTACACTGATGAAAACAGAACATACAATAACCCTCAGGACACACCAACACCACCAACAGCAGTTACATTATGCAATTGACCAGCATGGCTACCTGTATGTGAGATTGGTTGCTCATACTCAACCTGACAAGATAGAAGTGATGACAGTCTGCAACATGTACTCACCTGGTTGTCCACATGACTAGGCCCAAAACTCTCACCTTCCAGCCAACACAGACACCTGCCTATCATCCAGGACACCTACCTCACCATGTGACTTCAAATTGCCACGATCACCACACCCTGCTTTCATTCTATTGGCATGGTCAGACATTTCTTCATATGGCTCCCTCCTGACACCTGTATGACCATCACCCAGGCCATCACATGCTGACTGTAGTACACCAATTGCCTCAATTACAGCATCTCTGCACACCTGCTACACAAGAGGCAAACTATCCAACACACCACTTCCAGATTATTACTCAGCCTACCATGTGGCAAGCACATCACAACTCACCATAGAAAATTACATTGCCTCACCATTCAGACACACTGGCAGTTCAAGATGCTCAGCCACACCTACAAGGCACTATAGTACCAGGAACCCACATAGCTCACACATCATCTATACATCCACCAACCAATCATGAACCTCTGCTCTGCATCACTTGCACTCACTCACACTCGCAATATCCATATGAGCAAGGCAGGAGGTAGGGTGTTATCATACATGGCAGCCTAAACCTGGGACAACCTCCCCCAGCACATCCAGTCATCTGTGTCAAATATGGATTTGTACTAGAAAGTGTACACCTGCCTCTATGAGTGATACTACTTGCAGTGCAGGCACCTCCTCAGCACCTGGAGGCCCTCATGAGTGACACATTGACCCTCCACAAAGACACACTGACTGATTTTACATTACAGTACACTTTTGGCTACCTGTCCCCAACACAAGCACAACTGTTGACCTCTATTGTACGGAGTTTATTCATGCTTTTGCCTTGTGTACAGCGCTCTGATACCCGCAAGGGTCATGTTCGCGCTTTATAAAACTTTACAAATAAATAAACTATGTTATGGTACAAGGGGGCCTGCATTGGCACTGGCATATCTACCAAGTTTCCAAGGCCCATGCATGATGTATTGAGAGGTAATACCTTGACTGGGGCAGCAAAGCATACATGGACCTGGGAAACTTGGCAGGGCTGGACTGGGCTGGTAAAATTGGTACTGCCCAAGGAGAGGACAGTTATGAGAAGGATGAGTTAACACGTGGGGCATTCCTGGCCTTTCCATTTCATGCAGCACAGCAAAGTGTGTTGCTGTGTTGCCCTGCATGAAAGTTTGCTAATATATTATCCCTTGTTTTGACTCACCCTATAGTTCTAGTTGGTCCTCTATTGAGCAGTCCTGCCCTTCCACTCCAGCTACCAACTCTGTTCGGATGAGGGATGCCACCTGCTCCTCCAGTGGATCCAGCTCCTCCTGGACATCAGGTCCTCCTCTGGTCCTCATGGCTGCCTTAAGGGTCCCGGACAGTTTTTCTTTGGTCCGGCACTTGTAGTCATGCCACCTCTTCTTGCACTCCAGGGTGGTCCTCTTTGTTCGTGTTACACAGTTAATTTTATCCACTATGGATTACCAAATGGCATCTTTTTTCTCTAATGGCAATTTTGAGGAGACAAATAGGAGATATTCATTTTTTGTCACCTACCTTATCTAGCTCTGATTCTCCTCCTCATTGAAGTTTCTCATCCTCTTCCCCTGGGATGATGGCAAGTCTGGGTTGCGGTTTTTACCCTCCTGGCTCCTTCCATGCTTCTCTGTGTTGTGGAGCATTGGTGTGTTGATTGCGTCGCTTTTTCAAAACGCTCCCGTGATGCAAAGCACTCCTGCATGACGCAATGCTGATTTGCAGCACGTATAGGTGCTTTGCGATATGCAAATCAGCTTTGCGTCACGTAGGTGGTACTTGCGTTATGGCGCCTGCACCATTTTTGACACCGTTGTGTAGGAATTCGTGATGCATCTATGGTCCGTGTGCCAAAGTGTTCTGTACCATAAATATGGTGCATCCTTGGTGCAGGGAAATGCCACAACACAGCGCAGATTTTTCTGATGCAACGCTGCATTGCACAGCATTGCGTTAGTGTTGATAAATATGCCCCTCCATGTTTACCCAGCAAATGCCTAGGCCTTATTAATGAAGGGGAACCTGTAGTGCACATTTAGATGTCGCTGGTATCAAAGGATATTTATATAGGTCGCTTCACCCACAGATTATACTGGCATGCTTCATTATTGGCATCCTATCCACACCAAGTTAGGTGAGTGCCACCAGGCGGGCTCACCCAGTAATGGGAGTTCCTAAATAAGTTCCTATTGGATCTCAATGGGCAATACAGGTACCCCTTGATTATTAGGACCTGGGCATTTGCTGTGTAAATATTTAAATCAGTTTCACAGTTACACATTATTCAGCCAGTGAATGTATATCTTCTTCTCTGCCTCTTTTCGATCAAAGGACAATGTTTTGTTCCATTATTTTATGCCCTGAATTAGTACACTACGTTCAACAATTGCAAGTATGACATTTTAATTCCGTCTGACTCGATAGATGTGCGTTAAACTTAAAGCAAGGCAGGAGACTATATTTATGTTCACATCATTTCTTTTTCAGACTTAATAAACAGTAAAGAGGGAGAGGGTGAACACCTCAATGACAGTAATTACACTGATCACACAAACAGGGAGGACTTATTACAAGTCTTCACTGAGACACATAGAAATTGTAGCTCAGCTTGGCAGCAGACAGGTGTAACAGAAAGGCAAAGGGATCCCAATTTTTTTGATCTCTTGGCTGTCTTTGAAACCATTGCATGGACATCATTTGGAGGTAGTCAGGGGTCGCAGCTTTGACCACTAGCTTGCTCCCTGCTACTCCTGGCACTTTCTATGTGACCCCTGGCCTCAGAGGAGGCACACGTTTGCCTCCTCTGAGGCCTGGGGTCGCAAAGGAAGTAGCAGGGAGCAAGCTAGAGGTCACAGCTGCGACCCCTGACTACATTGATCATGTTATTTTGTTAGATAGGCTAAGTTGATTCCCCCTTCAGTTAGAAGCCGATTCTATTGCTGCTTCCTTTTAATCTCTATATTTGCCCTTTAGCTCACACCCTGCAACAGATGGATGTACAAATGTATGTTTATGCCTTTGACACTCATTTTATTTTTACTATAAAATCTAACTCCCTGGAGATGCAAGAAAAGCGTAAACTGGTGCTATCCACCACACTAGATTGAATGATGGATAACTATCTCAAGCTTAATCTGTCTCCTGTCTCCAAGAAACTCTGTAAATGGGAGAATGCCCCATGGCTATTGACTATGGGTAGGTTTCTACTCCAGCATCAGCTGGGAGAAAGGTAGGAATTTAATTGACTCCCATCTCACATTAGATGTACAAATCACAGCAATTTCAAAGTCCTATCTTTTTTTGTTATGGCACTGAAAAGAATGTTCCCTTTTTTATCCTTCTCTCATCACATGTGTATCGCCAATGCCCAAATCCAGACTGAATTGGACTATTATTTGCAATTTTATATAGCGCGGACATGGCCCGAAGGTATCAGAGCACTTTAAAACACACAAGATACAAGAATACAGTGGGTGACAGTAAGAGTAGTTAAACTTGAACGTTTGCATCAGTGGATGTGTACAGGAGTTACCACAAGAGACAGTTTCAACAATTGGGAGTGCAATTTACTTGGGTACTCCCAAAAAGGTCTTGCGCACTTATAATGCATTCAAAACACCATCATTAGGCTGATGTTTAACCTCAAGAAACATGAGCAAATCTCACCTTGCACGCTGCAACTTAACTGCCTCTCCATTGTCAAGCGCATTGTAGGTGTGACTACAAGCATAGAAATAGAAACAGGACTATCGTGTGGCTCCTAACAAATAAAAGACAGTCACCATGACGGTCGAGTGAGGCGATCGTTATGCTATCCATATCAAATTCAAAATTGTGCCCCAACTCATTATGTGGGGCTAGGGAAATGGGTTAGAAGTAAAATAAAATAACAAAAGCACCATCCACAAGATGGTAAAGATGTCACAGTGACAGTCTGAAAGTCAATTGATGTATTCCCTATATTATAATATGCACTGAGTCCCAAGGAGCTGTGTAAAGCTTAGATGATGCATTTGAGGTGAAAGTAGTTGTGGTGTAAACAACACATCAAACACCCTCATAGGTGACGTGCGGTGCTGTGGTACCCATAATGCCTCCACATCCCAGAGAATTATGCTGAGGGGCAATGCTATGCCGATCATTTTTGTGGATTATGTCGCACGGTGGTCAAGCCACAGAGGGTAGTGAGGTGGAAAATATAGTTGTACAGGTGAAGTTAGAAAAACTGCAGGGATACAGGATCTATTTCCAGTACACCAGCATTTTGTTTTAAAGTTCTACCATACCATCTACATGTTGCGATGATATATACAAGTACTACAGTTACTTTTGTATTCAATAATATATCGTGAAATGGCCAACGACAAACTTCTAATTCATTGGAATTCAGAATATTTACGTACATACATGTCATATGCAAAAGCAGAGATTTGTTAGGGCAGTCAATCCATCAGAAACACATGCAATTCTTTGTCTATATTCAGACCCATGTCGACTGATCTGAGCTGAATGATCCATCTGCTCCCTAACCGCCTGAGGTTCAGTTTTCTACCACCTTCCCGGAGCATGGGACCTGTGGTATCAATGCCATGGAACCTGATGTTAATTATTTCACTATGTCTGTGCTCTGTGTTGTAGTGCACCGCAAGTGGATAACTAGAGTTATTCCTGATTGCCCTGGGTGAACCTGAATTTGTTTCTTCAGGGGTCTAATGGGGCTGCCAATGTAAATGAGACCACATTTGCACACAATACAATATACAACAAATTCAGTATTGCAATTCATGAATTTTGTGATTCTGTGCACTCTGTTGGTGTTGTATTGCAAAGTCACAGTCTTGTCTTTAGCAAATCGATAGACATTGCACAGCCCAGATCTGTGAAAACCCTTGGGGGTGGTGGCATCCAAGTGCTCTGTATGTGTGGTGCCAGGTAACTGGGGCATAAGGATTCCACTAGTGTCCTGCCTCTGCCATGCGTGAGACCAGGTTTAGCAGAAATCGCTCCTCTAAGGGTATGTCCATAAGTAGTATATGTCAGTGTCTATTGAGGATTTTGTATGTCTCTGTGCTCAGTGTACTCGATGGAGTAGTGAATGTGAGCCTTCTATGATTTTTGTTCTTTCTGGATTTCGAGTTGGTGAGAAAGTCCTCTTGTTAATCTTCATAATCGTGCTCCTGGCTGCGATCAGAGTATCATTTCGGTAGTCCCTAACCTTAAACCTGGTCTCCATTCTCTGAAGTTCTAGTAGAAACTTTGGGGCATATTTACAAGCCCCTATTGCCACCACAACGTCACTTTCAGTGACGTTGTGATGGCGGTAGGGGCATCACCTTATTTACAAGGCAGCGTTAAGCCACTTAACATGGCTTATCGCTGCCTTGTAAATAAGGCACCCTTTCACACTCTATTTAGTGTGAAAGGGAAGGGCAATGGGTGTTGTTGTGGGAGTTCCACAGCAACACCCATTGTTTTTGACACTGCCCCCTATTTATAAGGGCAGTGCAAATAGGAGGCAGCGCCAGAATTAAGACCAGGGAAAACCTGGTCTTAAACAGGCAAAACGAGAAGAAATGCTTCATTTCTCCTCGTTTTTGCTTTTTCATACGTGCTGGCTTGTGCAGCACACATAGAAACAGCAAATTGCCTATGATTGTTTATGTACAGGAAGGTCCCGCTTCCTGCACATAAACAATCATTTAAAAAAAATGCAGTTTTGCAACTTCTATATGTGCTGCATTAAGCAGCACACATAGAAGTTCCAAAACGGCATGTAAAGATTGTTTATGTGCAGGAAGGGGGACCTTCCTGCACATAAACAATCTTCCCCCCAACGCAGAGTGCCTTCGTTGGCACTAGGCAGCTGAATTCAGCACCAGCACTAGGGGAAATGCAGGTGTGCGCCGCATTTTTTTGAATACGGCACATCCCTGCGTTTTCAGAATGGAGAAGCGAGTCGTTAGCAATGTTTGCCTAACGCCTCGCGTCTCCATTCTGCTGTAAATATGCCCCTGGGAGTAATTGCTGCAGTTACATTTTATCCTGACCATCTCCCCATATGGGATCGCTTTGATCTGTGAAAGTGGGTGTGAGCGTGCTGCATGTAACACCCTATTGTATTCCGTTGGTTTCCTGAACAGCTCAGATCCTATGTGTTGGCCCTCCACATACAGAATGACATCAAGCTAGTCGATTTTGTGTGTACTGTACTGGTAAGTGAACGTTATGTTGTAGGTGTTGTCATTCAGGTGTTGGAAGAAAAGATTAAGAGCATCTATATCATCTGTCCAAAACATAAGCACATCATCTATGTACCTCCCTCAATAGATAATATGTTCAATGGGGCATGCGGTCCAGATATGTACTCTCTCAAATAGCTCCATACACAAGTTTGCAAACGAAGGGGAACATTCGGCCCCATTGCTCCACCCTGTATTTGTCGATACCACTCCCTATTGTGTACAAACACACAGTTATCCAAGACAACCCTGATGAAGTCCAGCAGCATTTCAGTGTGGTCGAACATGGTAGCATCCCAGGTGTCCAGAAATTGTTGGACAGGTGGAGATGCCTTGCTTCTTGGGAATACTCATGTATAGTGAGCACACATCAAGTGCTACGAGCATATTTCCTTCCATCCAGTCAAAGTCAGAAACTTTGCTGAGAAGGTCCTTGGTGTCTGATGTAAGAAGGAAGATTGCAAGCAAACGGTTGCAGATACAAATCGATGTATTCGGATAGTCTCTCAGTTGGTGAGCCCATACCTGACATGATAGGCCTGCCAGGTGGAAAACCCCCCTCTTGTGTATTTTGGGTAAGATGTATATGCAGGATGCCCTTGGCGCGGGGTTATATATATGTAGCAGCACTCTGCTTCTGAAATTAGACATAGTTCTTTCCAATGTTTGAGTCTGTGTTCGATGATCGTGTTATGCGACAGCTCCAAAAGTGGCTCTAACGAATTCTTTCATTTACTTATGAAGGTAAATCAGCTCTTAGAGACTCTGAAACGCGTGAGGTTGCACTCTATGGGGGAGATTTACTACTTTTCACACAGCACAGTGCAGCAGCCGTAAATGCTGCACTGCGTGAAAAGGAGAGCACCAAATTTACTGAAATAAGGCACTCTCCTCCCCTCTCCCTAGCGCCGGCGCTGAAATCAGCTGCCGTGCGCCACCGAGACACCTTTGCGCCAGGGTGCAAGGGTGTCTCCGTGAGTCTAGCATAGGTTTTGTACTGGAAGGAACCCTTCCAGTACATTTCTCCTTCCTTGCGCCTACTTTAAAAGGGCGCTGTTTTCTGATGGTAAACCCAGTCTACTTTGTTTAGTAAATTGGGTTTGGCGTCAGAAAACTTGGGTGGTTACATGGGAACGTCCATGCTCCACCCATGGTATGCCCCTGTGGCGCTGAGTAATGCAAAGAATAGCGCTGCTTTGCATTATTTTCCTGTTATTTCCAGCGATAAACAAGTTTAGCGCTGGAAAGTAAATCGGGAAAAAAAGATTTTGAGCTGATTTGTGTCACTTTTGTGATGCAAACAGTGTAAAATCTTAGTAAATCTCCCCCTATGAGTAACTAAAATAAATACTTGCTCGGAAACATGTTATATAGGGCGGATGACTGTAGCCCAAGCAAGGCTGCCGCCTATCTCGCTTCACTTGTGCGGTCTACTCTCTGGTGAGTTTCTTTGTATTTGCAGTGCAGATGCGCATCTAGGAATGGAGCTACCGAAAGTGACCTTGCATCCTATGAACATATTGTGTAGAGTTGTTTGTAACTCGAAGCGTTTATCTACTCACCTACCATTTTGCTTTTTAAGGTAAATATTCAGCAAGAGGCTGGTAGGATTTGTGTTTTTAATGGGAGGAAGTGCTTGTTTCCCAAGCCAGTTAGTGTGACTGCATGCAGGGGCGTAGCTCGGTCAGTAAGATTTGGGGGGTGTGAGCTGCAAATTTTCCAACAATCACTTGGGCATATAATGTTAAAACACATTACAAGCTGGACGCACAAGAGGGGCTTAAGGGGAAGTGAAAAGGGAGAGGAATGCGGATTGGTAGGCTTACTAGGTGAGAGAAAACTCAATAATTTGGAAAATAAGCAACATTTTTGAAGACTTTCAAACCCCAGAGAGGGAGAGAGTGTGTGTGTGTTCTTATCTGTCTGTATGGAAAAATTCCTGGTGAAATCAGTCAGACACCTCACAATGCCCAATGGGCTCACCAACTGAGAGACTATGTGAATACATTGATTTGTACCTGAAAGCACATGTACCCAATTATTTACCTGAAAATACAGTTATTAGGGGGGGTGTAAAACCCCAAATACTGCCCCCCGAAGCTACGGTCTTGACTTCTTGTGTGGCTGAAATGGGTTAGTGGTTAAATGTGCGAGTGATTCAATAGATGGGAGAGTTCAGAGATTGATCAATGAGTGAGTGAGGTGCACAGATTGGTGAATGAGGGCATGAATGGATGGATGAACGGGTGACTGCTTTTTGCGAATGGATGGATGAATGGGTGACAGGATAAATTTGTCCCCGCATTTGATATTCATTTTCGTGTAGGCAATGCACTCTGGACTCTGCACAGGTGCACAATCAATAAAGATGTGTCTACTGTATCTGGATGATCTTTGGCGTTGTTGGAGCATGCTTGCCAATTTTGTGGGAACAGATAAGAGGAAGATTTAAAAAGCAGACCCACAATTTAATTTGCCCATTGACTTGCATAGAAGTGGAGTAGGTTAAAGTACAAGAAAGCCAAAATTAAAGGTGTTTTGGGGATAAAACTAGGCCTGGACAGAACTCATGGAGTTTTATTCTGTGGAATTCCGCAGAGTTCCAAAAAACCTCTGCGAGATTCTGCGGAATTCCGCAAACTGGTGGAAATAGGCACACCGTACTGCTTGTGCTGTAATTTACAGCCATGAGCTCGTTCGCGCTAAAAAATCGGCACGAATGGCACCACGCACCACGCCAAAGGGCGCAGCTTCTCAAATTGATTTTGCTGCAGCTCACGCAGATTTTCTACTCAAGCGGCAGCTTACTGAGCACTAACGGTAGCTACCACCTGCACTGGAGAAATCTCACTGGGTGCACTAATTGCGACCGAAAATCACACTAGGGGGCGCCAAATCTTGCTTGCACTCACCAACTTACAGTTCTCGAGCTGCATGCGAGAAAAACTCTGGGACGAGGTGGTTGGTGGAATTTGGCCAGAACTCTGTGTTACAAGCGTAACGCGGAGTGGCCAAAAGTCTGCCAATTCTGCTGGTGGAGCGGAATATTTCGCCCACCCCTAATTAAAACATCAGCCAAAATCAGACATGTTTACAAGTATATAAGGGGAACAGTGAATAGGGAACACGTCATAATGGTAGGAGAATGTCATGATGCATGAACATTGTTTATAAAAAACTATTTGTAGGAGAAGCAGTTATTTTCAGATGATGCACAAACAAGTACTTAACTGTTTCAATTACATGTAAGGAAATAACTGCATGTAGCTTGAAACAAGCCAACATATCCTGCATCCAGTGCTTTAAATGGGCAGGTACTGTCCAATACTGAGTACCTGTACTTCTTTAATTTCAATGGAAGAGTACCTGCACGTCTCAGCACTGCTGCAATACATTTAATGGGGGAGTACCAGCACTTTTTAGGAGTAAACAGATACTGGCCAGACACAGCTAGGTTAGATGATGCTTCTCAGGGTATGGAGATGAGTTTGTTGTTATACATGTGTCCTCGTACATGGAATTATGTTTCCTGTTATAAGCAGATACATTAATATCGGGGGAGGGAAAAACAGCTTTGTATACGTAGCCACAAGTTACATCTGTATATTAGACCATGTAAATATTGCTACTTCTATGTACATATTAGTGTATATATAGAGGGGTCTAAAATGTTCCCAAGTGTTGTTTCTATATATGTATGTATGTTTTAATTTTGTTTTTTTGTTAAAATATTCTGTGCCCTTCAACCTTTGTCCCATCCATCCTAAACCTTTCTGACTACTATGAACTCCGAAACTGACTCCCCCTCCTCTTTTAGTCAATTCATCCAACTAACAGACACACATATCCACTACCCACAATACAAATTGACAACTCCCCATTTGTAATCCATATTAACATTGTATCCCTTCTCTAAACACTACTAAACACACAAGAACTCGAGAGCACAAACTTACCACAACTAATCCACAAGGAAAAAAAAATACATATTACCAATGTGCTAACTATTTAACTCTAATCTTGGCTTCCGGAGTACATGCTACTCTTCGCAAAGCGCTTCAATGCCTCCTCAGGGGTAATAAGCACTATATATACAATTTACAATTACAATATTTTTAAATCACTTTTTTCCTCTACCTATGATTTATCAATACATTTCTTGTTGCGGTATAGGCTAGGGGAACTATCAAATCACAACAGTTTGTTGTGTAAATAATTTGGGTTTACAATGCTACTCTCTATTTTTGTGGCACTAGATCCTCTTCAGACAAAGACATTGAAGGATATGTAGAAGAAAATGTTGGAGCGCGGTGTAACGCCAAATTTGGCAACGCCACGCTCTGACATTTTCTAAATGCAGGGATGCGCCATATTTACAAAAATACGGTGCATCCCTGCATTTCCCGTAGTGCTGCCACTAACAAAGCTGCCTAGCGCCAGCGCTGGCACCTTTTCGCCATGTTGCAAGGGTGCCTGCGCTGCAGGGGTGATTGTTTATGTGTAGCAAGGTACACCTTCCTGCACATAAACAATCTTTAAAGGCGATTTGCTGTTTCTATGTGTGCTGCAGAACACATGGAAAGAGCAAAAGACAAGGAGAAATTGATAATTTCTCCTCGCATTGCCATCCTAAGACCAGGTTTCACCTGGCCTTAGTTTTTGGTGCTGCCCCATCCTTGTAAATATGGGGCAGCATCAAAAAGTAATGGGTGTTGCGGTGGAACGCCCACTGCAACACCCATTGCCCACCCCTTTGCTTCAGCGGACTGCTGCAGAAAGGGGCATATTAACAAGGTGGCGTTAAGCCACGTTAAGTGGCTTAACGCCACCTTGTAAATATGGCTTATGAAGCAAAGCCACCGGAGCGTCAGAAAAAGTGACGCTCCGGTGGCGTTAGGGGCTTGTAAATATGCCCCATCGTTTTTTATGTAATATAACTTTCCCCTGGCATATCATGTCAGCACCCTAATACAGGGGGTACCCAACATAGACATTTGTCTGTGTTGTATTGTTGTACTAATAATGCAGTTATTATGGAACAGCATACAAATAAGAGTAAGTATAGTTTTCTGAAAGTCTGTAAAACATTTTTTGCGCTCGCAAACTTTTTGCTAAATTTTCACTTTTAAACTTGGGCCTGATTTAGATTATTTGCTGGGAGTAGGTCTGCTGTTCCCGTCTGCCACCACGGCGTTCCGGCCGCTCAATTTTGATGTTGGCTGGTCACTGGAGGGAAGACTGCTGCAGTCCTGCCGCCTCCACCAGATTCTTTCTACCGCTTCAATGGCATCAGAGGTAGAAGCTGCTGTTGGAGGGAGCCACGCCTAGATTCCCGCCATCCAGATTATGAAGTGTCTTTCTGTTGAGGCAACTGTGGCGGGAAACCCTTCAACTTCAAGTCAGTGGAATCGAAGGAAATTAGATAAAAACGTACCTTTTTTCTGTTTTCCTCTTCCATTTCTGTCTTCTACCCCTTCGTCCAGGTCCCTCCTTTGCTACTCCGACATCATCACGATGCAAAACAACTCCGTTGTCACCGAGATCAAAGGTAAGGTACTTGTATTATTGTCCTATGTATCGTGTGCTGACATTTGCTGTAGTCTTGTTTATTACTGCATTGCTCTTACATGCAATACTTTTATTATGTGTAATGCAGTAGTGTTCATTTTTCTACTAATGAAGGTAAATTGAACACACCTATATTGACACTTGAAAAAAATATTTGTTGTGGTGGTCCTTGGGGGTGTTGTGCTACTGGTGCCTGTGGGTGTGCTTACAATAGTGTGTGTATGTTGTGTGAGTGGCATGCAAGACGTAACATAAAGGCACATAACACATTGCCTACACATGTACTTCATACAAACATGACATGTGTATTGATGTATAAATAAGTTGTACTTACCAGTCTCCATGCCCCCTTGAACGTCACTGTGTCAGGACTCCGCCTCCAGGACACCACCAGCACAACAGGAACATCTAAATCAGCTCGGTGCAATCCGGCCGGACTAAAGGTGGCGGAGTACTGTTAGCCCGCACAGAAGACTGCCACCGTCTACTGTCTATAGCCGCAACATCTAAATACGGCTGGCGGACCACTGTCAGCTCGACGGAGTACTCGGGACTGCTGCGGCGGGATGATGGTGATAGCGCCAAGGTCTAAATCAGGCCCTTAGGTTTCCTTTGCTTTCGTATGTGCAAGTTTTTTGTCTCGGCATAGTAGGATCATGTTTACTCTAATAGAATCGCATTACATGTTGAGTGTGCAATGTATGCGTTTTGTATATTTGTTTATCATAATACCATGCTGGGAAATATTTTGGAGATTTTTCTCTCTGCAGGTTTCATATTGATGTACTTTTTTATGCATAATGGACATTGCAGGGGAGAACACAAATTGTTTCCTCTGTACGCCCATATTTTTAGCAACGAAGCAATGAAAATAAAATGTTTCAAGACACAGTTGTTGTGAAGTGAAAAACTGACCACACAACGCAAAGTTGCAAAGTTTTCCATGTAGTTTTGCGAAGGTTAAAAAATAACCATTTGCAATTTCATACACCTCTGTATACAAATGTCAAATAGCAATTACAATAACAAAATAATTGCCTCAGTAGTATTGTATCCTATATCTTCCCAGTACATTATCCACTGGTTTCACTCTGCACTTTGAGTAGGAACATGAAACAGTGTGTAATATGATGTATAGTGCAGCAAAAAGGACAGGAGGTAGCATGTGGGTTGGGTACCTGCTGTAGAGCTCTATGTTGCAAGTTTAAATCTTAGAAAAACCCACTCAGCTTTCCATCCTTCCGAGGCCATTAAAATGAGCACCACTGGAATGAGCATGGTAATGTCTGTTTTCAGGTCCATGTGACAAGTCATTCTGTTATGAACACTCTATAAATGGTAATACAAACATGTTTATGTGTATATATATATATATATATATATATATATATATATATATATATTATCTACTGGCGGTCGCCAGTAGATAGTTATAGTTAGGACCTATTTTCCATAGGAAATCCGCGACATTCTATTTGAAATAACTCTTGCGTCGGTTGACGAATCTTCGTGAAATTTTCAAACTTTATGGCCCGCTCCGGTCCGCTCCTACCCTGAAAGTCTCAGGGTGATTCGTCAAGCGGGGGCCGAGAAAAAAGGGGGGTCCCAAAACATGTTTTCCCCATTCATTTTCCCATAGGAAACTTTAGACACGGCTACAGCCCGAACTGCTGAACGGAATTACACCAAATTTGGCAAAGAGGTAGTTCTTGGTTCAGAAAGAACCCTTTTTGTTAAATGGTGTAAATCCGTTCAGTAGTTGCTGAGAAAATCAAAAGTAAAAACACATATATATCTGGGCGGAGCCTAACCACACATGTCATCGTGAGATCTGATTGGCTGTCAGCACTTCATCCTGGAATTGCTGGCAGCCATCTTGGGACCAATATAAATGAAATGCATTGTAGTGAATCGAAGATTTTGAGGGTTACCAAAAGGAGAACTATAAAGGGTGATAACAGACTTTAGTTACATTAGAATTCATTTGTTGATGGTACCATACTAATTTCAGGAATTGTGGTGTGTTCTAAGGTGATTTTACCCTGTGAAAAACCTTCTGCTGGGATATCATGAATCATGTTTGAGAGAAAACTATTTTCACATGCTTGTCCCATACAGTTTTGGAAGGTGCCCCAGAAGCTAAAATGAGAGCATATTTTCTGTAAATTCACATTATCTTTCTCAGTCATGTGAGAATGAAGTCTGACATTCTCAGTAAAACATGTACATCCAACAAGGGCAGAGACTGTCAGTTGATTCCTTTGTGTTCTACTGCAGCTTCCCAGAGTGTTCTAAAGAACAACTAGAGTGCTAACAGCCTTACTTATGACAAAAGTATGGCACACCTGAAGCCATCTTGATTGGAATAAACTGGTAACACTTAAAACATTTAATTTAAAAGGAATAAAATGATGGGGTTCATCTTGTCATAGAAATTATGGTTAGTGCTCTGGAAAGAAAATTAGGGCATGTTTCAAGTGTGATCTCAAATATCTTCCTGTTATATTTCAACAGGAGCAGCCTGTCAGTTGATGCCTTTGTGTTCTACTGCAGCTTCCCAGAGTGTTCTAAAGAACAACTAGAGCGCTAACAGTCTTACTTATGACAAAAGTATGGCACACCTGAAGCCATCTTGATTGGAATAAACTGGTAACACTTAAAACATTTAATTTAAAAAGGAACAAAATGATGGGGTTCATTTTGCCATAGAAATTATGGTTAGTGCTGTAGAAAGAAAAATTAGGACATGTTTTAAGTGAGATCTCAAATATCTTCCTGTTATATTTCAACAGGAGCAGCCTGTCAGTTGATGCCTTTGTGTTCTACTGCAGCTTCCCAGAGTGTTCCAAAGAACAACTAGAGTGCTAACAGCCTTACTTATGACAAAAGTATGGCACACCTGAAGCCATCTTGATTGGAATAAACTGGTAACACTTAAAACATTTAATTTAAAAAGGAACAAAATGAGGGGTTCATTTTGCCATAGAAATTATGGTTAGTGCTGCAAAAAGAAAATTTAGTGCATGTTTTAAGTGAGATCTCAAATCCTCTTCTATTTCATTAGAAAATTCTGACATGCAGACTGAAACAATCACTTTCAATACCAGCAGTAGACTTCCAGTTAACTCCTTGGTGAGCAGTAGCTTTACTACAGTGATCTAATGAACAACTAGAGTAATAACATTCTGAATTTATGGCAAATGTGTGACACATCTGAATGCCTTCTTGATGGAATCAAAGTAAAAAACTGAAAGCATTTCCTACTGAGGAGACTGCAGTAAATGAGGAAATTAGGAAACTTCATAACAAAGAAGTCTTCCAAGATGGCCACCAGTGGAAAAAGAGCCCAAATGTAGCACAAATATTACCCAGATGTAGCCCACATATAGCCCAATGACAAAAGTGTGCAAAACACTTTTTATTTTTAGTTTTTGCAGTTTTATGTAGTGCAGACTGGTCAGGTATTGGAGTGTTGCATCTTAAAACATGACCCCCTACACTACAAAAACACCACTGCACTACCCTAAACCCTAAAACACTACCCCAGCATGACCCCCTACACTACACAAGCACCACTGCACTATCCTAAACCCTAAAACACTCCCCCAGCATGACCCCTACACTACACAAACACCACTGCACTACCCTAAACCCTAAAACACTACCCCAACACCACTGCACTAACCTAAATCCTAAAACACTACCCCCAGCACGACCCCCTACACTACCCAAACACCACTGCACTACCCTAAAACATGACCCCCTACACTACACAAACACCACTGCACTACCCTAAACCCTAAAACACTACCCCCGGCACGACCCCTACACTACACAAGCACCACTGCACTACCCTAAACCCTAAAACACTGCCCCCAGCACGACCCCCTACACTACACAAACACCACTGCACTACCTTAAACCCTAAAACACTACCCCCAGCACGACCCCCTACACTGCCCGAACACCACTGCACTGCCCTAAACCCTGAAACACATACCCTAGCACGACTCCCTACACTGCCCGAACACCACTGCACTGCCCTAAACCCTGAAACACCACCCCCTTCACGACCCCTACACTGCCCGAACACCACTGCACTGCCCTAAACCCTGAAACACCAACCCCAGCATGACCCCTACACTGCCCGAACACCACTGCACTGCCCTAAACCCTGAAACACTACCCCCAGCAAGACCTCCTACACTGCCCGAACACCACTGCACTGCCCTAAACCCTGAAACATCACCCCCAGCAAGACCCTCTACACTGCCCGAACACCACTGCCCTAAACCTGAAACACCACCCCCAGCACGACCCCCTACACTGCCCGAACACCACTGCACTGCCCTAAACCCTGAAACACCACCCCCTGCACGACCCCCTACACTGCCCGAACACTACTGCACTGCCCTAAACCCTGAAACACCATCCCCAGCACGACCCCCTACACTGCACGAACACCACTGCACTGCCCTAAACCCTGAAACACTACCCCCAGCAAGACCCCCTACACTGCCCGAACACCACTGCACTGCCCTAAACCCTGAAACACCACCCCCAGCAAGACCCCCTACACTGCCCGAACACCACTGCCCTAAACCCTGAAACACCATCCCCAGCAAGACCCCCTACACTGCCCGAACACCACTGCACTGCCCTAAACCCTGACACACCAGCCCCAGCACGACCCCTACACTGCCCGAACACCACTGCACTGCCCTAAACCCTGAAACACCACCCCCTGCACGACCCCCTACACTGCCCGAACATCACTGCACTGCCCTAAACCCTGAAACACCACCCCCAGCACGACCCCCTACACTGCCCGAACACCACTGCACTGCCCTAAACCCTGAAACACCACCCCCTGCACGATCCCCTACACTGCCCGAACACTACTGCACTGCCCTAAACCCTGAAACACCACCCCCAGCACGACCTTGTACACTGCACGAACACCACTGTACTGCCCTAAACCCCGAAACACTACCCCCAGCAAGACCCCCTACACTGCCCGAACACCACTGCCCTAAACCCTGAAACACCACCCCCAGCAAGACCCCCTACACTGCCCGTACACCACTGCACTGCCCTAAACCCTGAAACACCACCCCCAGCATGACCCCCTACACTGCCCGAACACCACTGCACTGCCCTAAACCCTGAAACACCACCCCCAGCACGACCCCCTACACTGCCCGAACACCACTGCACTGCCCTAAACCATGAAACACCAGCCCTAGCACGACCCCCTACACTGCCCGAACACCACTGCACTGCCCTAAACCCTGAAACACCACCCCCAGCACGACCCCTACACTGCCCGAACACCACTGCACTGCCCTAAACCCTGAAACACCAGCCCCAGCACAACCCCGTACACTGCCCGAACACCACTGCACTGCCCTAAACCCTGAAACACCAGTCCCAGCACGACCGCCTACACTGCCCGAAAACCACTGCACTGCCCTAAACCCTGAAACACCAGCCCCAGCAAGACCTCCTACACTGCCCGAACACCACTGCACTGCCCTAAACCCTGAAACACCACCCCCAGCAAGACCCCCTACACTGCCCGAACACCACTGCACTAAAGCCTGAAACACCACCCCCAGCAAGACCACCTACACTGGCCGAACACCACTGCACTGCCCTAAACCCTGAAACACCACCCCTGCACGACCCCCTACACTGCCCAAACACCCCTGCACTGCCCTAAACCCTGAAACACCACCCCCTGCACGACCCCCTACACTGCCGGAACACCACTGCACTGCCCTAAACCCTGAAACACCACCCCCAGCACGACCCCCTACACTGCCCGAACACCACTGCACTGCCCTAAACCCTGAAACATCAACCCCAGCAAGACCCCCTACACTGCCTGAATACCACTGCCCTAAACCCTGAAACACCACCCCTACACTGCACGAACACCATTGCACTGCCCTAAACCCTGAAACACCACCTCCAGCAAAACCCCCTACACTGCCTGAACACCATTGCTCTGCCCTAAATCCTGAAACACTAGCCCCAGCATGACCCCCTACACTGCCCAAACACCACTGCACTGCCCTAAACCCTGAAACACCACCCCCAGCACGACCCCCTACACTGCCCGAACACCACTGCACTGCCCTAAACCCTGAAACACCAGCCCCAGCAAGACCCCTACACTGCCCGAACACCACTGCACTGCCCTAGACTCTGAAACACCACCCCCAGCAAGACCCCTACACTGCCCGAACACCACTGCACTGCCCTAAACCCTGAAACACCAGCCCCAGCATGACCCCCTACACTGCCCAAACACCACTGCACTGCCCTAAACCCTGAAACACCACCCCCAGCACGACCCCCTACACTGCCCGAACACCACTGCACTGACCTAAACCCTGAAACACCAGCCCCAGCAAGACCCCCTACACTGCCCGAACACCACTGCACTGCCCTAGACTCTGAAACACCAGCCCCAGCAAGACCCCCTACACTGCCCGAACACCACTGCACTGCCCTAAACCCTGAAACACCAGCCCCAGCATGACCCCCTACACTGCCCAAACACCACTGCACTGCCCTAAACCCTGAAACACCAGCCCCAGCACGACCCCCTACACTGCCCGAACACCACTGCACTGCCCTAAACCCTGAAACACCAGCCACAGCACGACCCCCTACACTGCCCGAACACCACTGCACTGCCCTAAACCCTGAAACACCAGCCCCAGCACGACCCCCACACTGCCCGAACACCACTGTACTGCCCTAAACCCTGAAACACCAGCCCCAGCACGACCCCCTACACTGCCCGAACACCACTGCACTGCCCTAAACCCTGAAACACCACCCCCTGCATGACCCCCTACACTGCCAGAACACCACTGCACTGCCCTAAACCCTGAAACACCACCCCCTGCAGCACCCCCTACACTGCCCAAACACCACTGCACTGCCCTAAACCCTGAAACACCACCCCCTGCACCGCCCCTACACTGCCCAAACACCACTGCACTGCCCTAAACCCTGAAACACCACCCCCAGCACGACCCCCTTTACTGCTCGAACACCACTGCACTGCCCCAAACCCTGAAACACCACCCCCAGCACGACCCCCTACACTGCCCGAACACCACTGCCCTAAACCCTAAAACACCACCCCCTGCACGACCCCCTACACTGCCCAAACACCATTGCACTGCCCTAAACCCTGAAACACCACCCCCTACACTGCCCGAACACCACTGCACTGCCCTAAACCCTGAAACACCACCCCCAGCACGACCCCCTACACTGCCCGAACACCACTGCACTGCCCTAAACCCTAAAACACCACCCCCAGCATTACCCCCTACACTGCCCAAACACCACTGTACTGCCCTAAACCCTAGAACACTACCCCCAGCACGACCCCCTACACTACCCGAACACCACTGCACTACCCTAAACCCTAAAATACTACCCCCAGCACAACCCCCTACACTACCCGAACACGACTGCACTGCCCTAAACCCTCAAACACTCCCCCAGCACGACCCCCTACACTACCCGAACACCACTGCACTGCCCTAAACCCTAAAACACTCCTCCCAGCATGACCCCCTACACTACCCGAACACCCCTGCACTGCCCTAAACCCTAAAACACTCCCCCAGCACGACCCCTACACTACCCAAACACCACTGCACTGCCCTAAACCCTAAAACACTACCCCCGTATGACCCCCTACACTACCCAAACACCAATGCACTACCCTAATCCCTAAAACACTACCCCCGCATGACCCCCTACACTACCCTAAACCCTAAAACACTACCCCCCGCATGACTCCCTACACTACCCAAAGACCACTGCACTACCCTAAACCCTAAAACACGACCTCCTACACTACACAAACACCACTGCACTACCCTAAACCCTAAACCACTACCCCTACACTACACAAACACCACTGCACTACCCTAAACCCTAAAACACTACCCCCAGCAGTACCCCTACACTACCCAAACACCACTGCACTAACCTAAACCCTAAAACACTACCCCCAGCAGTACCCCCTACACTACCCAAACACCACTGCACTACCCTAAATCACTACCCCCAGCACGACCCCCTACACTACCCAAACACCACTGCACTACCCTAAACCCTAAAACACTACCCCCAGCACGACCCCCTACACTACCCAAACACCACTGCACTACCCTAAACCCTAAAACACTCCCCCAGTACGACTCCCTACACTACCCAAACACCACTGCACTACCCTAAACCCTAAATCTACCCCCAGCATAACCCCCTACACTACACAAACACCACTGCACTACCCTAAACCCTAAAACACTACCCCCAGCACGACCCTCTTCACTACCTAAACACAACTGCACAATTTGTTACAGGCGTTGGAACGCAGGCCTGTGGTGCTTACTGGAAGTACCTAGTGGGCTAGTTGGGCCCCAGGGACCCTCAGGATTCAAGGTGACCTAATCCCCCAACTTAAAATGCACCACGGGGCGCGTTTGCACAGTGGTGAAGGGAGGGGCGGGGCCTCAGGTGACATGTGCGCAAACACGCCCTGTGGTGCGTTTTAAGTTGGGGAATTAATTCCCTTTGAATCCTGAGGGACCCTGGGGCCAACTAGCCCACCAGGTACCTTCAGTAAGCACAACAGAGTTGCGTTGCAGAGAGGTGAAAAAGGTGCGTGGCCTCGGAACGCCTCTCTGCAACTCAGCTCTGTGGTCCTAACTGTAGGTACCTGGGGGCTAGTTGGGCCCCAGGGACCCTCAGAATTCAAGGGGACTTAATCCACGCAACTTAAAACGCGCCACGGGGTGCGTTTGCACACATGTCACCTCAGGCCCCCTCCCTTCACCACTGTGCAAACGCGCCCTGTAGCGCGTTTTAAGAGGTAGTTTTAATCCCCCTACCCTATTATGTACTAGGGACTTGCAGAGGAGGTCATGCTAATCACAGGGGTACCCCAACGCATAGTGTTCCCTAGTGTATGTAGGTGTTTTCACTGTATTCTAAGTGTCTTTTAGCATAGCACTGGCTCTGGTTAGTCAGAGTCAGTTACCACCAGTACCCGTCTGAAAAAGTTGTGGGCACAGGATGATTTTGCAACAAGGCCTCTTTCTGCTCCTCTGTTGGTTCTTTCTGCACATCTTTTGCTTCTTTCTGTGCGTTTTTTCTTCTTTCTTCACATGTCCTACCTCTGTAGGCATAGTTAGAAACTAGCATTTAAAAAAACCTTTGAAATTCACTTAAAAAATCATAGGTTTCAGGCACGTTATAGTTAGAAATTAGCATTTAAAAAACCTTTGAAATTCACTGAAAAAACCATAGGTTTCAGACACGTTATAGTTAGAAATTAGCATTTAAAAAACCTTTGAAATTCACTGAAAAACCATAGGTTTTAGGGACAGTTATAGTTAGTTGGACATTTCACTCGTACAAAACCATTGAAATTCCCCGTTATAGTTAGTTCAGCTAACTATAACTCGCGCCCCGTAATGCACTGCTGATGACGTCACATATTACATCACTCAAGACATGGTCAGTGACATCACTGATGACATCACTGATGACATCTCAAATGACATCACTGATGACATCATCCATGTGATAATTTCATGCATCTTCTCACACCCTAATATAACTTTTGATACACCCACTCTAAATTACAGACTGCCATTTTCAAAACCATAGACACTCCAACACCAAAAACTACATACCCACTCACTGATTCTTAGGTCTACACACACATCCACTCACTCACCCGTACAGTCACTCATACTTAGTCACTCAGTACAGGACTATCAAATGCACTCATACACCTATATAAACACTCACACACCGCCACTCATCCATAGAGGTACTCACACACCTAGTCAGTCAAGCAAAAAACTTAATCACACACCCATTTACTCACCTATACAGTTATACACACACCAGCTCACTTACTCATACAAATACTAGCACATTCTTACACTCTTATACAATCACTGATACAAGTACACACTCATCCATACAGCCACTCTCACAATCACACACTCTCACTTATAGCCATTTATATACTCCAACACACATATATACTGCCTTTCACATATGTAGTTACTCACACATGTACCACTGAGATATACATTCAATCACTAACACACCCATACACACACTCACCCACCCATACAGTCCATCACAGATGCACTCTTGAAACCATGCACCCAGTGAATCACCAACTCACACATCTATGCACAGAGTCACACACACCCCACCCACACAAACACTCAGGCACCCATACAGATACTCAGACAATCAATCAATAACACATGTAGACACTCATGTAGCTATTCAGAAAGCCATGCAGCCGCTTACAAACCAACAGACAGACGGATACAGACATTCACACAGTTTAGTCACTAACCCATGCATTCAGTAAGATACATTTAATCACTCACTTGTAGAGTCAGTCACTCACGTACTAAATCATCCATTCAGACACTTATACACCCACTCATTCTTCAATACGCCTTTCCCTATATATATTAAACATATTTAAACTTTACAGAAACACACAGTCACTGGATGATGTCATCAGTGATGTCATTTGAGATGTCATCAGTGATGTCATCAGTGATGTCACTGACCATGTCATGAGTGATGTAATATGTGACGTCATCAGCAGTGCATTGCGGAGCGCGAGTTATAGTTAGCTGAACTAACTATAACGGGGAATTTCTATGGTTTTGTACGAGTGAAATGTCCAACTAACTATAACTGTCCCTAAAACCTATGGTTTTTTCAGTGAATATATATATATATATATATATATATATTGTGAGGCATTTTAGACAATATCACAACTGCAATCCCATACATCTACGATACACAGTGATTGACCAAGTAGAGACAGCAAAGAGAGGTGGTGACAGAGAGAGGGCACTCAGACAGATGGAGTGCAGATACATCCTCAGGTTAAACACTAAGGAACCTGTGGGCCTCAATGTTGATGAGGAGATCTATACCTACCTGTAAGGACAACAATATTGACCCCTGTTTTCTATTTTTCCTGTGATTGTAATTGTTTTTAATGTGCCATAGTTACGAGGGAAGACTTTGATTGTAGTACAAATGCCATAACATGTGTTCTTGGGTGACTTGATTTCTTAGTATTCATCACATCTTTATGTTTATTTTTCAGGGCCTGGTCAGATGTTCCTGTTATACAGGTATCTGGGTTCCAGTACATTACGTGGAAAGCAAAAGAGCCAAAATACCTTTTTATTCCATTTGATTTGGTTTTTGATGTAGTATTGAGAGCAATGCAAAAAATTGTCTCATTTAGTTGTTGTCATACTGTGGATTAATTCTTTTTTAGCTAATTTGTTGAACTATAGTTTAGGTAGTATATTAAAGTCCACGCAATGTCTGGAAAGATGTCAATAGATTAACTATGACTAGTATATAAGACACTGGGGGACCTTGCCCAATGGGGCGTAATCAACATTCACAAACCCAATGGGGTAATCTATGGCCAATAGAGCTTAGATATATTGTTGTTGCCCAATGTGGCATTACTTTGGATGTGTAATCTAGCCAAATCCACCCAGTCACAAAGAGTCATGGAAAAAATATGACAAATGTGCTCCTGTATATAGTGGACTATACTGCATGTAGAATATTTATTTTATACACAGTTTTTACCAGTATGACAATGTTTGCATCACAAGAAGATTTCACTAATTGTATTAATTTTATTTTAATTTTATTTTATCTTGTATTTCATTTTATGTAAAAATGATACAAAACAGGAATTGCAACTAGCGTTATTGTAATTAATTAAATGCTTTATGATGCTTATTTCGCAGTCTTTTGTAGCAATTTTGACAATGTAAGATGGCCGCCATTTGAGGCTACTTGCACAGATTGTGCAGTCACCCTTTTTCTATGTTTAGCACGATTATGGTGTATATTAGTTGCCCGGTAACTTAAGTCTTGCGTCGTGACAAAGGCTCTGTGCCAAAACGCGTAGACGCTTTTTACCGATGTATCTTGATGGAATAAACTACTTCCAGTAAATCTCAAGCCCTGCTGAGTGCCGTTCTTTCTCTCTCTGTGGACAATTTTAGGAGAAGAAGTCTTTATATATATATATGTCCACAATGTGATCCCTTTGATCAGTGCGCTCGTGCAGCGGGTGCTCAGCGTGGGGGCCGGATCCTGGCCCCAAATTCAATTTTTACACACAAAGGACGCGGCACTCAGGAGTGAAGATAGTTCAATTGAGTTTATTGCACAACTCAACCAACGCGTTTCAGCCCTCTCACGGCTTTGCTTCACTCCTGAGTGCCGCGTCCTTTGTGTGTAAAAAAAAAAAAAAAAAAAATATATATATATATATATATATTATCTACTGGCGGTCGCCAGTAGATAGTTATAGTTAGGACCTATTTTCCATAGGAAATCCGCAACATTCTATTTGCAATAACGTTGGCGCCGGTTGACGAATCTTCGCGAAAGCTTCCAACTTGTTGGGGCGCTCCGGTCCGCTCCTATCCTGAAAGTCTCGGGGTGATTCGTCAAGCGGGGGCCGAGAAAAAAGGGAGGTCCCAAAACGCGTTTTCCCCATTCATTTTTTCATAGGAACCTTTAGTCGCAGCTACAGCCCGAACTGCTGAACGGAATTACACCAAATTTGGCAAAGAGGTAGCCCTTGGTTCAGTGTCGTGCCTTTTGCTTAAATGGTGTAAATCCGTTCAGTAGTTTCTGAGAAAATCACAAATAAAATCACATATATATCTATGGTCGAGTAGGGTCCGCGTACCCTCCCGATCACGAGCTGCATGCTAATTGGCTGTCAACACTCCAAATCAGGAAGTGTTGGCAGCCATTTTGTCCCTCGGTAGAACCGAGGGACAGAAACAAGTGCGCAAAGTGCAAAAGGGGGCGGGGTAGAAACACCCTGACCCCTAGGTCTGCTCAGGGGGTCCCACAAGGACCCCCTGGGCAGAAAAAAGCATTTAAAAAAAAAAAAAAAATCGGCGGGATGCGCTTAGGGTGCGCGGATCCCGCCGAGGAAAAAAAAAGAGAAACAAGTGCGCAAAATGCACAAAGGGGGCAGGGTAGAAACACCCTGACCCCCTAGGTCTGCTCAGGGGGTTCCATAAGGACCCCCTGGGCAGAAAAAAGCATTTTTTAAGAAAAAAAATCGGCGGGATGCGCTTAGGGTGCGCGAATCACGCCGAAAAAAAAAAAAACGAAGCACGGTCTCCCGCGCTTCGTTGATAATTGGCCCCCGGGTGGCCCAAGTCCCGGGGGCATGCGGGGGTAGGTTTATGTTTTATGTGGGGGGCCTCTAAGGCCCCCCAAGCCCCGGGGACCGCCACCCCCGGGGCTTTAAATAAAACATGGTGTGGGAGGGCTCTCCGCCCTCCCGCAGCCCCGGGGACCGCCACCCCCGGGGCTTCTTTTTTAAAATTAATCACCTGTGTGGGGGCTCCAGCCCCCACACGCCCGGGACCACCACCTCCCGGGGCACTTAGAAAACAAATGTGGGGTCTGTTTCGGACCCCCAAAGCCCCGGGGGCCACCACCTCCCGGGGCTGTGCAATTGAAGGGAGGGGGCCACGGGCCCCCTCCTGGAGCCTGTGGTGGCCCTGGGGACCACCACCCCCCAGGGCCGGCTCCTGCAGTGTCCCGGGGTGCCTACCCCCGGGACACTGTAGTTCGCTTCCAATATCCAAAGACAATTGCTTTTCCACATGGGGAGCTGCATGTTAGCAGCTCCCCATGTGGAAAAGCAATGCCGACTCCCGCAGGACGCTGGGAGCCGGCATGGTCCGTGGGGGAGTTGGGGTCCCCCCACGGACCCCAAAGGATAGGGCCAGCCTCGGGGGATGGGGTCCCTGGGACAAGTAGTGGCCCGGGAGGGGGCCACGCGGCCCCCTCCCCAAATTAGAAAAAATAAATAATTTTTTTTAAAGGCCGGCCCCGGGGATGGGGTCCCCGGGGCCTAAGGAGGCCTGAGGAGGGGGCAACGCAGCCCCCTCCATGACAATAAAAATAAATAAAAAGGTGGCAATGACCCGGGGGATGGGGTCCCAGGGCCGAAATTGGCCACGGGAGGGGGCCCACGCAGTCCCCTTCCCGTTCACATTTAAAAAAAAAAAAAAAGGGGGTCAGGCCCTGTGGGATGGGGTCCCGAGGGCCCAAAATAATTAAAAAGAAGGGGGCCACACAGCCCCCTTTAAAAAATAAATAAATCCGGCATCGCGCTGGAGGCCACGCCCTCCTTGTCAGCACTCTGCAAACGCGCCCCTGGCGCTTTGCAGAGGGGAACGAATTCCCCTTGAATACTGGGGTCCCTGGGGCCAACTAGCCCACCAGGAACCTTCAGTATGCGCCAGGGGCTGCGTTGCAGAGAGGTGTTCTGAGGCCACGCCCCTTTTACACCTCTCTGCAACGCAGCTCTGTGGCGCTTAATGGAGGTAGCTGGTGGGCTAGTTGCACCCCAGGGACCCTCAGGATTTAACGGGAGTTAATCCCCGACTTAAAACGCGCCACGGGCGCGTTTGCACAGTGGTGAAGGGAGGCGGGGCCTGAGGTGACATGTGTGCAAACAGGCCCCGTGGCGCGTTTTAAGATAGGGAATTAAATCCCCTTCAATCCTGAGGGTCCCTGGGGCCAACTAGCCCACCAGGTACCTCCAGTAAGCGCCACGGAGCTGCGTTGCAGAGTGTTGTAAAAGGGGCATGGCCTCTGAACACCTCTCTGCAACGCAGCTCTCTGGCGCATACTGGAGGTATCTGGTGGGCTAGTTGGCCCCTAGGGACCCTCGGGATTGAGGAGGAATTAATTCTCCAACTTAAAACGCGCCACAGGGCGTGTTTGCAGACATGTCACCTCAGGCCCCACCCCTTCCTTCACCATTGTGCAAATATTCCTCTAAAATCAGCCGAAATACGAATTCTGATTTACTCACCTGTTATCAGGAGAGACCTCAGTGCTGCATCTTTGAGCCCAGTACTGATCCTCAAAAGTAATTTTAACCGTACTTACCAGTAACTTGAATTTCCTTCCATAGGCTAACATTGACTGGTTTCACTTGGAATATCTTCTAAGTGTGGAGTTTTGGAACTTTATAATATTCCTCTAAAATCAGCCGAACTACGAATTCCGATTTACTCACCTGTTATCAGGAGAGAACCCAGTGCTGCATCTTTTAGCCCAGCACTGACCTTGAAAAGTAATTCTAACCATACTTACCAGTAACTTGAATTTCCTTCCAAAGGCTAACATTGACTGGTTTCACTTGGAAATTCTTCTAAGTGTGGAGTTTTGGAACTTTATAATATTGCTCTAAAATCAGCCGAACTACGAATTCCGATTTACTCACCTGTTATCAGGAGAGACCTCAGTGCTGTATCTTTGAGCCCAGTACTGATCCTGAAAAGTAATTTTAACCGTACTTACCAGTAACTTGAATTTCCTTCCACAGGCTAACATTGACTGGTTTCACTTGGAAATTCTTCTAAGTGTGGAGTTTTGGAACTTTATAATACTCCTCTAAAATCAGCCGAACTACGAATTCCAATTTACTCACCTGTTATCAGGAGAGAACCCAGTGCTGCATCTTTTAGCCCAGCACTGACCCTGAAAAGTAATTCTAACCGTATTTACCAGTAACTTGTATTTCCTTCCATAGGAATCCATTGTCTGGTTTTCAGCAGAAAAGTTTCAAAGTGTCGATTTTCACAAACTACAAATATTCCTTAAAAATCGCCTGTATGACTTAAACGCATTCTTTCAACTGTTTACAGGAGATGCACCAGTGCTGGATCCAGGATCCACCACTGAGTAAGAAAAAGTAACGATAACACTACTTACCTGCTAAGTGAATTTCCTCCCATAGGATAACATTGGTGATTCTATGTGAAAAAGTTTCGAAGTGTCAACTTTTAAAATACAATAATATTCCTTAAAAATCACTACTGTAACCAAAACGCTTTTACTCAACTGTTTACAGGAGATGTCCCAGGACTGAATCTAGGATCCAGTCCTGTGCTTAGAAAAGTAATCCATAAAGTAACTAATTGCATTTAACTTGAAATTCACATTGAGCTCAATGTTGCATTGTGTTTGAAATTGTGTTGCCCATTGCAACAACTGTAACTACTGTACTTAAAAGTCTATTGCCTATTTGCAAAGTATTTAAACTAAAGTAATTCATTCTGAGAAAGTATATTTTGTAATGTAATGTAATTACAATGTAATTTAAACAATAAAATATCTAAAAAGAAATAGTTTAAAAAAATGTTGTAAATCAGTATCAAAAAATAAATATAACAATTAATACATTTAAAAATTGTCATTTACAAAACCTTTGAAATTCACTGGAAAAAACCATAGGTTTCAGACATGTTATAGTTAGGAATTAGCATTTAAAAACCTTTGAAATTGACTGAAAAAACCATAGGTTTCAGGCACGTTATAGTTAGAAATTAGCATTTAAAAAACCTTACAAATTCACTGAAAAAACCATAGGTTTTAGGGACAGTTATAGTTAGTTGGACATTGCACTCGTACAAAACCCGTGAAATTCCCCCGTTATAGTTAGTTCAGGTAACTATAACTCGCGCCCCGCAATGCACTTCTGATGACGTCACATATTACATCACTCATGACATGGTCAGTGACATCACTGATGACATCACTGATGACATCTCAAATGACATCACTGATGACATCATCCATGTGATAATTTGATGCATCTTCTCACACCCTAATATAACTTTTGATACACCCACTGTAAATTACAGGCTGCCATTGTCAAAACCATAGACACTCCAACACCAATTACTATATACACACTCACTGATTCTTAGGTCTACACACACACATCTACTCACTCACCCGTACAGTCACTCATACTTATAGTCACTCAGTACAGGACTATTATATGCAATCATACACCTATATAAACACTGACACACCGCCACTCATCCATAGAGGTACTCACACACCTAGTCAGTCATGCAATAAATTAAGCACACACCCATTTACTCATCTATACAGTTATACACACACCAGCTCACTTACTCATACAAATACTAGCACATTCTTACGCTCTTATACAATCACTGATACAAGCACACACTCATCCATACAGTCACTCTCACAATCACACACTCTCGCTTATAGCTATTTATATACTCCAACACACATATATACTACCTTTCACATATGTAGTTACTCACACATGTACCACTGGGACATACATTCACTCACTAACACACTCTTACACACACTTACCCAACCATACAGTCTATCACAGATGCACTCTTGAAACCATCCACCCAGTGAATCACCCACTCACACATCTATGCACAGAGTCGCACACACCCCACCCACACAAACACTCAGGCACCCATACAGATACTCAGACAACCAATCAATAACTCATATAGACACTCATGTAGCTATTCACAAACCCATGCAGCCACTTACACAGCAACAGACAGACGGATACAGACATTCACCCAGTTTAGTCACTAACCCATGCATTCAGTAAGATACGTTTAATCACTCACTTATAGAGTTAGTCACGCACCTACTAAATCATCCATTCAGACACTTATACACCCACTCATTCTTCAATACGCCTTTCCCTATATATATTAAACATATTTAAACTTTACAGAAACACACAGTCACTGGATGATGTCATCAGTGATGTTATTTGAGATGTCATCAGTGATGTCACTGACCATGTCATGAGTGATGTAATATGTGACGTCATCAGAAGTGCATTGCGGGGGCGCGAGTTATAGTTACCTGAACTAACTATAACGGGGGAATTTCACGGGTTTTGTACGAGTGCAATGTCCAACTAACTATAACTGTCCCTAAAACCTATGGTTTTTTCAGTGAATTTGTAAGGTTTTTAAAATGCTAATTTCTAACTATAACGTGCCTGAAACCTATGGTTTTTTCAGTGAATATATATATATATATATATCCAAAAAAGATGTCCCACTACCATGCGCTCTCAGTAACCACAGACTCCAAGACAATCCAAAGTCCACAAGGGAGTTTAATTTCACAACGCGTTTCAGCTTACTGCGAAGCCTTGTTCACGTGAAATCAGTGCACAAAACATCGTGACTAATAAAGTATTGAGGAACAAAACATAGAAAAGGGACTCTGTGTCATGTAAAGCTCGAATAACATAACCCATAATGGCGGACATGTTGGAAAAGTAAAATACATGCAAATGATCAACAAAATGTTTGAAATGACTGCCGCACCTGATAAAAAAACAGAAAATAGAAACAGAATATTCAAACATGCGGTTGCATACCAAACAGAGTCGTGGCTGCATATCGGTAAATATGACTAGTGCGAGGTGTAATCAGATTCATGTATCTCTCCCGTGGAGTAAACAATGCAAGAAGATTCGCATGTGTATGTAGAATGTATTCCAAGATCGGCAAAAGAAATAAAGCGTGTGCAAGTGCAACGTGAGCATGGCGACTAGTGCCAGAGGGCATCATTGGAATGTCAGGGCAAGTGCCCGAACCAATCGTGGAAGGAGAGGAAATATGCAATAAATAGAAAAAATCTGCCACCTGGAAACTGACTGTCAGGGCAAGTGCCCAAACTGACTCTGCGTGGGTGAAGAAGACTCATTAGGTGCCTAACATCAGAAATATGGTCCGAAAGAGTCCATACTGTTCATTCATACTGTACCCATCAGTCGATCGTGATCAGTGGTGATGAGGGGAAAAGGGTAGGTTGCCCGTGCAAAGTGAGTGCCGGTGTCTGGGCCCCTTCCTTTCCTCCTGTAGAAAAAACAAAAGAAAGAAAACAAGTATACAAAAATGTAAAACATGTGAAACATGTTAAAACAATGCAGTATTTCCTTTTCTAGTGCACAGATGGACCTGGAAGAAACAGGATGAGCTTGAATCAGGAATGGCAGACAAGGACACATGGGAGACAGGAACAGATTAGCCCCTCAGGTGTATCGCCAATTCCTCATCCTGGTTGAGCCCACCAGGGTACTTGGTCTGAAAGTCCACAATATATTTGGACTCTTTCTGCCTAAGTTTCAACACCCTGTTGCCCCCTCTGGGGTTGCTGACAATCTGTTCTAAAATGAAGAACTTCAGAAGTGCTGAATTGCTGAAATTTTTGTCCCTAAAATGACGGGCCACCGGATATTTCTCATCTATGTGAGTGATCGCACGGCAATGCTCTAGTATGCGTTTTTTGGCCATGAAGGTGGTACTGCCAATATACCAGAGTTTGCACGGACACTCAATCACATAGATCACAAAAGTGGAGCTGCAAGTGAGAAACTGGCTGATATCCTTATTGATCCCATTGTGGGTGGCTTTGTTGCAAAAGGTGCTACTTCTACACGCCTTACAATGGCCACAGGGGAAGAAACCCTTTAACCCGTGTTCTTGTTTCTTGGGGTATGTGGTGATATCACTATGTACTAGTAGATCCCTGATGTTCCTGCCCTTTCTGTAGGTGATGCTGGGTCTGGTGGGAATGCTGTCACCAATAGTATTATCACATTTGAGTATTTCCCAATTTTGGGCTAGGATCTTCCGAATGTGATTGGAGTCAGAGTTAAAGGTCATGATGATCCTGGTGTTGTTCTCACTGTCTTCAGTGGTTTCAGGAGGTTTATCAAAGATGGTAAGAGCCCTGGACATCCCGTCTGCTCTTTCCTTGGCTCTGCGTAACACCCAATTGGGGTATCCTCTGGCTCTAAAACGATCTAACATGTCTACACACTCCAGCTGATAAGCCGCCTCAGTGTTGCAATTTCTTCTTGCCCTCAGCAGTTCTCCATACGGAATACTCCATTTGAGGGTTTCAGGATGACTGCTGAGGGCATGAAGAACGCTGTTGCCGGCAGTAGACTTCCTGAACAGGGTCGTATGAACTTTGTTGTCCTTGATGTCAAGCCTGACATCTAGGTATTCAGCCCTGATATCGCTGATGCTGCCTGAAAGGACAATGTTGTAAGTGTTCTCATTGAGTTTCTTAATGAATTCGATGGCACCCTGTTCAGAGCCCCTCCAGACAAGGAACAGGTCGTCGATATAGCGCATCCATACTGTCACATGTTCTAGGTGTCCTGTACAGGCAGGGTCCGCAAACACTTCTTCCTCCCAGCGTCCCATGAAGAGGTTCGCGAAGCTGGGAGCGAAGCACGAACCCATGGCAGTCCCAGTGGTTTGCCTGTACAGTACACCATTGAACAGGAAGATATTGTTAGTAAGACAGTACTCGATCATTTCGAGTATCATCCTACTGTGTTCTCTAAAACGGATCGGCCTGGTTTTGAGGAAATGATCACACGCATCCAATCCTTGACGGTGATCAATGATGGTATACAGGGATTGTACATCCAGTGTAATGAGCAGGGAGTCTTCATTCCACTGGATGTCTTGTATTTTATTGAGAAAGTCTTTGGTGTCCCTGACATAGCTGGGCAAACTGGTGACAAAATCCCTTAGGAAATGGTCGACATATTTAGAAATATGTTCCGACACACTTCCCCTTGAAGATACAATGGGACGCCCAGGTGGATTTATGGGGTCCTTATGTATCTTGGGCAAGAGGTAAAGAACGGGAAGTATCAGGTGATCATTTTTCAGGTACTGATACTCTTCCCATTCCAGGATTCCCTTGTCATTCCATGTGGTTAATTTAGCCCAAATGGTGGTAATGCTGTTATTGTATATCTCGGTGGGGATGGGCATGTAAAACCTGATGTCAGTGAGTTGCCTCAAAGCTTCATCAATGTATTTCTCTTTGTCTAAAATGACAACATTACCACCCTTGTCCGCTGGACGGATGACAATGTTGGCATCCTCGGTGAGGGATTTTAATGCTTGTCTCTGATTGTAAGAGAGATTATTGTTGGTCGTGGTATAATGCCTCTTCTTGTGTCTGAATGCACAGAATGCTTTGCTGACACTCTCGTGGAAAGTATCTATGTTATCATGGGGTAAAGTCAGAAGGAAAGTAGATCTGGGTCTAAAACCCGAGAGAGGACAGCTATCCGTGATTATACCTAGGCTGTCTAAAGTTTGTGTGATGTTGAGTTCACTGTTATTATCAGAGGTGGATTCATCAGTGGGTGCAGTGGTATTGTCAGTGACATCCTGTCCTAGTTGTATCATGGTGATCAACGTATCAATATCACCTATATTGACATTGTCCTGAAATCTGGGAGCAGAGGTTTTGGTTCTTCTGTTGTCTCCTAGTCTCTTAAGTTTATGCCATTTTTTTAATTTTAATTTTCTTACGAATTTAAAAAGATCCATTCTGGCATCAGTGTAGTTAAAAGCTTTGGATGGACAAAAAGAGAGTCCTAGCCAGGCAGAGAGTCTGTTTTTCAATATCACTCATGAGTCTATTTGAGAGATTAATTATAGCAGAGGTCTTCAAACTTTTTACTCTGAGGCCCCCTAAGCAAAATGTTTTGAGGTCGGGCCCCCTCCAAAACTTTATGGCAAGGATTGGGGAGCGGGAGGGACATGGCTGCGTGCAGGGAGCAGGGCTTATGAGATGATATCAGGAATACTTTTTCTATAGCTTATGAACTGCACTAAATATGAGACTTAAAAAAAAGCAAATGCATCAAACAAAAACAGATTTTATCCCAAAAAGCTGCTCCCCATAATTGGGATGTTGTGAGCCCTCACACTTGTTGACCCAATGCAACTACACCTGCTGCACTAATGATAACTGCAGTCCTGAGTAGCAGGCTATCTCCTCTGCATCTTTTACCTCTACCCCACCATGACGGATCATCACCTCGGTCCTAATGCTCGAAAGGAAAATAAGCTCCGATGACCCTTTTTTAAAGGTAGACAGTCATAGCTGTGATGCAGTGGGCCCCTCAAATCCCTGGGCCCCAGTCCTGCTGCATCTGCTTCCTTAATGATAGCCAGCAGTGGCCACTTACACACTTGGCAGCAGAACCAGCTTCACTAATGAATGTCCCTTTAAAAAAAAAAACCCACTTATATTGTCCCCTTCTTTGGGGTATCTCTCTGAAGAAGCCGTCTCTGGCCCTTTGTAAACATAAAAATGAGTCCTCATACAGTGCTCCCTATTCTAGGCCTTCTCTTTGACAATATTTATGAATCTCGCTCCTTTCCTCTGTCTCCTAGACCATTACTGTGAGGCCCCAGGGATCGAGAGGATTAGGGCTCTGCATCTGAATGCAACCCTGCTGGGCTTCTACCTGCCACCCCATGGACTCAAGCTTTCACAAAAAACTGTCCCTGAATGGTTAATACTGACTTTTAGTCAAACCTGCCACATAATGTGGTCCTCTTCTGCTGAATAATTCCAGTGGCTCTGCTTAAAGCTTCATGGTGGCAAAGATTTATTCTTTTTGAGATGTAATGTTATCAGCTGAGATCTGGAATAGTGGAGACACTTACAAAAATGTCTGCATTAGATTCAGTTTGATTACTTGTTACTAAAAACTATATTTTGTAAGAACTTCTTTTATCTCAATCACTGCATCATTTTGTATGTAAATACTGTTTTAAAATAATGACTTATATATTCACAGTGCTTTCTGCCACAGGCTGGGACCTCATAGCACTATAAACAGGGCCACTGGAATTATGTGGCAGGAGAAGGCCAAATTATGCAGCAGGGTTGACTAAATTCTGCAGCAAGCAAAGGTGAATTATGCTGCAAATTTTGTGATAGCATTAATGCATTATTTTGCCATTTTTACACTTGTTAACACTGTCCTGGCTTTTATTGCCCCTCATAAGTACCTTATTAACATCCACATAAGCAACAGAAAGGTGACCAGTCAACCTTTAGAAAGGGCCTTCCACTGCGAGGTAACATGTGTTGCTGCATTTTTAGTAACTTTTGAAACCGTTTGAGCTAGAAACAAGTTTTTTTTTAAATCTGCAAATTATGCAGCAGATAATGGATTATGTGGCAAATGCGATAAATCCATAACTATGCGCAAAATGCCAAAACCGCACAATTGCATAATTCCAGCGGCCCTGACTATAAATACAAAGATCACTATTCCTCTGCACCAACTAGGGTTCAATTATGTGTTGCTCAGCTTTAACACACACAGACATCTGCAGTGCTGGTAGTCGCTAACTGAGGTTTCATAACCTAAAAGAATGCATTTATCACCAGTTAGTTTATTATCCAATTAAGCTGTTATTGCATTATTTCATACACACTTGCATGACTGTGAAAACACAAAACACTTAGGCTTTTTTTTAGCAACCTCTTTGACCCTGCCAGCACACCAGGGGCGCAACTAGACCCAAACTTCAGGGGGGGCTAACACTCCCAGCCAGGGCTGGCCCAAGCACTGGTCGCACACAGTGCAACAGTCTTTTTTGGCGGCCCCTCCCCCATTTCCTCCTCCATCATGAATTCCCTCACTACCACTCACCAACAATGCACCTTATCTCTCTATAGCACCTTTCTGACAAAGATTTCATTTTTTTATTATAGCTACTCATAGTTTACCCACACTCAGTTCTTTGATCTGCATAGTACACATTCTTTGTAGCAGGTACATTAACCCTCTGCGCTGTGTGGGTGGCAGGAGTGCCCATGTGAGTGCACAGTGAGCCATGCGACAGTGAGAGAGTAGGGTAAGAGGAGTGACTGCAAGGTGAGTGAGGTGACCATATGAATTTGGGTGCTGATGTAAGTGCAGAGTGGAACAAATGAATGTATGGTTAGTGATGGGCTTATTGGAGTGAGATTGCAGAGTGAGCAGTGAGGGGGACAGGTGAGTGAAGTGTCACATGAGTGCAGTGTGAGTAGTGTGCTCGTGTGACTGCAGGGTGAGGTTCAGGGTGAACAGCGCAAGTGCATTGTGAGTGCAGAGTGATCACTGTGAGTGCAGGGTGGGGGGAGAATGGTGTGAGTGCACGGGGAACAGTGTGAGGGCATTGTGATCGCTGCGAGTGCAGGGTGAGTGTGAAAGTGAAGGGCGAAAATGAGGAGTGTGTTGTTTGAATGCAGGGTCCATTCCCAGACACTTGAGGTAACTCAGCATGTTATTGACAGCGGCGTAGGGTTTCACATATAAGTTAAACTATTGCTATTATGGCATTAACCAGGGATTGAGGGTGGAGGAAATAAATAACGTGCTGATCCTGCAACAAACTTCCAGTTTTATGATTAGGGTTGCCAGCTCATTATTTTGATGTCCCAGGCGGTACAAAAATAAGCAGTCACCTAAAGCTGTATTTTCAGCACTTATCTGTACATACTTCTAACAGCAAATATAAATAGAAAGCACTTTAAATTGTGTTCTAGGGCTGCCTGAAAGATCCATGACTGATAATTAAAAGGAACAAAGACAGAAAAGTCACATTACAAATGAATACATACTTCTTTATTTATAAACCGCATTTAGTGCCAAGACAAGCAATTTGCAGGCTGTTTATGCAACACATGGCTGGCATTTTTCTTTTGTCAACTTGAAGACCTTTTAGCCCTGTGGATGTTGCCGCCTGCCTGTATAATTCTAAAAGAAACTACTAACTTTCCAGCTTGGCTGCTGTGCTCTTCTAATGCAGCCCAAGTGCAACATTCCACACAATTGCCTGGGAGGCTTATGTAATAGTTGAACTCGAGTCCGGGGAAAAATTTTGAGAAAGTTAAACATTCCCCAAATATTTACAAACAGGTTTGAAATGGTGTAATTTAGCTTCTCTGTGCAGACCCAGGGGCTGGTACCTCTGAAGACAAAAGACTAGGAGTATCTCATAACCCCCAAAAGTACTTCAGCCCACACAGTAAGCAAAAAAGCACTATATAATTGCCAGTGCAATACAGTTTAGGAAGCTAATACATACTTTACTGCCTGTATAATTCAAAAAGAAACTTTGTCTCCGTTCTGGGAAAAGCTAATCCTCCCAGGACGGCGTTATCCTACAGCTGAAATGCTTCAGCTGCAGTGGGAGGCAATGAGTCTCCTCTGCTGAAACCGAAAGCAAATGAACAGACAGTCCACAGACAGTCCACTGTGGACTGTCTGTTCGTTCGCTTTCGGTTTCAGCAGAGGAGACTCCTTGCCTCCCACTGCAAGCATTTCAGCTGTAGGCATTAACCCCGTGAAAGTGCAGGAGCATGGGCACGTCGTGCCCCATCGATTTCCCCTTCTTCCACCCCCTCCAACCCTCCGTTACCGCGGAACCTCTGCATAACATCCCACCCACCCCCTCCCTGGACTTCGAAAAGCCCTCTTACCTGTTGCAGATTTCAAGATTTCAGCAGTCCTTCAGAGCAAGGCGACGGTAAAACGTAGGAAAGCCTCCACAGGAAACCAGGAAGAAAAGGCAGCAAGTAGTGGATGCAGGAGCTTTATTATGCCCGCAAATTTCGCGGCACTTCCTGCAATCTCAGCTGCTGTCCCCCTCATTGGTGGAGCGTCACTGGTGACGTTCCTACGTGCTGATTGGAGAAAGCCGGAGCAGCAGCAAAATCCCCATTTGAAATGGGTGAAGACAACAAAGGTAAGATTTTAGGGTGGAGTGCGCGCCCCCTGGGATGGTGGCGCGCCCCCCAGGGGGCGCGCCCACAGATTGAAGAACTCTGAATTATAGTCTTATTCACCGTTTCAGTATCCATTATTGTCCTTTTCTGGGGCGTGTTCTGCTGTTTCCCATATTGCCCCTTCCTCTGCCTCTTCTGCCATCGCTGTTGTATTCTTTTTCTTCTGTTTCTCCGCTTCCTCGTCCTCTGCCCCGTCCCCGACCCCTCTGTCCTCGTGTCTTTGGTGCCGGAGTGTCCTTCATCGTCCGTCGACTCCGGCGTATCTGACGATATTCCTCTAAAAAATTCACTGGGCGGGTTGTAGGATCAGAGGCAGGAATATTGTCAGTTGATACATCTGATTCAGTTTCACTGGCTGTCGAGGCTGCTGCCCTCTGATTTTTTTCTTCATCTCCACTGGTTACTGTAGTTGTATCTTTCTGATTGTACAAATAGTCATATTTGTGACTGAAAGTGAGGATTCTACCACTCTCATAATCGTTGTAATCTCGATTGAGTTTCCTTTCTTTCCGCACTTTTATGTCTTCCTCATATTTTTTGAGGCGAACTTTCATGGTGTTTATTGCCTTCTCCACAGTCTCAGCCTCTGTGAATTTTTTTAGTTCTTCCATGATTTCTTTTAGAATATTGTCTCTATCCATGCGTATTTCACCAGGATTTCAAGCATCCTTTTGGAGCTCAGGGCCGAGTTCTCCGACCACTCTTCCAGCATAAGAGGGTTGGGCGTTTCGTATGTCGGTGTGGTGAATATCCGTAAGCCCCTGGGTGCCATTCCCTGATCGATGTAATTTTGCAAAGAAATGGCTTCCCACCACTTAGAGATCTCACTCTTTTTCAGTTTTTCCAATTTACGTAGTTGTTCTTCCATTGGTTGCGTCTGGACTGTCCCTGTCTCTACAACAACCCTCGGTTTCTGTCTCCTAGTGATGATGGCCTGCGCTGCCGCTCTTCTCTCATCCTCTTCTTCCATAGTGCACACTCCCTCGTGTAGTATGAGGCGTGCAAAAGAGTCTTTGTTACCCCTGTGTAATTTCAGGTTCCTCCTGCCGTTTGATAGCTGCCGTTGCACAAATGATCACAACCTGAATACTTTGGGATTGAACAGATAAAGTTCGTAGTGGGCGGTGGAGTGGACCATGTATGAAGTGCATGTCACTCTAACCGCTCTGTAGTTGACTGTCAGTATCCCCTACGAAGTGACAAGTTTCACGGTGTCCCCACGATCGTCATGCCGCTTCCCCAGGGAGGGGGCCGGGAACCCAACCGCCGAAGGGCAACCAACCCTCTTACCCTAAGGGGCGGACAATCAAGACCCGGGCTCACCTCTAAGTTCGTAGATGTAGTTCCGTTCAAAATCCTGTGATAGTTCGACGTATTTGCTGTGCGGCCGGTCCAGGCGCAGTCCTCAATTCAAATATGCAAATGGTGCTCCTTCTGACTGCCAGGGACCCAAGGGAAGTGGCGCATACGCCGGCGGAGCGTGCCGGTGAATCAGATCCAAAAAAGATGTCCCACTACCATGCGCTCTCAGTAACCACAGACTCCAAGACAATCCAAAGTCCACAAGGGAGTTTAATTTCACAACGCGTTTCAGCTTACTGCGAAGCCTTGTTCACGTGAAATCAGTGCACAAAACATCGTGACTAATAAAGTATTGAGGAACAAAACATAGAAAAGGGCCTCTGTGTCATGTAAAGCTCGAATAACATAACCCATAATGGCGGACATGTTGGAAAAGTAAAATACATACAAATGATCAACAAAATGTTTGAAATGACTGCCCACCTGATGAAAAAACAGAAAATAGAAACAGAATATTCAAACATGCGGTTGCATACCAAACAGTCGTGGCTGCATGTCGGTAAATATGACTAGTGCGAGGTGTAATCAGATTCATGTATCTCTCCCGTGGAGTAAACAATGCAAGAAGATTCGCATGTGTATGTAAAATGTACTCCAAGATCGGCAAAAGAAATAAAGCGTATGCAAGTGCAACGTGAGCATGGCGACTAGTGCCAGAGGGCATGATTGGAATGTATATATATATACTCACACACTGGGGTGAATGTATGACAGTGTTCTGCATTCTGTCCATCAATTGTTGTTTTTGCATTTGTCACCCCGAGTGGGCGGGTATGCCCAGACGTGATTGTGATTCGCTTCGGAATTCAAATTCCACAATGCCTTTAAAAATTAACACGTTACAAGTGCGGCCTACTTGGGGGCCAATTGAAAGAATAAAAGCAGTATTTTTGCCAAGGTGAAGTGATTCTGTGTTGCCCTTTGTTACAGAGCCCCGAAGAAGAGGATTGTTCCTTGAAACGCGTCGGCAGTCAATTTATCTGAAACATGGGATAAGAGTGGAAGAGAAGCTGGAGGGCTGGCGAGCTGTTGTGTGCCCCCGGAACTAGCTTTCGGGCCTTTGGTGATTCATGTGTGTGCGCGGTTCCGAGCCGCGATGGGGAGCACCATCTCGTGAGACAGTAGGATTAGAGAGGCCGTTGTCTGGACTGTCTTTGACCTGAAACGACACAGCGAGCCGTGTTATGCACACTTACCCCTTGTTCTTGGACCTTAATATAAGGATAATATATGTATTAATGAACATGGGCAAACACACCCACTCAGGGAGATTGTGATTCGCTTCGGAATACAAGTTCCACAATGCCTTTAAAAATTAACACGTTACAAGTGCGGCCCACTAGGGGGCCAATTGAAAGAATAAAAGCAGTATTTTTGCCAAGGTGAAGTGATTCTGTGTTGCCCTTTGTTACAGAGCCCCGAAGAAGAGGATTGTTCCTTGAAACGCGTCGGCAGTCAATTTATCTGAAACATGGGATTAGAGTGGAAGAGAAGCTGGAGGGCTGGCGATCTGTTGTGTGCCCCCGGAACTAGCTTTCGGGCCTTTGGTGATTCATGTGTGTGCGCGGTTCCGAGCCGCGATGGGGAGCACCATCTCGTGAGACAGTAGGATTAGAGAGGCCGTGGTCTGGACTGTCTTTGACCTGAAACGGCACAGCGAGCCGTGTTATGCACACTTACCCCTTGTTCTTGGACCTTACTATAAGGATAATATATGTATTAATGAACATGGGCAAACACACCCACTCAGGGGAGATTGTGATTCGCTTCAGAATACAAGTTCCACAATGCCTTTAAAAATTAACACGTTACAAGTGCGGCCCACTAGGGGGCCAAATAGAAAGAATAAAAGCAGTATTTTTGCCAAGGTGAAGTGATTCTGTGTTGCCCTTTGTTACAGAGCCCCGAAGAAGAGGATTGTTCCTTGAAACGCGTCGGCAGTCAATTTATCTGAAACATGGGATAAGAGTGGAAGAGAAGCTGGAGGGCTGGCGAGCTGTTGTGTGCCCCCGGAACTAGCTTTCAGGCCTTTGGTGATTCATGTGTGTGCACGGTTCCGAGCCGCGATGGGGAGCACCATCTCGTGAGACAGTAGGATTAGAGAGGCCGTGGTCTGGACTGTCTTTGACCTGAAACGGCACAGTGAGCCGTGTTATGCACACTTACCCCTTGTTCTTGGACCTTACTATAAGGATAATATATGTATTAATGAACATGGGCAAACATACCCACTCAGGGGAGATTGTGATTCGCTTTGGAATACAAGTTCCACAATGCCTTTAAAAATTAACACGTTACAAGTGCGGCCCACTAGGGGGCCAATTGAAAGAATAAAAGCAGTATTTTTGCCAAGGTGAAGTGATTCTGTGTTGCCCTTTGTTACAGAGCCCCGAAGAAGAGGATTGTTCCTTGAAACGCGTCGGCAGTCAATTTATCTGAAACATGGGATAAGAGTGGAAGAGAAGCTGGAGGGCTGGCGAGCTGTTGTGTGCCCCCGGAACTAGCTTTCGGGCCTTTGGTGATTCATATATATAAATATATATATATATATATAGTCACACACTGGGGTGAATGTATGACAGTGTTCTGCATTCTGTTCATCAATTGTTGTTTTTGCATTTGTCACCCCGAGTGGGACGGGTATGCCCAGACGTGGGTCCCGTGCTCTCCATGCCACTGGAGTCAAGCTATCCTGGCTGAAGAGGGGTGAAACCCCGAAACCGGTCCTAGGATGCTTGTTTCCAGTCCAGGGAGGACCTGGCCTGGCAGTTCGGGCTGGACTGTTCCCATTGGGCACAGGGTCAAGACTGATTTGCATATGGCTGGGTTCAAACTGGAATGGCATGGTGAGCAAAAAAACGATGGATATAGGCCCAGATCTTTGTACTGGGGTGAATGTATGACAGTGTTCTGCATTCTGTCCATCAATTGTTGTTTTTGCATTTGTCACCCCGAGTGGGACGGTATGCCCAGACGTGGGTCCCGTGCTCTCCATGCCACTGGAGTCAAGCTATCCTGGCTGAAGAGGGGTGAAACCCCGAAACCAGTCCTAGGATGCTTGTTTCCAGTCCAGGGAGGACCTGGCCTGGCAGTTCGGGCTGGACTGTTCCCATTGGGGACAGGGTCAAGACTGATTTGCATATGGCTGGGTTCAAACTGGAATGGCATGGTGAGCAAAAAAACAATGGATATAGGCCCAGATCTTTGTACTGGGGTGAATGTATGACAGTGTTCTGCATTCTGTCCATCAATTGTTGTTTTTGCATTTTTCACCCCGAGTGGGACGGGTATGCCCAGACGTGGGTCCTGTGCTCTCCATACCACTGGAGTCATGCTATCCTGGCTGAAGAGGGGTGAAACCCCGAAACCGGTCCTAGGATGCTTGTTTCCAGTCCAGGGAGGACCTGGCCTGGCAGTTCAGGCTGGACTGTTCCCATTGGGCACAGGGTCAAGACTGATTTGCATATGGCTGGGTTCAAACTGGAATGGCATGGTGAGCAAAAAAACGATGGATATAGGCCCAGATCTTTGTACTGGGGTGAATGTATGACAGTGTTCTGCATTCTGTCCATCAATTGTTGTTTTTGCATTTGTCACCCCGAGTGCGACGGGTATGCCCAGACGTGGGTCCCGTGCTCTCCATGCCACTGGAGTCAAGCTATCCTGGCTGAAGAGGGGTGAAACCCCGAAACCGGTCCTAGGATGCTTGTTTCCAGTCCAGGGAAGACCTGGTCTGGCAGTTCGGGCTGGACTGTTCCCATTGGGCACAGGGTCAAGACTGATTTGCATATGGCTGGGTTCAAACTGGAATGGCATGGTGAGCAAAAAAACGATGGATATAGGCCCAGATCTTTGTACTGGGGTGAATGTATGACAGTGTTCTGTATTCTGTCCATCAATTGTTGTTTTTGCATTTGTCACCCCGAGTGGGACGGGTATGCCCACACTTGGGTCCCGTGCTCTCCATGCCACTGGAGTCAAGCTATCCTGGCTCAAGAGGGGTGAAACCCCGAAACCGGTCCTAGGATGCTTGTTTCCAGTCCAGGGAGGACCTGGCCTGGCAGTTCGGGCTGGACTGTTCCCATTGGGCACAGGGTCAAGACTGATTTGCATATGGCTGGGTTCAAACTGGAATGGCATGGTGAGCAAAAAAACGATGGATATAGGCCCAGATCTTTGTACTGGGGTGAATGTATGACAGTGTTCTGCATTCTGTCCATCAATTGTTGTTTTTGCAAACACACACACATATATACATATATATATTCACTGAAAAAACCATAGGTTTCAGACACGTTATAGTTAGAAATTAGCATTTAAAAAACCTTTGAAATTCACTGAAAAAACCATTGGTTTCAGGCACGCTATAGTTAGAAATTAGCATTTAAAAAACCTTAGAAATTCACTGAAAAAACCCAGAGGTTTTAGGGACAGTTATAGTTAGTTGGACATTTCACTCGTACAAAACCCGTGAAATTCCCCCGTTATAGTTAGTTCAGCTAACTATAACTTGCGCCCCCGCAATGCACTGCTGATGACGTCACATATTACATCACTCATGACATGGTCAGTGACATCACTGATGACATCACTGATGACATCTTAAATGACATCACTGATGACATCATCCAGTGACTGTGTGTTTCTGTAAAGTTTAAATATGTTTAATATATATAGGGAAAGGTGTATTGAAGAATGAGTGGGTGTATAAGTGTTTGAATGGATGATTTAGTAGGTGCGTGACTGACTCTATAAGTGAGTGATTAAACGTATCTTACTGAATGCATGGGTTAGTGACTAAACTGTGTGAATGTCTGTATCCGTCTGTCTGTTGGTGTGTAAGCGGCTGCATGGGTTTGCGAATAGCTACATGAGTGTCTACATGGGTTATTGATTGGTTGTCTGAGTATCTGTATGGGTGCCTGAGTGTTTGTGTGGGTGGGGTGTGTGTGACTCTGTGCATAGATGTGTGAGTGGGTGATTCACTGGGTGCATGGTTTCAAGAGTGCATCTGTGATGGACTGTATGGGTGGGTGAGTGTGTGTATGGGTGTGTTAGTGAGTGAATGTATATCTCAGTGGTACATGAGTAACTACATATGTGAAAGGCAGTATATATGTGTGTTGGAGTATATAAATGGCTATAAGTGAGAGTGTGTGATTGTGAGAGTGGCTGTATGGATGAGTGTGTACTTGTATCAGTGATTGTATAAGAGCGTAAGAATGTGCTAGTATTTGTATGAGTAAGTGAGCTGGTGTGTGTATAACTGTATAGGTGAGTAAATGGCAGTGTGATTAATTATTTGCATAACTGACTAGGTGTGTGAGTACCTCTATGGATGAGTGGCGGTGTGTGAGTGTCTATAGAGGTGTATGAGTGCATATGATAGTCCTGTACTGAGTGACCGTAAGTATGAGTGACTGTACGGGTGAGTGAGTGGATGTGTGTGTAGACCTAAGAATCAGTGAGTGTGTATGTAGTTATTGGTGTTAGAGTGTCTATGCTTTTGAGAATGGCAGTCTGTAATTTAGAGTGGGTGTATCAAAAGTTATATTAGGGTGTGAGAAGATGCATGAAATTATCACATGGATGATGTCATCAGTGATGTTATCAGTGATGTCATTTGAGATGTCATCAGTGATGTCATCAGTGATGTCAGTGACCATGTCATGAGTGATGTAATATGTGACGTCATCAGGTGTGCATTGCTGGGGCGCGAGTTATAGTTAGCTGAACTAACTATAACGGGGGAATTTCACGGGTTTTTGTACGAGTGAAATGTCCAACAAACTATAACTGTCCCTAAAACCTATGGTTTTTTCAGTGAATTTCTAAGGTTTTTTAAATGCTAATTTCTAACTATAGCGTGCCAGAAACCTATGGTTTTTTCAGTGAATTTCAAAGGTTTTTTAAATGCTAATTTCTAACTATAACGTGTCTGAAACCTATGGTTTTTTCAGTGAATTTCAAAGGTTTTTTAAATGCTAATTTCTAACTATAACGTGCCTGAAACCTATGGTTTTTTAAGTGAATTTCAAAGGTTTTTTAAATGCTAGTTTCTAACTATGCCTACAGAGGTAGGACATGTGAAGAAAGAAGAAAAACGCACAGAAAGAAGCAAAAGAAATGCAGAAAGAAGCAACAGAAGTCCACAAAGACGAAGAAAAGAGCAGGAAGAAGCAAGACATGTGCAGAAAGAACCAACAGAGGAGCAGAAAGAGGCCTTGTTGCAAAATCATCCTGTGCCCACAACTTTTTCAGAGGCGTACTGGTGGTAACTGACTCGGACTAACCAGGCCTAGAGCCAGTGCTATGCTAAAAGACACTTAGAATACAGTGAAAACACCTACATACACTAGGGAACACTATGCGTTGGGGTACCCCTGTGATTAGCATGACCTCCTCTGTAAGGCCCTAGTACATAATAGGGGAGGGGGATTAAAACTTCCTCTTAAAACGCGCCCCGGGGCGCGTTTGCACAGTGGTGAAGGGAGGGGGGGGCCTGATGTGACATGTGTGCAAACACGCCCTGTGGCGCATTTTAATTTGGGGAATTAATTCCTCTTCAATCCTGAGGGTCCCTGGGGTCCAACTAGCCCACCACGTACCTCCAGTAAGTGCCACAGGGCTGCGTTGCAGAGAGGTGGCCCAGGCCATGCCCCTTTTTACACCACGCTGCAACGCAGCTCTGTGGCGCTTACTGGAGGTACCTGGTGGGCTAGTTGGCCCCCAGGGACCCTCAGGATTGAAGAGGAATTAATTCCCCAACTTAAAACGCGCCACAGGGCGTGTTTGCACACATGTTACCTCAGGCCTGCCCCCTCCCTTCACCACTGCGCAAACGCGCCCGTGGCGTGTTTTAAGTTGGGGGATTAAGTCCCCTTGAATCCTGAGGGTCCCTGGGGTCCAAGTAGCCCACCAGGTACCTCCAGTAAGCGCCACAGAGCTGCGTTGCAGAGAGGTGTAAAAAGGGGCGTGGCCTCTGAACACCTCTCTGCAACGCAGCTCCCTGGCGCATACTGGAGGTTCTGAGACACAAGATGGCTGCCAACACTTCCTGGTTTGGAGTGTTGACAGCCAATTAGCATGCAGCTCGTGGTCGGGAGGGTGCGCGGATCCTCCGCGGCCATAGATTTATATGTGTTTTTACTTTTGATTTTCTCAGCAACTACTGAACGGATTTACACCATTTAACAAAAAGGGTTCTTTCTGAACCAAGAACTACCTCTTTGCCAAATTTGGTGTAATTCCGTTCAGCAGTTCGGGCTGTAGCCGTGTCTAAAGTTTCCTATGGAAAATTGCATGGGGAAAACACGTTTTGGGACCCCCCTTTTTTCTCGGCCCCCGCTTGCCGAATCACCCCGAAACTTTCAGGATAAGAGCAGACCGGAGCGCCCCACGAGTTTTGAAAATTTCGCGAAGATTCATCAACCGGCGCCAAAGTTATTGGAAATAGAATGTTGTGAATTTCCTATGGAAAATAGGTCCTAACTATAACTATCTACTGGCGACCGCCAGTAGATAATGTGTATATATGTATATAGAGAGAGAGAGAGAGAGAGAGAGAGAGATTGATTAAGGCTACATATGGTTTTCTCTTAAGCCTTAATTGGGGTGGCAAGGCAAAGTTGCAAATTTACACATATTGAAGTCATGGGAAAATCTGTCACCTATTATGCGATTTTAAATTACAGAAAATGTAACAGTGACAGTATAGATGAAAGTTTAGACAGATATCCAAAAGTAGAAAGCAGCTTTCTGCAGTCACAAGACAAATGCTGATTAATTAATCATTAAACCTTTCTAAACATGACTCTAAACCAAGTTGGATTCCTTTTTCGTAATAATTAAATCCTATTAGAGTGCCAGAGGGTGCTAAGTGAAACATTAAATACATCCCTGAAAGGTCTGACGAGCTGAAAGTATCATGGGTGATGTAAATACACCGCCAACATTTGTTTAGCACACAGTATGCGCCAACTCAGATTACTTTCCCACTGTACCTGGCACCAAGCGCGCCTTAAGTGCTGCATCATGTCGCGTTCAATAGTTAATATTTGAGTGTACAACCCATTATCCTCGGGTGAAACTAACTGTAGGGTAGGTCTTTTATAGGCTCAATAGATGTATGGAAAATGTACAAACAACAAGACTTTGTAAAACTATCAGCAATATCTATCGCCAGCCATCACCCTATTTCCGTCATTGAACTAGGGGCCATATGTATGCATTTTAGGGTCTGTGATATCTTGATTGCGATTCTTTGCTAATCGCAAGTAGGAAATCGCAATTCTCAATCTATGAAACCCATTGGGTTCCATTTAGCGATTCCTAATGAGGTCGCATTTGATCTATCTCACGCATATTAATGAGGTAGGTCACAATTTGCGACCCATTAGGAATCACTGCCGTCACAGGAATGGTTGCCTGCTGAGGTAAGCAGACCACTTTGTCTGTGACTGCTTTTTAATAAAGCAATCTTTTTGTTTTTTTAAAAGCAGCCTTTTTCCTTAAAGTTTCAGGGGCTTATTTACAAGGAGCTTGCGCCACCATTGCATAATTGTTTTGACACACCAGCGGTGCTTTCTTTGCTCCATATATACAAGGTGTTGCATCTAGGCAGATATGTCACTTTTCGTCAGCCTGCGTTAGTTCTTACCTTTGTTGGAATCAGCTGCGTCGCGTTAGAATTAACATATGCAGGGTAGGCGCTCCCATGTAAAATCCCCCATAAAACTGCAGCAGTGATATTTATGACTTTTTGGAAAAGTGACGCATCATTGGGAAGCGGGCCACTATGCTTGCAATGCGTCAAAATTCCTACGCCTCTAAAACCCAGGTGTGGGAATGACACATAAGTTGTGGCATAGGAATCTGACCAGCTGAAGTCACTTCCAACAATGTAAACTGCAAGGACATCACATCCCCTCAACAGGTAAGTACACACATAAGGTAGGTAACACAGTAAATGTCACATTACACAACATTAAGGATTTGCATCCACACACATAGTAGTCTCACAAAATATGTCACACATACGTAGGTATAGTGGTACACAGAAGTGCACTTTGCCCACTTGTATGCGAGACATACAGGACTAATGTAATAGAGTCCAGGGTGAGTTTTTCACACTCTATTACATTGGCCCCCATACAGTGGGCTACTTGCGTCAGTCAATACTGACACAGCGCCTCTGTTTTTTGACGCATTGCTGTAGTTGCGTCAGTCTTATGACCAACTACAGCAATGCACCACTTTTGGGCCTCATGCCTTGCGGCATCCTTCCCACATATGCGTCAGTATTTCTGACACATCTGTGGATCCTTGCGCCAGGGAGACCCATATTGTTAATACGGCGCATCCATGGCATCGTAAGGATTTTTGCCACAGGCGTAAGTAATTTTGCCGCATCAATGCATTACTGCTGCGATGCATCATTTCTTGTAAATAAGGCCCTCATTTTTTGAGAAGTAATTGTTTCAACATTCACAAAGAGGTAGGGATCCCATAGGGACCTCTTCCTATTTGCAAATGGTTACCATCACCCTTGAGGAGTTAGCAAAAAAATAATGTTTTGCAACCGTAATTTGGTTGCAAAACATTCATCTATACCACTGTGATTCAGTATTTGGAAGGGACGCCCTAAACACGCCCCTTTCAAATATCGAATTCCTAAACACAAATTGTGATTCAGTAACTTGTTACTGACTTACAATTTGTGTTTTGTACATATCAAAAAGCATTTTTGCGGTCAGAAACGGCCTGATTCTGTGCATCAGGCCTTTACTGACTGCAAAAATGCTTTTGTACACATGCCCTTAGGCTTTACTTTTGACATGTACATATATTTGTGGCTGTAATGTGGAAATTGCCCATTAGAAACGGTTATAGGCCACTACTTAGACGACATTCACTTTAAGTTACTGCTACACAGTTCCTAGCTCCTTGTGTCACCGCTACCAGGCCCGAATGTTACATAACTCTTCAGCTACCTCATTTCTCTTTCATCTTCACCCTCCCCTTTCCCCTGCATCTTATGCTTATTTTGAATGAGTTTAGCTGCTCGTTCTCATTACCTTCCCATTTTTTCCATCTCTCCCTTTCCGTCTTTGCACCTTTTTGTCCTCTCTGCCTTTCTTTTCATCTTTAATTTTTGGAGCATGTTGTAGCATCCTCCCCAGCCTGGGTACATGCAAATGATCACGCCACACACTGACTTTGGTATTACATGTCTTTATTCCTCAGCATGTAACTCTTAATTGAACATTCTAGATCATGAATTCTATCATCCACACCCACACACTTATGTCTCCATTCTATGGAGTCTGTCAGATACCAAAAGGGTACCATCATCTCTAACCCACAAAACGCTACATCTCGCCGTTTGTTGATTAAAAAGTACCATTAATACATATATACATTACAACTCTTCATCATTTTGGTGCTCAAATCAGTTGCCCAGATCTGGTCAGGTGAGGCTGCGGAGATACCGGAGAGGGTCCATGACTGGCATTGGTGACAGAGACTTTGGTACAGTCAGTGAGCTCTCTGGATTCTCAAGTGGACAATGCTCACTCTTGACATCTGGGTTTGCCGAAGGTCAAGGCAGGTCCTTGAAATGCAAAGAATCTCATGCAATATACTTTCCAGGATGGTGAGCTGTCATCATGTGTCCTATAATAGTCACAACCCGCAGCATGTCAGCATCAAAAGGAGTATCAGATTTGCATTTCCGTTTCTGTCGTATGATAACTTGGCCTCCTCTATTGAACACAGTGCTCTGAGCACAGTGGCGACTATCCACATAGGTCTTCATTTAACATTAGTGAGACGAGTCAGTTGTGCGAATTTCATCAATGTCAATCGATCTCTCATTGGTTCATTGAGGCAATTTGGTGCCTATGGCTCTCCCAAACATTAAGGTAGCAGGGCTTTCACTTGTGGTAGAATGTGAGTTGACCTGTATACACGAAGCGTACACAGAAGAACGGATTTGAGTTCAAGCTTTAACAGTACAGCGCACTCAGCGGTCTTCTTGAGGGTGCTCATACATCTCTCACCCACACCATTCGCCTGTGGCCAGAGAGGTGTGCTTTTCTGATGCCTAACATTTAGATGAGTCAGAAAATCTTTAAATTCTCGACTATTGAAAGGCGGCCCATTATCAGTTTAAAATTACAGTAACACCCCATGTTTCAAAGATACTTTCCAATCTCTCAATGACTCTTTCATGAGTAGTTGATGACAGATCTTACACAAGGGGAAAACAGGAATTTCCATCAACAATTACTAGTAGATGATGTACATTGTCAAGGGGTCCAAAGAAATCAACTGTAATCTTCTCCCATGCATGCTTAGGAAGATCAGACATGTTTAACGGAAGTGGGGTTGTCTTGGATGTCAAGGAGGAAGCCCGAAGGCATTGAAATTCCCTCGGGCTCTGTGAGGCCTTTGTTCACAGAATCAGCTGTGAAGGGAAACATTGGAATGTTGGAGCTCTGGGCTTCTACCGGCCATAAGAAGCCTGGAGCCATTCCATTGCCTTAAATTGAGCTCTCAACATTCCAATGTTCTAATATAGCCTTAGAGCCCGACCTAGTGGGCTCTACAGGCCATTAAATGCCCGCTCCATCGTTGAAGGCCTGAGCCGAAGGCGAGGGCCTTTAACAAGGGAGCGGGCCTTTAATGGCTGGTAGTGCCCACTAGGAGGGCTCTAAGGCTATTAGAACATTCTGCCCCAGAGGGCAGAATGTTCTAATTGGTAAAGACAAAGGCTTCTCTGAGCCCAAGGGGATTTAAATCCCCTTAGGCCCTGAGAGGCCTTTGTTCACAGCAGCAGCTGTGAATGAAAAACAACATTAGAATGTTGTTCTGCGGGCTTCCACCGGCCTGTAGAAGCCCAGAGCACTCTATTGTCTGCAATGGAGTGCTCAACATTCTAATGTTCTTACACTGGATTACCAGGCCCTCCACCTATTTCATGGTTTTCATGGATGTAGGACATGTCTGGAATTGAACCTGACATATGCTTTATCAGCACTCCATGTCACGTACTTATAAATATTTATTTCGTTGTTTTTCGAAGTAGTAGCTTGTGAAAAGAAATGACTGTCGCACTATTAAAATCATGGAGAACACATTTTTAAATTGATCAAACCCCTTCCCTTCACATACAATCTGAAGCCATGTCTGAGAAGGATCAAGGATCTTCTGTATGTTTTAAGATTAAGAATTCGTCATGGCCCAAACTGAGCATTCACCGCTAGTCTTGCAGCATGACCTCTGCTTCAAGAATATCCTTATGCTGAAGAATTCAGCCTCTTGCATCATGTACATTGCTTTTAAGCATGTGAATACCCACAAATACATTTCCATACTGTTGTTTAAATGATGGGCTCTTTTGACTGACCTTAATCTGGGCGGTCTCCAGTCTGTCATTAGTCTTCCGGAAATCTAAATTGCAAAAAGAGAGACAACACTCCAGATTTGGCCATCAGAATAGGACCCAAACATGGACATAATCCATACCCCAGAACTGGATACATTTTTCTAGGTATGGCCTCAAGAACCAGATATAACACTTCACCCCACTGCCTGAGTCATTGAAACAGAGTCCCAGATAATCAAATTGGCATCCTTGACTATGCACAGATGTATTGATAAGATGATTAGCTATACAGCCAGAAAGCAATTGCTCGGAGTTGTGATTTTAAAGAGGAGGAGGCTTTAGGTTTTGCATTGCCATTGCAGATCTGGATCTGGCTGTCATATGAAATAAAGTCCAGCTCATTGTCAGCAATAACTTTAGTTATTTTATTGCTGCTAAGTTTTTAACATGGTCGATGCTTTTAAGAAAGTCAGCCTTCTTGGAACGTACACAAATGATAAATATGCAAAAGACATTCAAAGATGATGTTCCATGTGTGTGCATGCACGGGTGGCATCTTTGGATTTTTTATTTGCCATTCTTTGTCAAACGCTTTACCATTGCTAGATGGCCAAGAAGTTGCTTTCAATGCATTGTCATTCATGACAAGTTAACCTGTTAAAAAACATTCTAATGCTGCCGTCATGTGACCACAAACTTTTGCAAAGTTTACAACACTCTGGGTGACCAATAAAGGCTTCCACCAACCACCTTATATGTTTCCTCCTCTTCATCATACCTTTGTGCCCACACCGCCCTCTGGGTCTTTCTTTTTTTTAAATTAACTTTTGCTTTTCTTTTTAGGGTCGAGCCTGCGAGAGCATGCGCTAGCACATACGTATCACTTGCTAGATACTGTTGTTAACAAAAATGGCTTGGAGCCCGCCCATTGCTTACCATTTGTTGGCTTGCATGGCACTCTACTTTCGGACTCAAAGTTCGTTAAGGCGGGCCTCACATAATTCCCGTTCCTCTTTGTGGAGCAGGCACCATGAACTGATTGATTCAACCTAATCAGTGCCTTCTACTGGTCCCGACGTGATTGAGGTACTATTTTGTTCTGTTTAACTTTTAGTGCCCTGCAAACAGGAGGGTTGTGACTGGTAAAAATGTACCTAGCAGGGCAATCAAAATTGCAGAGATTTATTTTCTATAGTTAATTTTCTTTTATTTTGCTAAATCTTCTTTTCTCACTTTGAAATCATGCTTTCTTTTGTTTTTGCTCCTGGGCGCTGTTCTCAAAAGATGAGGATTATTTTATTGCAAAGCGACATTGTTTCTTTCTTATGAGTAATTTCTGAAATGATGCATCAGCACATAATCATGCAATACAGCTCAATCCACCACACTCAACCCAATCCATCCCAGACCAATCCAATCCACCACACTCCAATCCAAACCACTCACCCCAATCCACTCCAATCCACCACACTCCAATCCTCCCACCCACCCACTCCAAACTGCCCCACTCCAGTCTAGCTCACTCCAATTCGCCTCATTCCAATCCAAAGCAATCTGCCCCATTCAAATCCAAAACAATCTGCCCCACTCCAATCCAAAACAATCTGCCCCACTCCAATCTAAAACAATCTGCCCCACTCCAATCTGCCCCATTCCAATCCAAAACAATCTGCCCCACTCTGAACAGTCCCACTCCAATCTGCCCATTCCAATCCACCCCACTCCAATCCCAAAAAATCTGCCCCACTCCAATCCAACACAGTCTGCCCCACTCCAAAACAATCTGCCCGCTCCAATCTGCCCCACTCCAGTCTGCCACACTCCAATCCATCCCACTCCAATCCAAAGCAGTCTGCCCTACTCTAATCTGCCCCACTGCAATGTGCCCCACTCCAATCCAAAACAATCGGCACCACTCCAGTTCATTCCACTCCAATCTTCCCCACTCCAATCCAAAAACAATCTGCCCCACTCCAATCCAAAACAATTCGCTCCACTCCAATCCACCCACTCCACTCCATTCCAATCCACCTCAGCCCAATCCAATCCACCTCACCCCAATCCAATCCACCCCATTCCAATCCAATCCACCCCACCCCACCCCAATCCAGCCAAATTCAATCCACCTCAATCCAATCCACCCCACCCCAATCCAATCCAATTCATCCCACTCCAATCCACCTGACTCCATTCCACCTGACTCCATTCCATTCCATCCCACTCCAGTCCCACCCACTTCAGTCCACCCCACTCCAATCCACCCACTCTAATCCAATCCACCCCACTCCAATCTAAACCACACCATCCAGTCCACCCCAATCCACCCAACTCCACTGCAGTCCAATCCACTTCACTCAAATCCAATCCACCCACCCACTCCAGTTCAGTCCACCCCACTCAGTCCAATCCATCCAGTCCATCACACTCCAATCCACCCCGCTCCAATCCAAGCCACCCCACTCTAATCCAATCCACCGCACTCCAGTCCAATCCACCCTATGCCAATTCAATTCACCCCACTCCAATCCACCCCCACTTCACTCTAATTCACCCCACTCTAATTCACACCACTCTAAGCCACCCTACTCTAATCCAATCCACCCCACCCCAAACCAATCTAACCCACTCCACTCCAAACCACCCGAATCCAATCCACCTCACTCCATTTCAATCCACCCCACTCCAATCCAATCCAGCCCATCCAGTCCACCCACTCTAATCCACCCCAACCCACTCCATCCCAATTCACCCCACTCCAATCCATCACAATCCACCCATTCCAATCCAATACACCCACCCCACACCAATCTAAATCACCCCAATCCAGCCCAATCCATTCTATACCACTCCAGTCCAATCCACCTCATCCCAATCCAATACATGGCAAAACCACATTGCCAATGCCAATAGCTCTTGTATATGTGAGACCTATTGGCTTTGCCAATGCTTGTTTGGAGTCGTTGTAGACATTGAAAATAGACTGCTCCACAGACACACACAGACAAAAGACATGGAATTCCAATTTTCTCCAAACAAATCATAGGGATTGTATTGGAAATGCCTTTCCTGCATTTTGGTATTTTTAACAAAGGAGAGATCGGCCAGGTCTGCTAGTCAGCAGGTGTTCTCCACTGCAATTTCATGGGAGTGATCTTGTAACCTGATACTCAGTAGCCACTTTGTAGTCACACAAATTAATTATGACTTCCCCCTTAGGCGGCTTGTCTGTGTAACTTGCGATTGCTCCATGAATGTCCACTCAATACAAGTGTGTCTGTTAAAAACAATGGCCTTGAATTCAAATTGCTCTTCAGGTAGATCTTGTCGATTGCAACTTTGAACTGAACACACTTCTGAAACTCATACCTTCATGGTAGCCTCTTTTGATGCTTATCGCAGTCATTTTGTATTTGGAATTAAAGAGTATTGTGTACACTGAGTGATTATATGGATTCAACTGGCTAAGGGAATTGTGCCATTGGAGGGGTGGAAAATAAAAGTAAATATTACAAAGGACCATCTATGCACAGAGCCCCTTTCAATGGACGATCACAAGCTGCAAATCAGCTGACCATGGTAGTTCCCAAAAACTGTAGCGTCGCTTCCCAAATAAAGGTTGTGCAGGAAAAACGTTAGCGTAATCCGCGTTGAAAGAGGATTCCAAGCCTTTCTTGATGGCTGCTGCTTAAATGTAGCCAACTAATAGTAAAGTATGATACAAACAGACTTTAAGGCCCATTGGCCTGCTCATTCCATCAGCCATTCAATTCGTGATCTAGAGCGCCCAAAGCCAGACAGACTCTAAAGCTCTGCAGGAGGATAGTACATTGTGTAAACCACTCATCTATTAAAAGGAGGGTTTTTACCCCCTTCCAAAAGGGCTCATGGAATTCTACATATCTGAAATAAGGTGACCATTGGTCCAAAATGAAGCATGCTTGCAATTGAAAGGAACGCCTTCCTGGCTTCAAACTCCTGATCTTTGGGAAAGTTAGAAAGATCTTTTTCCAAAGCCTTATGGCGTCTCTCCACGTACAAGCAGATCCCTTCTTTGGAGTGTTCAGGAGAATTGGCCAATGGAGTTTCATCGCTATTTTGCCCACCATGCCACCTCAGTTTGGACGCAGACTTGACCCTGCTCCAATACGAACAGTCCATCCTGAGCTGTCAGGATCTTTCTGATCTAGAACACAAGCAACCCAAGACCAGTTTTGCACTTATTAGCACTCATCAGTCAGGTATGACTTGGTTCAGTGGCACAGTGTGCATGGGGCTTATGCGAGCATACCCGTCAACTTAGGACATCACACTGAAGTACATAAAAAAAAAGTGATAGATGGAATGCTTGAATTAATCTCAGCCACTGGTAATTATTTGTTGCTGCATCCCAGTCCCAGCGGTGGCTGGTACAATATAAAAGTGGTGGGTCAATAAACCTACAAAATTAACTTACTTTTCTTGCTGCTTGACCACTGTAATTCAAGGGAGTTTGAAAACGTCGCTCTCCCTTTCTCTGCGTATTCGAGTACAGTTCGTGCCTCCTTCTGTGTGGTGCCGACTGCCGACAAAGAGCTGTCATGGGCAAAAACATAGCCAATCCCAAAGCTGCTTTCATGCTCTGTATTTCAACACAAAGCTTGAAAGCAGCATCAGGATTGGCTGGGCTGGCCATTCCAGCGCTCCCTCCAAGTACAGGGGGACTGGGTCTCTGTCCCTATAGCACTCTCATACAGTGCAGATTCAGAGGGCAAATGTGCACATGTGAGATTGGCCGCATTGAAGCTAACAGCCAATCTGACATGCGCACTTCATGACAGGATGTAGCCTTACGGCTAGAGTGGTCGACTTCGAAGCTGGAGAACCGGTTCGAGTCTCGGCAACGACGCTCAACATCCTGTGATTCTGGGCAAATCACGTAATCTCCCCGTGCCCAACAAAAATGAAAGTGTCCTTGTGTAATGAAACTGGTGCTCATGTAAAGCGCTCTGATACCCGATATCTTCGGGTCTAGTTTGCGCTATATAAAACTCTAAAAAAAAAACATCAGGAGGATGGGTGATGTCACATGGTGCAGTGTGACAGGGCCACGCATCCTCCACTGACAATACTGCGCGTACAGTAGTGCTGCCTGTCCCGAAGGTGCGGATCATTATAATTAATGCTGCAGTGTGTAGCGGCTCACACTGTGGGAGAGTCAACGCCCATTCCTCTTTAACAGCGCTTCTTAAGGTGAAACACGTCATTCAACGTTGCGTTTAGCGGCCCATCTTCTATTCTGCTAGTTCTGGCTTTCAGTCAGGTCATAAACACCTCCGCGCTGCTCGGGTTGACACTGTGCTGGGCTGATAGAACGGGCATTCCACCAGTCTCGTCTGAAAAAAAATTGTACTACATTTGCCGACTTAAAAAAAAAATTGGCAAGTCATATGTTGAAAAATCACAATACATTTCATAGTAAATAAAATGGAACTAATAGGGCTAAGCTGTAAGTCATGAACTGGAATTTAAATACAGGTTCAATCAAAAAATTATGAATATCTTTTATTGCAGATTTTACACTTGTCGACCATAAAACTTTGCAGCTCGCGATAAAGCCGTATGTTTGCAAAGCTGTACTGTATAATCATGAAACAGAGCATACTTAGAGATAATAGCTTGCTCTGGGTGTTATAGCTAAGAAATGTTGTGATTCCTAAATGTTTTGAATGGTGCCAGTTCAGAGTTTTGTGTGCTGTTGACATTAAATATATTTCAGTCTACAACAGAGTACTGCTGCTGCCATCTTACACAAAACTGCTGCTAATCATATCTATGCAAATCTGTTTCACTTTTGTTCCTTATGGAAATTATGGGGACACATGCATATTTCAAATCTATGCACCGCCTTCCACAGGCACAGCACATTATGCACCAAGTGAGTGTTAGGACAAGTTATGTTGCTGACACTGGAAGGTAGATGATGGTTTTTGAAGGACCTATGCAAATGAAAGGCCGACCACTTTCAGAATGTCTCCCTGGTGGTGCCCATTTCTTTACACATGTTTCGCAGAGGTGTCCTGGTCTGTCCCTACTCAGAGGCCATCACTGGCTGACTTTAGTTGGCTAGAAGGGGTGGAGTAGGATGGAAAGACCAAGCAGGATAAAGTCTAATGTAACAGAAAGAGAAGAGAGGCCGAACTCAGAAACAACAAACACTCCCTGTCAGGGAAGTAGTGTAGCGATCTCCATCACGGGTAATGACATTTTATCACAAAATCGCACAAGTAATCATCAAATCCTGTCTCTAACAGATTCAGAGCAAACCATGGCTGATCTTCAATCCAAAAAGAGTTTGGTCAATGAAAGAGGGCCAGTCCTTCCCAATCGCAATCAGAAGTTGGATTTTATTCCCCATTACGTTTCAAGGGGACCTCACGACATCCTCAACAGAAGCGCACTATTGAAAGTATTTAAAGCCCTTCCACCTTTGAGTCACATTAACACCAGTAACTTAGAAAGCATAGAGTTCAGACCAAATTTCAATCCAATCGGTCAAGAGATCACCACAGTTACGTTCCTTGACAGCTCCATTATCGAGCAGATTTGGCAGCAGCATGACTCACTCGCCAAATGGTGCATCGAGGTAAAAAAGCCTGCTCTCAATTGCTATCCAAGCCCACTTCAACCACCCAACCAGACAGAGGGCTTGTTATGAGGAGCCAAAGGCCCAGAACATCACAGCCCAACGAAGGGTATAGCCCAAACTGCAAGAAAAATTACCATCACCTTTTCCCATCCAGAAGCAGTTAGGTCTTCATGCAACAGGCAGATGAATATAGCCGGGAACAGCAATGCCATGGCATGAACAAAATCTTCCAAAGCCTCAAATTTGAACCATGGTTGTGATATCTGCTCCTGGAATATGCATGGACTAAGTGCAAAACTTGAAGACCCCGATTTTATGGAATTCATCAATCAATACGATCTACTTCTTTTCCAAGAAACATGGCAGACAAATTTCTCACCAATAGTAGGATTCAAAGAACATCTAAACCCGGCTAAGAGAGCCTCCAAACACGGAAGAGCAAAAGGAGGACTCTCCACCTTTGTTTCAACCGACATCCCATGGCGCGTTGCCGTCATAGATCTTGACTCAACCTGGATGTTATGTATTAAAATAGTTGTGTCGCCCTCTTACAGCTTGTTAATATTGAATGTTTATATCCATCCGCATCTAAACAAAAGAGGTCAAGAGTTGAGAAATGATGTGCTTCATTAGCTACTCTCAAACTTGCTCACCCGCATGCTAATATCATATTGTCGGGAGACTTCAATATGAACCTACTACATGGAAGGGATAAAAGTATAATAGGCCACCCACAAACCATCAAACGACGTGATTCACACGGTAATAGATGCGCAACACTTTTGGAAGAACTCTCAATGTGCGTGCTGAACACACGAGGTCTGATCAACAATCCTCCAGCCTGTACAAGGGTCACACAAAAAACAGGCTCACTGATCGACTACACCTTTACGGATTACGACATTCTACCACACATCTCGAATTTTCAAATGCAAGATAGAGCAGAAAGTGATCACTTACCACAAACCTTCAAACTACTCAGAAATACGCCAAGATCAATAACAAATAAGGTGATGTCTTCACAATCTCAATGTTTTAACCTAAAACGCCTCACCTGGAAAAAGGAAACTATTGGTGATATAATGGGAGATGCTCCACCCTCTTGGAGAATTTCAAAAATGAATCATCGTGTATAGAGGCCTGGGAATCCTTCGCTCTCAAATTAGACAAAGAATTCTCAAGACAGGGCAATGCGAATAAAGTAGGAGGCTCATCTGGGGCAGCATGGTTCACAAACAGTCTAAGGAAACAAAAAAAACAACTGAATACATATTTAAGACATTTAAGAACCTGTAGTCAAGAATCCTCCCAAGACACCTTATCCTTAATAGTAAAAACTAGAAAGGACCTCAAAAGGAACATCAAGGTGGCCAAGCGTGATCACAGAGAACTCATGTGGGTGAAACTCCTCCATGCCAGCAAGAAAGGAGACTCCAGACTCTTTTGGGGTATAATTAACCAGCTGTCAAATGGCCGGAACCGACACTTCAACTCGGATATAATGGAGGACACCTGGAGAGCCCACATTGATCAAACGTATAATGCAACCTCCACCCCAGGTCCCACAATCTATGGAATGCAACCTGGGAATGGGGACCTCCAAGCAGGAACAGCTGCGGATTCACCTAAGCCACGCTCACAGGAACTTTTTAACCAGTTTTCCCAAGATCAGGTCCATAAGACCATAAAAAATCTAAGGTCTGAGGGAGCCCCGGGGCCCAATGGTCTGCCAAACGCCCTATTTCGGCAGGACCCATCGTTTTGGAGCGGTATTCTCACCCCGCTTTATCACATGCTCTTGCAACTGGCTCAATTCCAGACTCATGGCGAGGAAGCATCATAAACCCCATATACAAATCAGGCCCTCGCTCCGATCCTTCCAACTATAGAATGATAGCACTAATCGATATCGAGGCTAAAATATATGCATTGAATCTGTTGCTAGACCTAGAGGATTGGGTTGATCGAATAAACTTGATGCCAAACACACAAACGGGATTTCGGGCAGGAATGGGCACACTTACAAACATCTCCGCTGTAACTCTTCTAGCCAATCAAGCCTATGCAAAATCCCGCACCTTGTACGCATGCTTTATTGACCTCAAAGCAGCATTTGACAACGTCCCCAGGGCAAAGTTATGGGCTAAAATGCAAAGTTGGGGGGCACCCACCAAACTATTGGAGGCCATAATCAACTTGTACTCTCACACGTGGGTCCAAATAAAGAAAGGTGACGGGCGCACTATAACCAAAAAGATTCAAACATCCAATGGACTAAAACAGGGGTGCGTTCTGGCTCCCTGCCTATTTAACATCTATACTGCAGACCTTGAGAAGCACCTCCAACTCATACAAACTGACCCCCCAAAACTGGGCAAAACATCGATACCTAGTCTCCAATACGCGGATGACATAGTCCTCCTAGCCCAAACACCTATAGGCCTACAGCGATCGATATCTCAATTAGGTGCCTATATTACTTCCGCCCAACTTTCAATCAATCATCAAAAAAACAAAGGTGCTATGCTTTTCAAAACATCATAAAAACAGGAAAAAAGGTAAATTCACCTGGAAGCTAGATGCGAAACCAATATCCCAGGTGGACTCGTATAAATACCTGGGGTTTCATCTTAACCATAATCTTAATTTTAAGTCACAACTGGATCAAGGAAAAACGAAAGCGAAACAACTCCTCTTCGCCTTTAAAACTGTTCAGAAGAAGCTAACAGGTTGCTCAACAGGACATCTCCTTAAAGTAATCGCTGCTAAATTCCTCCCCTCTATATCCTATGGGTCGGAAATCCTGAAAACAAAAGATGCTACTGTTCTAAATCTAGCACAATCCAGTCTTTTTAAGAGACTGTTTTCAATTCCCCAATATATCTCTCAGGCTCAAATTCGATTGGAATACGGACTCAAAAAACAGATACCTGCTAGACAAGTGGCAATGGCCAAATATTACTGGCGGATGAGGGAAGCTGAAGACAACACTCTGGCCCACTTCTGCTGGGAAGAGATAGAAAAACAAGCCAGGCTAAAGAATTCAATTTTTACCATTTTAAAAGAATCCCTCCTGGCCTTACAGCTCGAGGAAGCATGGCTCACAATCACCACATACCCCGGATTCAAAACCGCAGCGAATAACGCAATTAAACGGGTCTCGTTGCTAAAGGACAAAACTACCTTTGCCAAGAAAAGTCACGCATGGGGAGTGATACAATCGTATCAGTCGCTGAAGCCCCAAGTGTACTTATCCGAACACTTTCCACAGTACAAAAAGCACTACCTGACGCTGCTGCGGCTGGGCTCTTTCCCTACGAAAGACCTAACTCCGAAATGGAAATTTAGCTGGCCGACCAAAGAATGCCGCCTCTGCGGACAAGGAGAAGAGTCACTGCTACACCTTCTATGCATTTGCCCCTCATTACTAGAAATCAGAAAAACACTGCTCCGTGAGTTATTGAGGAAGGCACAAATAAGGACATGCAGAGGGGCAGTTATACAATGTCTCGGAGGCTTGTCAATTCAACTATCTTGTAGAGCTATAACCTTCTGGAAAATGGCGGCAAAAGAACTGGACAAAAAAAATACAAACAAACTATCTGTAGCAGTCCAGAACTGAACGGCCTGCTCAAATTTTCAAATAGCACAGCTATCTGTTATTTCATTGTTCGTAAATTTTTACAATAATATTTTATTGTACAATCTGATACTTTTTAAATCTAATCATCGACGACTGTTCAAGTATTTGATTGTGTCATGTACGTACTTCTTGTATTGTTAAGAATTCCTAACTTAAATTATAATGTACTATGGTGGTTCGCATACCCTTTTATGATTTTTAATGAAATCAAATAAAAGTATTATGACTGACAAGCAGGATAAAGTGATGAAGAGGAGGACAAGGAGAAGGAGGAGGATACACAGGGGGATATAGAGGCTGACCAGTAAGTGGAGGGGGCCTGAAAAACCTGGAGAAGTAGGGCCCGGGCCGACAGATGACTAAGAACACCAAGACCAGCTTTAGCAGGAGCATCACCACCAGGAGGAGGAAGACCAGGAGGAGGGGAAGAGGGACCTGGAGGACCACCAAAGACCGGGACCACCAGAGGACTGAGACTACCTAGTGGACCAGGGTGAAAAGGATCTGGACCACAGGACCAGGAGGAACTGACATGATTTTAAACCACAGATATTAGGAAAAGTCGGTAGGTAAAGAGGCCACACCCCGTTAAACAAATCTTAATTATGCTTCTTAGCTCATGCCCCTTTTAGAGCCCCCCGCCTTTTTTAGCCCACTGATAAATTTTCTGATTTATTATCAAAAGCATGGCCTGCTATTTCAATAGACTGTGTTTTTTCATATATATATATTTATATACACACACACACACACACACATACCCACACACAATATAGCGTAACTGAAAAAAATGAGATCTAAGCTTACGTTAAAATAAATACAAAAATTCACAGAAAAAAATCAAGGGTTAACGTGACATTACAGTTAGGTGTTGAGATGAGATAAGAACTAACATTTAAAAAACGAAAAAAACACTTATATTCAGCAGCCATAGTATAGTGAAATAACTATAACTTGCCCCCCATCATGCACTACTTTTGACCTCACATATCACATCGCTCGTGACATGTTAAATTACATTATTGATGGCATCTCTGATAACATCTCAAAGGACATCATTGACAACATCACTGAGGACACCATCCAGTCATTGTGATAGCGTCCTATAAGGTTTGTCAAATTTAAGAAATTCAACAAGCTACTCCTGAGTCCAATTTTCTATCACCATTCCAGTGATAATGGACATAATATTTGACCTCATGCTGGTCCCATAGCATAGCTGTCAAGTCACCCACATTTGGTTGATGTTGCCCTCTTTTTAGTGGTATTCACCCACCTAACAAACAAAATGCCTTTTTAGAATTCAGTTGGAGTACCCCCTTTTTAAACTTTGAGTACACTCCAAAAAGACTTTGTGCTCCATTCACCCTATTTGGATCACCCTATTAAAGACTTCACTTGACCTACAAATTTAAGTCAATTTTATGTCATGAGGTTAACAAATATGCATTTGCCATGCTGTCTGAAATATGGAACACCTCACTCACTACCGGCATCTTTCCTGACTTATGGAAGCACGCCACTCTCCTTCCCCTCAAGAAGAAACCTAATGTTGATGCAGGCGAACTGAATAATTATAGACCGATTTCGCTGCTGCCTGCACCAGCTAAGATGCTTGAAAAGATGGTGCAGAGACAACTGTCTAATTTTATCGAGAGCCATGGCATCCTGCACGACACCCAATCTGGCTTCCGCGCTGGTTTCAGTACTGAGACAGCGCTGATAGAGGTGGCGGACTCAGTCAGGATGGCGCTAGATTCTGGGGCATCAGCTATGCTGGTACTCCGGGATCTTTCAGCCGCTTTTGATACGGTGGACCATTCCATACTGGTCCAGCGCCTCTCGGACATGGGGATAGAGGGCACAGTCCTGGAGTGGTTAAAATCTTTCCTCCATAAGCGCACGCAGAGGGTGGCGCTTCAACCGCATCAGTCCAATCGCAAGCGCCTATGGTGTGGGGTTCCGCAGGGGTCGGCCTTGAGCCCTCTGCTTTTTAATATTTATCTGGCCCCTCTGTTCTCGCTGATTGCCAACTGGGGGGTGAAGGCGATCTCCTATGCTGACGATACCCAGTTGGTATTTCCTTTTAAAGATCTGTCGAGTGATTCTTTTGAGAACTTTAAGAGTTGCTTAAAAGATATTGCTCAATGGATGAATAATAAACTCAAGCTGAATGCAGACAAAACGGAGGTGTTGTTTTTTGGTAAAAATGAGCCCCCCCCTGCAGACCTTTGGTGGCCGGAGGAAATGGGCTGTCCTCCCGCCCCAGCAGGGTGTGCTAAAAATTTGGGAGTAAAATGGCAGGCGGACTTATCTTTTTTGGCCCAAATTCAGCAGGTGACAGGTGTTTGCTTTAGCAGGCTGAGAAACCTGCGAAAAGTCATATACCTTTTGCCAGAAAACTGTCGGAGGGTCGCTGTCCATGCCACATTCACTTCCCGCTTGGATTACGCGAACGGCCTTTATCTGGGCCTACCGGCATACCAGATAAAGAAATTGCAAATGGTCCAGAATGCGGCTGCGAGACTTATTAAACGTGTTCCATTTAGGCAGCATATCTCTCCGCATCTCAAAGAATTGCACTGGTTGCCGGTCGCTAACAGAATTAAATTCAAGGCCTTAACCCTAGCCTTTCGGGCATTCTATGGAACTTGCCCCAGTTATTTGAAGCTGAGGCTAGGTGTGTACAAGCAGTCTCGGCCACTCAGGTCTAGTTCTCAGAACCTGCTATGTACCCCCCGAGTCAGGAAAGCACGGATGGGCGGCAGATCTTTCACGTTCAGGGCCTCCATGATTTGGAACGCCTTGCCCATCGCCCTGCGCCAGATTACCTCGGAAACACAATTTAGGAAAGCAGCTAAAACATGGCTTTTTAATCAAGATTAATTTCCCGGACTCTCTGAACTCAGCATGCTTTTTTTGCGCGCCACCTGTTGCTATAGCGCCGGGACACCTCTTCGGAGGTAGCTGTTTGCGCTTTACAAATGGCAGTATTATTATTATTATTATTATTGCCACTGATAAGACACTTTCCGCTAGGCCCTATGACCAACCCTCCGTAGTTTCGTAAGATGCATTATATGCATTCATGAGAGCACAATGGCATACACTTTTAGAGCCAGGCTTACAACACTAGTGTATGTTAAACCAGCTCTATGTGGTTCATCCCTACATTCTACATCCCTTCAACATTCTGCAATGCTTCAAGATCTTCAGCGAAGTTCTGAAAATAAACATTCAAAATTATAAATGTCCTTGTTACATAGAACACTCCCTCTACCCCCTCAGGGACATTCAATATTCTCAGATTATTACGGTGTGAGTGGTTCTCCAACCTTTCAAGATCCTCTAATAAGCTCAGATTTTTTTTTTTAGTGTCTGTATCTTGGAGGAATTGTCTCTAAGTTCCTTGTTCATCGCACCCACTTTCAACTCCAAAGCGGTTGTCCGCTGTGTTACCTAATCCAACTTCTTCTCTTGTGTGTGACACATACTTTGGATTTCTTTTTGATTGCTTACAGTGATTTCAAAACTTTTATGGATCTCTCTTCGTAACCCTATTATTAGAATCTGTAAATTGTTCATATTTGCATTCTCTCAGTATCCGGTGTACCGCTTCCATTCACCTTCGCATCCCTGCCCCCCTCACCCACTCCTACATCTCCTTTTGTATTTGCAACCCATGTATGTTGTGCAGGGTTTCCCAATCAGCCATAATAATTGCCGCCAGTGCCCTGTGTTCATTGGCTGACTATGAACTTGGGTCATTAGACAATATATGTGGTTGTTGTCTTTGTGCGGGTTGCCGATTTTGCTCAGGGAGTTCCTCAAAAGAATTTTTTTCTGGAATGTCTTGAACTGAGGAGACTGTGTTTTTTTAGCTATAACCCTGAAAAAGGAGTTAAGGGAGGGGGTTTGCTTAGTTATCGAATATTGGCTCCTCACCTTTTTGCCCCCCTTCTGACTCAGGGAAAAAAGGCACTGCATTAACCAAGGAATGTGAGTTGGAATGTCCATTGGTATCAGGCTTAAGTTTTTGCCTGTGACAAACTGCTCACATGTGGTACTAAGGTCTCCCCTTGTTTAGCCCTTACTGAGTGCTCTGTTCTACCCCGAGTGCGCAAGGAGTACCTCTTCTCCCAGGCACTGCACCTTAGCTCCAGCCGGCAATAAGGTAGGAGACCTACCTTCTTTTTCCATATAAACTCTTTTCATGCAGTAAGCATCCTTAAAAATCTTCTGTTTCCCTTCACTGCTGTCTTTTGGCACTCTCTTCGAGCCCAGAAGGAGTGCCCAGGATGAGGCTAAAACTCTGGCTGCTGTGGTTGGTGACACTGCAACAGCAGCTGCCGCAGAACTTGTTCTACCTCTTCTCATCGTGGGGGCCTGCACGAGGCAAGCATAGAATCCCCTGCACAGAGAGACTACATTCGCTGCAAGGCCCCAGTGCTGCAGTGATTCAGCCCCGCCTCTCTGTCTACACATCGGGTACACGCCGCCCCCCTACACCGCAAACCAGATACCCGTGCTGCTATACCTCTATCCTCACAGACACCCTGGTCTCCAGCCTTCAGGCCATCAATGATACAGCCTAGGACGGTACAAGGGTCGTCACCAGGGGTGGCTCCTCCATTAAGGTGAAGGAGCGTCGCCCCACTGATTGAAATGTCCCCCATGCCCAAGAGATGAAAAATAAAATGGTAATACAGTTAATGTAACACCGTTTTATTTTTCAATAACCCTATCCCAAGCCGAGCATCAGGACGGGGGCGGGGCAGTTTCTGACTGGCAGCAGCAGAAAGAAGTTATGGGTAGTGCACTTATGTTTAAAGTGTTCATGTCCCTTTGGCTGGCTGTTTTGCGACAGCCAGCCAGACATGCGCACTTTAAACTTCTCACCCCAGCTGTCTACGACAGCAGGGTTGAGACCGATCAAAGGCTCCAGGGCTCTTTGGAACGCTGCTAAAGCCTGCTCCATCCAATCCTGGCACTGCTCCCCTGCTGGTTAACAGCAAGAGAGCAGTGCCAGGATTGGTTAGGGGAGTTTCCTGGGGTCTGAGCTAGAGGAGTGAAGGACACCGGATGGGAGCGCGGATGTGCCTCAAGGTAAATGAGTTTTCTTTTTTTAATGTTTTAAATGTATTTAACGTATTTGCACCTGAAAAGATGGGGTCCACAGCATGTAGTCTTGAAGAGAAGCTTTATTTGGCAAGACTTGTAAGCAGGTCAAACGGGCCCAGAGGATTGGCACCAACTGACAGATAAGATGTTCCAATCCTCTGTGCTCTCACATTCCAATACAGAATTACACCTGGTAGAGGTTCATGACAATATTAACATTCCATACCATAAATAACAATAAGAGGGGACATTGTAACATGCAAACTAGTAATATGCAGAACACCACATATCTCCCCCTTTTTATAAAAAAAATAACTAATCACACAGTTTACAAGGAACTTTTCTAGCTCTGCAACTTCTCCTTAAAGTAGGAACAGAAGAGGAACTTGATTTAGACAAATTACCACATTGTGAAAACTTTGCTAAGCGTGAAACATTCCACCATTGACCATTGTCAAGACGAACAGCATGATTTCTTATTTCGACAATATGATGAGGTTCTCTGAATTTTGATTTCCCTTTTTGCAAAAGTAAAGGATCTTTGACCCTGACTAAGTCTCCTACAACGAAATTAATCACTTTTCTCTTACCAGAGTGACAGAGCTTCTCAAATCTAGAGCGATTGAAAGTATCAGAAGTAATTTTAGCTTTCGAAGCCTCAACAGATACATTGCAGTCAGCTTTGATGGCATTCAGTTTCCAGAAGGGACACAGAGAAGAAGAAACTTTTCTGCCCCTCATCAATTCAAAAGGAATCACACCAGAAACAGAGTGGGGAGTAGTCCTATACGCCCAAATCATATTTCTTTCGGCAGTTTCACAATCATCATTGCTATTGAGAGAACTCTGCACACATTCAACTAAAACCCTATTAAACCTCTCAACTTTACCATTCGATTGAGGGTGATAGAGAGGTGTGTGCAGATGCTTAACACCCAGATTGACAAGAAATTCCTGCATGGAGATTGAGGTGAATTGTACCCCATTGTCGGTAAGTAGTTCCTCCGGGACACCCTCTCTAGAAAAAACGTCCTGTAAAAAACGAATGACAGCCTTGGAGTTGGGATCAGAGACACCTCTTACCTCCACCCACCTGGAAAGATGATCAATAAGAACAATAAAATACCTCATGCAGTTAGGCAAAACATGAAAAGGACCAAGAAGATCAACTGCAACTCTTTGCCAGACTCTAGAAGGGCACAACACAGGTTTGGGAGTAGGAGAGCTGGTAGTGAGATGTTTGTCACTGTAACAGCACCAGACACAATTCCTGACTAAATTATCAATATCTCGGTCCATGCTAAGCCACCAAAAATAATTTCTGATCCTACGCTTTGTGGCGTTCATACCCAAGTGACCAGGGTGAGCGGTCTCCATTATTCTCACTCTAAAAATGTCAGGAGGAATAAGTTTGCTATCTCTAACCAATAAATCATGCTCAATAGAAAGTTCATCAGCGATTTTACAGTATGGTTGTAAATCAATGGGAAGAGATCTTTCCTTGGGCCAACCTTTAATGACAAAATCCATAACTTGTCTCAAGATGGTGTCATTGGTAAGAGCATCTTGCCAAAGTGACATGTCAGGGCAAATGACAGTGTCATCAACATTGGCAATGATACATTCTTCAATATCATCTGGAATATCAGGGTAAGAATGGGAAACGTCCACAGGAAGCATGGACAAAAAATCCGCCTTAACATTCTTGCTACCGGAAATATGGATGACATTAAAGTTGAATTGCAGTAGTTTGGTAGATAACCTAGCTAGTCTAGCTGTGGACTTTTTTTTATCTTAGAGCCAGAAAGAATGTCTAATAGGGGTTTATGGTCAGTTCTTAACCAATACTTCCTCCACCACACATAGGATTTAAAATTTTCAACACCCTACACGCAAGCCAGCATTTCTTTTTCTATGACTGAATACCTCAACTCCACATCTCTCATCCTCCTGGACGCAAACCCTACACTAATCTCCTTTCCACCTTCCATCTGGATAGCACAGCACCCATACCATATGCACTTGCGTCCACAGTGATGAAAGTGTCTCGGCCTTCCACGTAAGCTTGGAGAGCTGGAGCAGACAAAATACATTTCTTGATAAGATCAAAATGTTCTTGGCATGTGGCAGTCCAAACAAATTCAGAACCTTTTTTTAAGAGATTCCTAAAACACTCAGTGAGACTAGAAAAATTCTTAATGAACTTGGAGTAGAATTCGCAAAGACCAAGAAAAGAACGTAACTGGTCTCTATCAACAGGATGTGGTGCATTGACAATACCATCAACAATACTAGGTTTGGGTCTAACACCATCTTTGGTAAGGACATGACCCAGGTATTCAATCTCATTCACAGAAAAGATACATTTGTCTTCTCGCAACGTAACACCATTGTTTTGGAGGATCTGTAGAACAAGATCCAATGTTTGGTTGTGTTCAAACTCTGTATTGGTATGCACAAGAATATCATCCTGGAAAATTACAACATTAGGAACATCAATGAACATTTTAGTTTACTTTCTTGAACACCGAAGCTGCCGAGGCCAGTCCAAATGGCATACGCCAAAACTGAAATGTACCATCAGGTGTCACAAAAGCTGTGAGATGGCGGGATTGCTCATCAAGTACTACCTGATGGTACGCTGAGCGTAAATCTAGCTTTGAAAACCATTTGGACCGACCTACAGCAGTGATCCGATCATCAATGCGGGGCCAATGAAAGTTCTCCACCCAAATGGCCTTGTTGAGAGTTCTTAAATCAACAAACAAACGAAGTTCTCCAGACCTTTTTGGGCCAAAACAATTTTTTTCCAAATTTCTCTGTCCATTGGCAAGAATCAGAAATGGAATTAACTAAAGTGACAGGATTCTTCTGACCAGGTCTAATAATCATGCCAAAGCCTTGTGTCACCACCCAAGAACGTTAATGCCTTTAAGGGCAACATAAACTTTGCCATGGATAGTTCTGTCTTGAAAAGAAATATCAGCCCAAAAATAGCCAGCAAGATCAATCCTGCTACCTTCAAATGCAGTGGTGATAACATCAGGGGGTAGTAAGACCATGTGAGACCAAGATTGCTTGTACTTTTCAATGGAAATAATAGTAATTCTGGCACCTGAGTCAATGAGTAGTGGAATTTCATGAGACAAAATGGACACTTGGACAAAATGATCCCCAAATTTCTTTTCTGTGTGAACTTTGTTTATATCCAAATACTCTACAGAGACAACGGATAAAGACAACTCTTCAACTCTATTGTCCAAATCATCAGGTGTCTCATTAGGAACCACTTCTTGAACACTTCTAATAGGGAAGAGTCTGCCCCCCTGACATACCTTCCCAAAATGACCAGTTTTTTTACATTTATAGCACACTTGGGCAATGGCAGGACAATTTTTGAAATTAGAAAGGTGGGAAGGAGAGCCACATCTGTAGCACTGGAACTTAGAGGAAGATCGTACAGGAATCGTATTTTTAATGTTACTATCAGGTGAGATTTTACCCTTTTTAAACTTGTTATCACTGAGGGGCTGACGCAGGCTAGGAACAGAGCTAGCGGCAGCGACAGTGGAAGAGGTATTGATCTCCAACTGTTTAGAATCCAATTCTGAACATTCAATGCTCTTAGCAATGTCAATGGACTCATCCAAAGAAGGGTTTTTGCAAGAAAGTAATTTTTGTTGAATTTTTTTAGAATAGCACCTGCAAACAATTTGGTCTCTAATTAACTGATTGGTAAAGTCATCAAAATCACAGTAGCTGGCTAACACCTTTAAAGCCGTGACATAAGTATCAATGGTTTCGTTGGAAGCTTGGACACGAGTAAAAAATTTGTGCCTGTGCACAACCACATTAACTCTACCCTCAAAATAAGTACCAATTTGTTTGAGGGCTAGCTGGTATTCATCCATGTCACCACTATCATGACCAGTGTAAGTAGGTAAATGATCAAAAACATTTTAGCCCTCTACACCCAAATAATAGTAAAGAAGACTGCGTTTCCTATCAGGTTTGAATTTCATGCCATCAATTGCGCCCAAATATGCATTGAAAGATCTGAACCAGAGTCGCCATTTTAATGGAGGCTCACCAGGATCCTGTAGGAAAAAATTTGGAGGAGTAACAGCTTGCATGGTGCAAAAATATAGTGGAAAATAGTGAGAAAATAAGAAAGTGAATAGCAAGAAAGAAAGAGAAGAGAAAAAAAATAGCAAATTGCAGCAATGAATAACAGTGTAAAACAAATAAATGGACAAAACAGTAATTAAAATAAGGCAAGAATGCGCAGGCACAAGTGTGTGGATCACTGAATCCACAAGAGTTTGAAAGAAAAATTGGTTGGTGAGCAAGCGTATAGTAAAGATGCTTACAGAATGACCAGAATGGTTTCACACTGTCAAGAAATGCAGAACGAGGTTAGCGTGCTAGTGCTTAAGCAGCAAAAAGTACAAAACAGGAAGTGACGAATTCCCAAACGAAAGAGTACTTGGAGAGCCGGATCGCAATCCCACGGCTAGTGCAGAGTACAACACAGGAAGTGACGCAGAGTCACTGAGGGTAAGACCGGAGTAAACTCCCACGGTCAGATTACCCAAGCGAAGAAGTACCTAAAGAGCCGGAGCGGAATCCCATGGCTAGTGCAGAGAGGAACAGATGGCCGGCAGCACGCACAGAAGCCTCAGGAGCTGGAGCGGTATCCCATGGCAACGGAGAGAAGGAGCCGGTATCCAGGTAACACGCAGCAATAATGAAGTAAGCTGAGGCTCGAGCAGAATGCCAAGCTCGAGAGAGTGCACACGCAGGAATTTTAAAAATAAACGAAGACGCATGTGAAAGCACTCGCAAAGTATGCAACAGTTAAAACAAGCAACAAATGTAGTAAAAATTAAAAGCGGTGGAGACAGTAGGCAGTACTGCTCGTAAAATGAAGTGTCTTGAAAGTTTAAAATAAATCCGGTAAAATTTATCAAGATGTAGGCGAGTATGAAAATATGCTCGAGATGGAATAAATAAACATGGAGAAGCAGGTGGTGTACACCAAAAAAAACAAAAAAAAAACCTCTGGGCCCGAGATACAGAACAAGGAGACAGTACCTTGATAAATTGAGGACAGGATGAATGGAAACTTGCCAGGAAAATTCAGCTTGCTCCAGCTCGCTCGAAATGGAGAGTCAGCTCGCCCCAAGATAGCTGGCTCTGGGTCCCAAGATCGTCGCCAAATGAAAAGATGGGGTCCACAGCATGTAGTCTTGAAGAGAAGCTTTATTTGGCAAGACTTGTAAGCAGGTAAAATGGGCCCATAGGATTGGCACCAACTGACAGATAAGATGTTCCAATCCTCTGTGCTCTCACATTCCAATACAGAATTACACCTGGTAGAGGTTCATGACAATATTAACATTCCATACCATAAATAACAATAAGAGGGGACATTGTAACATGCAAACTAGTAATATGCAGAACACCACAGCACCAAATTGCTGACATGCATTCCATTACCGTCTTAAAGTTGCGATAATGTAATGCATGTTGGCAATTTTGTTGATGCATTGTTGCGCTGCATGCACCAGCACCCACCTCCCATTTGCCCACCCCACCACTCCCCATAGTTGGCAGCCGCCTCTGGCCCTCACAGGTGACCCATCAAACTTCTCCCTCCACTACTGCGATCCCCTACTGTGCTCTCAGCCGGCTGCCATGTTCCCTTCAGCCGTGTCTCCAAACCCTATGGATAACTACTGCCTGTGTGATCTGAAGGGTTTCGTATTAATTTTCTCAGAGAAAAGGTCCTGAGCGGCAGGGTAGATTTGGATCTGGAGAGAGATTTAACAGGTGCATAGAGACCCCTTTAATTTGAAGGAAGGGCGGAAGAGACCCAGGAAAATCCTGCTGAACTTTTTGTCATACTCTGTGAAAGAGCATATTCTAGGACTCGCACTTAAGTGTAGAACTTTGATAGAGGGGGAGAATGTGTGTAGTGTTAGGACAGATATTAGCAGAGTAACAGAGTAGAGACAGTAGGAGCTGGGTCAAAGAATGGATGAGATGGAGAAACGTGGCGCAAAGGTACAACTGAGGTTCCCAGCCATGTTAAAAGGAATGTGGAACAACGAGATGCACAACATAAGGAGAGTAGATCAGGCTGATGAGTTTATCAAGAACATGCAAGGAACAGGCCAGAAAGGTAGTTGAGATTAAGATATCATTGACGGTTGAGGGTTCTCACAGTTAGACAATGTGATGTATGAAGTCTCTCCATTATGCTAAGATCAGGGCCACTGTAACTATGCAATTGTGCGGCCGCTGCGATTTTCACATATTTATAGATTTTTCACATTTGCCCATAATCCACCATTTGCTGCATAATCTGCACATTTAAAAAAAATTGATTCTAGCTCAAACGGTTTAAAAGGTGCTAAAAACGCAGCGACATGTGTTACAGCACAGTGGAAGGCCCTTCGAGGTTCACCAAATTCCCAGACAATGTTAAAAAGTGTAAAAAGTACAAAGTAATGCAATAAAAAAATGTGTTGCATTACACTGCATAATTTGCCTTTTCTTGCTGCATAATTTACTTAACCCTGCAACATAATTTGGCCCTCCCCTGCCGCCTACTTCCAGTGGCCTTGGCTAAGATCCATATTAGCTTATTGGAATATGCCATTTAGTTTTGGTTGGTTTCCTCAGGGGTAGGCATGTGGGATAGGGTGCACTGGGTGGGGGGCAGTTGGATGAGAAGACAAAACAAATATGGTTCTCATTACCGTTATGACAATATTAAATAGTATTGCAGATTAGGTCATAGACCTTGACCTACTGTGTTCTGATTTAATGGTATTATTGGTATATGAGTGGTATACTTGTCTTCCAGATTTGGTAGACCAAATGTGGAACTATGCATTTACGTCTCCAATTACATGACTTTTTCTAATATAATAATTATGGCGTCCAAATTGTACTATCAAAATGTTACCATTCAAATTTCATCATCCACTTTGTTAGTGGTGGTTAATTTTTACAACAAAGCTTTGATATCCGAAATAATGAACGCCATTCGGCAGCTTGATTGTGACCTCTAGGCCATCTATAAAAGCACCCATAAGGAATTAGTTATCTTGTGGGGTGGTGATTTCAATATATATTTGTGCCGGTTTTCATCCAAAAGGAGATGTGGTTTGTCAAATACCGACAATTGTGACCAAATTCACTTTTTACAAAACTGCTATGGAAACAAGCTTAATGATTTATTGTTTAAATATGATTTGGCCTTCTTTAATGAACTATCTACTCCATACACTCCATTCAAATTACTCTGCGTGAGAGGGGCATTCCATGGGTGTTGCTGTGTGTGTTCCCATGCAACATCCATGGAACCTGACACATTCCCAGATTTGCAAAGTTTTGTAGACCTGGGAATGCGTCAGATTACTAAGCCTGCTGTGCTGCTGTGAGTCAAAATATTGTAAATGAGGCCCTTTGTTTGGAGTTCAACCTCAGCCTCCCCCAAGAGAAGCAGGGTGTGTTTGCTGGGGCCAGTTGTTTGAACAGTCGCTGAATGGGCCGCAACTACTGATGTAGGAGACAATGATGGAGGTTTAAGTACTATCAGCTTAGATTCTGGTGGCATTTAACAATGGGTCCAGGATGTGATGAATGGGAGTTTGTGGGAAGAATACAAGATTTTCACAATTAAAAAAGGAAGCCTCACTGTGGTACTGGGTGCTGTTGAAAGTAGATGACAAATACATCAAGAGCCCCGCAACAGTCATGGGAATGACACCTGCCAGTGCTCGAGCAACCTGGCCTATAGCAAGTATCCTCGAAATTTCTTGACTCCTCGGTTAAGTCTGCTACCTTAAAGAAGAATCATTTTTATACCGTTCACAGAATCTATATGACACCTGGCAGGATGAGTATATTTGCAAGAGGCACAGTCCCAAGCTGTATGAGGAGTGGTGAGCCGAAAGCAGATGATATTCATATGTTTATGAACTGTCCATGCTTACCAAAGTTTGGGAAGAAGAAAGTGACACTCTTTCAGAGATATGGGACAAACTGTGAAGGTAACCTTGTACTTGGTCTTTTATGGTATAGATTTTAAGTCAGCAATGACCCCGCTGAATGCAGAGGTAAAATTCTTGTTTCTTATGATTCCCCTGGCAAGGAGAGAAAATTGTATGAGGTGGTTACACTGGGTTGTGATGACTCGCTGAAGGCTGTGGGAAAAAAACGTACGTTAGAACTTGCCCTTAGCCCTCAGGCACGTGCTGCTATTACCTTGTTTAACATGTAGTATTACTTGCACCCCAAACTTTACTGGTTTGTAATTGGTGCACTGTATAACTTTGAACATGCACAGCCACATTTGCCTCCAGGGCTTATACTATTTCCATTCAATGTACCAACATACTGACACATGTGCACATAATAACTCAATGCTACATATGACAATAGGCCCTTTACTAACAGTTTTCTTTTTTAAAATGATGTTAGGGCTTGTGGAGTAATGTGAATTGCAATTTCGTGGATGATGTCATTTGCAATGTCATCAGTGATGTAATTTGAGATGTCAACAGACATGTCATCAATGTTGTCATTTAACATGGCACAAGTGATGTAATATGTGAGGTCATAAGCAGTGCATGATGGGGGTACAAGTTATAGTTGGTTAACTAAACTACGACGGGCAAATTTCAGTGTTTTTTCTTTTCTAAGTGTTAGTTCTTATCTCCTTTCAAAGCCCAACTATAACGTCACTTTAACTCTTGTTTTTTCAGTGAATTTCTATGTTTTCTATTGTAAGCTAATGTGAATTTCTGTGTTTTATATACTAATGCTTGATTACTATATGTGACTATGATATCACTTTACCCTTTGTTTTTCAGTTAATTACTGTGGTTTTGTGATCATATTCAAAGTTGAGCATACGTCCAACCCTCTGGGGCAACTTGCGGCAAACCCCCCACCCACAACAAGCACAGAGATATTGGCTGTGCTCAGCAGTGGGATTGGACGCAGGGCATTGTGGCCAACATCCCCAGAGGATGTCCAACACCCCGCTGTGCACGACCTTCCCTGTGCCCATCCCCCTGCAAGCGCCTAACTCCTTGCCTGGCCTTGCACCCAGACCCCACCAATGTAGGAAAGTGGGTTAATATTTGGGAAGGATGTGATTTCTTCCCAAGTAGTAATAGTAGTAATTGTAGTGTAACTCTTAAACTTCATGTTTAAGAGTAGAGAGGTTGCCTAACTACGATGTTGAATTTTATATTTTAAAAAGTTCGGTTTAATGATCAAACTTCTATTTCTACGAAAATGAAGGAAGTCTAGTGATAAGTGCACATTAAAATTGCTGAACCCTAAACCACATGTACAATTATCATCTTCATCAAGGAAAGTATAAAACTTTCCATAATTTAAAAACAGAAAATTCAAAGCCACTTGAAATTTCAGTAACAACAGACGCAGTTGGGGATTTGGTAATGAGGATATGTACAGGTACATCCGATGTTCCTGCCAAAATTCCAGCATATAACCTGCTGATGGCTTCATCTATAAATATCATAAATCGGTAATTCTTGATTCTCTCTTACAAGCTTCGTTCAAATGACTCTTCGAGGACTGTCTCCATAACCTTAAAGTTCGCAATTTTCAGCTTCATTGCTATATTTCCTAGTCTGTTTCTAACCCCTTCTGCCTATTTTAAATCACTGGTTGCTACTTCTTTAGAACAAAAGGATGCCATTTTTGGTTCCTCTACCCCCCCAGAGTTTATCCCAGAAATGCAGAGTAGATATACAAGCTATAACATTCCAAGACTGTAGGTCTACTTCAAGTCTTATTGCCGGACTCATGGCTCCATTAGGTAACCCCAACATTTTTTTCAATCAATCAATCAATCACAGAATTTGTAAAGCGCGCTACTTACCCGCGAGGATCTCAAGGCGCTGGGGAGAAAAAAAGGGGGGGTTGCTGCTACTGGTCGAACAACCAGGTCTTGAGTAGCCTCCTGAAGGTCAGCAGGTCTTGGGTCTGTCGTAGGCTTAGTGGAAGGGTGTTCCAGGTCTTGGCGGCGAGGTGGGAGAAGGATCTGCCGCCGGTGGTAGTTCTTCGAATGCGAGGGACGGTGGCGAGGGAGAGGTCGGCGGAGCGGAGTTGGTGGTTGGGGACGTAGAAGAGCAGTCGTCTGTTGAGGTAGGCTGGGCCAGTCTTGTGGAGTGCCTTGTGTGCGTGGATGAGGAGTTTGAAGGAGATTCTCCTGTCGACGGGGAGCCAGTGCAGGTTCCTCAGGTGGGGGGTGATGTGGCTGTGGCGTGGTACATCGAGGATCAGGCGTGCGGAAGCGTTTTGTATGCGTTGCAGTCGCTTGATGAGCTTGGCCGGGGCTCCCGCGTAGAGGGCGTTCCCATAGTCAAGTCTGCTACTGACGAGGGCCTGGGTGACTGTTCTTCTTGTATCTGTCGGGATCCACCTGTAGATCTTGCGAAGCATGCGGAGGGTGTTGAAGCAGGAGGATGAGACTGCGTTGACTTGCCTGGCCATGGAGAGCGTTGAGTCGAGGATGACTCCCAGGTTGCGTGCGTGGTCGGTGGGTGTCGGGGCTGCTCCCAGCGTCGTTGGCCACCAGGAGTCGTCCCAGGCTGAGGGGTTGGAGCCGAGGATGAGGACCTCTGTCTTCTCCGTGTTCAGTTTTAGTCGGCTGATCTTCATCCAATCGGCGACGGCCTTCATTCCTTCATGAAGGTTGGATTTGGCGGCGAGGGGTCCTTGGTGAGGGAGAGGATCAGTTGAGTGTCGTCGGCGTAGGAGATTATGTTGAGGTCGTGCTGTCTGGCGATGCGTGCGAGCGGGGCCATGTAGATGTTGAACAGTGTTGGGCTGAGGGACGATCCCTGGGGTACGCCGCAGATGATCTCGGAGGCTTCGGATCGGAATGGTGGGAGGCGGACTCTCTGGGTTCTGCCGGTGAGGAAGGAGGTGGCCCATTCCAGGGCCTTGTCTCGGATTCCTGCATCGTGGAGGCGTGCGCGTAGAGTGCGGTGGCAGACAGTGTCGAAGGCGGCGGAGAGGTCCAGCAGGATGAGGGCTGCAGTCTCACCGTTGTCCAGCAGGATCCTGATGTCATCGGTGGCGGCGATGAGGGCAGTCTCAGTGCTGTGGTTGCTGCGGAACCCCGATTGGGATGGGTCCAGGATGCTGTTTTCTTCGAGGTATCGGGTTAGCTGTTTGTTGACGATCTTCTCGATGACCTTGGCTGGGAACGGAAGCAGGGAGATGGGCCGGAAGTTCTTGAGGTCTCTCGGGTCCGCCTTGGGTTTTTTGAGTAGGGCGTTGATCTCTGCGTGTTTCCAGCTCTCTGGGAAGGTCGCGGTCTCGAAGGAGAGATTGATGATGTTGCACAGGTGGGGTGCGATGGAGCTGCTGGCTTTGTTGAAGATGTGGTGCGGGAAAGGGTCTGACGGGGAGCCGGAGTGTATTGTGCTCATGGTCTTGATGGTGTCCTCAATGTTTACGCTGGCCCAGGCTGGCAGGGGGTCGTGGACGATGGTGTGCGGTGGGTCTGGTGCATCGATCTTAGTTGGGGCTGTCTGGGTGTTGAAGCTGTCGTGGATGTCGGCGATCTTGCGGTGGAAGAAGGTGCCGAGGGAATCGCACAGGGGTTGCGACGGCGGGATGTCGTTGGTGTTGGAGAGTTCCTTCACGATGTTGAAAAGCTCCTTGCTGTTGTGTGCGTTGTTGTCGAGGCGGTCTTTGAAGGAGATTCTCTTGGCGGACTTGATGAGGTGGTGGTGGTTACGGATGGCGTCTTTGTGGGCTGCGTGGCTGTCCGGTGTCTTATCACTGTGCCATTTCTTCTCTAGTTTCCGGCAGGTGCGCTTGGAAGCTAGGAGTTCCGAGGTGAACCAGCTGGCTCTTTTGGTGGTGTCACTGTGGGTGAGTTTTTTCAGCGGGGCGAGGGTGTTGGCACAGTCGTCCATCCATCGTCTGAGGTTGCAGGCGGCGTCGTCGGTGTTGGATGGGTCGGAGGGAGGGCTGAGAGCGAGGGTTGCCCGTAGTTGGTCTTCGGTGACTTTGCTCCAGCAGCGGCGTGGGATCTGTTGGGTGCGGTGGTGTGTGGTGGGTTTCTGGAAGGTGAAATGGATGCAGCGGTGGTGGTCGGTCCAGAGGAGTTCCGTGGTGTGGCTGAAGGAGACGTGGGAGCTTGAGGAGAAGATGGGGTCAAGCGTGTGGCCGGCGGAATGGGTCGGTGTTGTGACGAGCTGGCTCAGACCGAGGTTGGCGAGGTTGTCGATCAGGGTGGTGGAGTTGCTGTCGTTGTTGTTCTCCAGGTGAAAGTTCAGGTCTCCGAGGAGGATGTAGTCGGTAGAGGTCAGGGCGTGCGTGCTGATGAAGTCGGCGATGGAGTCGCTGAACTGGGGTCGGGGCCCAGGGGGTCTGTAGACAAGGGTGCCTCTAAGGGTGGTGTTGGGGTCCGTGTGGATCTGGAAGTGCATGTGTTCGGCGGTGCTGAGAGTGTCGTCGGTGCTGGTCGAGACCCTGATGGTGTTCTTGTGGACGATGGCGATTCCTCCTCCTACTGCGTTGACGCGGTCTCTGCGGGTGATCTTATAGCCGTCTGGGATGGCTATGGCGATGTCGGGGGCGGAGGAGTCGTTCATCCATGTCTCTGTCAGGAAGGCGACGTCTGGTGATGATGTGTCGAGCAGGTCCCAGAGCTCGACGGCGTGTTTGCGTGCGGAGCGGGTGTTCAGTAGGATGCATCGGAGGTGGCTGAGGTCCTTCTTGGCGGGCGCTTCGGTGGCTCTGAGGCTGGTGTAGCTGCAGTTCCGGCAGGTGAAGGGACCATGGGTGCGTTTCGGGGCGGCCTTGAAGCAGTTGTGCGTCCGTCCGGGGTTGAGAGCGTGGAGTGTGGTGACATCGTAGCGGCGTCGGTCCTCGAGGCTGGTGCGGGGGGCGCACGGCCCAGGGGGTCTGGCGCTGGGCGCGGTCCAGGCGCGGACGTGCGCAGACGGGCTTGCCTTAGGCGCGCCTTTGGCGCGCCAGCGGCGCGGCCGCGCAGCGGCCGCCTTATATGGGGAGGTGGGAGGGAGGAGCAGCTGGGAGGCGGGAGGCAGGGGCAGCGAATGGGCAGTCAGGGGGGCGGGGCCGCAGGGGACGCAGCGGCGGGAGTGGAGAGAGGCAGCGAGGGGTACAGAAGGAAAAACAAGGACACAGGGAAAATGGGGGCAGCGAGGGGTACAGAAGGAAAAACAAGGACACAGTTCAATGGGGGCAGCGAGGGGAAACAGAAGGAAAACGGGCACCGAGGCCACAGGCAGAGGGGCGAGCTTACCAGCAGCAGCAGCGGGCGGACAACACAGGCGGAGCTGTGTGGTGGGGGAGCGACCTACCTGGCAAGGTCAAGGGTCGCTCTCCTCACCGCGCAGCGGCCGCCATATATGGGGAGGTGGGAGGGAGGAGCAGCTGGGAGGCGGGAGGCAGGGGCAGCAAATGGGCAGTCAGGGGGCGGGGCCGCAGGGACGCAGCGGCGGGAGTGGAGAGAGGCAGCGAGGGGTACAGAAGGAAAAACAAGGACACAGGGAAAATGGGGGCAGCGAGGGGTACAGAAGGAAAAACAAGGACACAGTTCAATGGGGGCAGCGAGGGGTACAGAAGGAAAAACAAGGACACAGGGAAAATGGGGGCAGCGAGGGGTACAGAAGGAAACAAGGACACAGTTCAAATGGGGGCAGCGAGGGGTACAGAAGGAAAAACAAGGACACAGTTCATTGGGGGCAGCGAGGGGTACAGAAGGAAAAACAAGGACACAGTTCAATGGGAGCAGCGAGGGGTACAGAAGGAAAAACAAGGACACAGGGAAAATGGGGGCAGCGAGGGGTACAGAAGGAAAAACAAGGACACAGGGAAAATGGGGGCAGCGAGGGGTACAGAAGGAAAAACAAGGACACAGTTCAAATGGGGGCAGCGAGGGGTACAGAAGGAAAAACAAGGACACAGTTCAATGGGGGCAGCGAGGGGTACAGAAGGAAAAACAAGGACACAGTTCAATGGGGGCAGCAAGGGGAAACAGAAGGAAAACGGGCACCGAGGCCACAGGCAGAGGGGCGAGCTTACCAGCAGCAGCAGCGGGCGGACAACACAGGCGGAGCTGTGTGGTGGGGGAGCGACCTACCTGGCAAGGTCAAGGGTCGCTCTCCTCACCGCGCAGCGGCCGCCATATATGGGGAGGTGGGAGGGAGGAGCAGCTGGGAGGCGGGAGGCAGGGGCAGCGAATGGGCAGTCAGGGGGGCGGGGCCGCAGCTGCGGGAGTGGAGAGAGGCAGCGAGGGGTACAGAAGGAAAAACAAGGACACAGGGAAAATGGGGGCAGCGAGGGGTACAGAAGGAAAAACAAGGACACAGTTCAATGGGGGCAGCGAGGGGTACAGAAGGAAAAACAAGGACACAGGGAAAATGGGGGCAGCGAGGGGTACAGAAGGAAAAACAAGGACACAGTTCAATGGGGGCAGCGAGGGGTACAGAAGGAAAAACAAGGACACAGGGAAAATGGGGGCAGCGAGGGGTACAGAAGGAAAAACAAGGACACAGTTCAAATGGGGGCAGCGAGGGGTACAGAAGGAAAAACAAGGACACAGTTCAATGGGGGCAGTGAGGAATACAGAAGGAAAAACAAGGACACAGGGAAAATGGGGTCAGCGAGGGGTACAGAAGGAAAAACAAGGACACAGTTCAAATGGGGGCAGCGAGGGGTACAGAAGGAAAAACAAGGACACAGTTCAATGGGGGCAGCGAGGGGTACAGAAGGAAAAACAAGGACACAGTTCAATGGGGGCAGCGAGGGGTACAGAAGGAAAATGGACACAGGGAAAATGGGGGCAGCAAGGGGAAACAGAAGGAAAATGGATACAGGGAAAATTGGGGCAGTGAGGGGAAACAGAAGGAAAACGGGCACCGAGGCCACAGGCAGAGGGGCGAGCTTACCAGCAGCAGCAGCGGGCGGACAACACAGGCGGAGCTGTGTGGTGGGGGAGCGACCTACCTGGCAAGACATCTACCTTCACATTTATCCCACTTTGGTTCAGAACTAAGGCATAGAACTTCTGCCCCATATATGTTGGAACCGTAGCTTTATATGCTGCGAGTACTGGTGTCAGGGATGGCCCTCCAAAATCATTCTTTTAATGTAACTAGCCGTCTAATTGTAGACAATACCCGAGCATCCCCAATTTCTCTGTGAAGGGACCAATTTAATTTATCATTAAACGTCATACCCAGATACTTATACGAGGTTACCACCTCCACATATTTGTCCCTCCAGTAACCACTTATATCAATCAATCAGCATTTGTATAGCGCAGCACTGTCACCTTTAGGAGTATCTGGGCGCTGAGGGTGCTGTGTGTCCGTCAAAAAGCCAGGTCTTGAGATTCTTTCTGAAGTCCGCCAGGGAGGGTGTTGTACGGAGGTGGATTTACAGGGTGTTCCAGGTCTAAGCAGTGATGTAAGAGAAGGAGCGGCTGTGGCTCCGAAGAAGGCTAGTGGTATGTACGAGGGCGAGAGAGGCAGGGCGCAGGTGTCTTGCGGGTAGGTGGAAGTTCAGTCGATTGTTGATGTAGGATGGCCGTTGGTTGTGTAGAGCTCTGTATGCGTGCGTGGGGATCTTGAACTTCAATCTCTTCTGGATGGGTAGCCAGTGGAGGTTTCTGGGGTGGGGAGTGATGAAGGCCCCTCTGGGGAGGTCCAAGATAGTCTGGCTGTGGGGTTCTGTATGGTCTGGAGTCTTTTGAGGAGCTGAGTGGAAATTCCATCACAGAGAGTGTTGCCATAGTCGAGGCGACTGGTGACGAGGGCTTGTGTGACTGTCTTTCTGGTATTGATTGAGATCCATCTGAAGACTCTGCGGAGCATGCGGAGGGTGTGGAGGCAGGAGGAGGTGACTGCATTGACTTGTCGTTTCATGGTTAGTTGGATGTCGAGGATGATGCCCGAGGTTGCATTCATGGTCTGTTGGTGTGGGTGTTGGCCCGAGTTTCTCTGGCCACCAACTGTGGTCCCATGCAGAGGTGTTCTTCCCAAAGATCAGTACTTATGTTTTGTCGGAGTTGAGTTTGATGCAGCTGTCCCTTATCCATTTGGCTACGTCTGTCATGCCATTACAGAAGTTGGTTTTGGCGTTGGAGGGGTCCTTGGTAAACAAGAGGATAAGTTTAGTGTTGTCAGCGTAGGAGATTATGTTGAGTCCATTGGATCTGACGATGTCTTTGAGAGGCATCATGTAGATGTTAAACAGAGTGGGGCTGAGGGATGATCCTTGGGGTACGCGGCATATGATGCCCTTGGGTGCAGAAGTTATGGGAGGCAGACGGATGCTCTGAATGCGGACTGAGAGGAAAAAGGCAATCCATTTGAGTGCGCTTTGCTGTATGCCAAAATTGTGGAGTCTGCTGATGAGGGTGTGGTGGGATATGGTGTCGAACTCAGCAGAGAGTTTGAGGAGGATTAGCGCCACAGTTTCTCTGTGGTCTGGGAGGGTTCTGATGTCATATGTGGCAGCAATCAGCGCAGTCTCGGTGCTGTGGTTGGCACGGAATCCTGATTATGAGTCGTCAAGCAGGTGCTTGAGTTCCTGGTATTCAGTGAGCTGTTGGTTAATTGCTTTCTCAAGAAATTTGGCTGGGAAGGGGAGCAGGGAGATCGGTCGGTAATCTTTGAGGTCACTGGGGTCAGTGGAGAGTTTCTTCAGGAGTGGTCTGACCTCTGCGTGTTTCCATCTGTCCGGGAAGGTTACCCTGAGATGGAGGTGTTGAGGATGCTGATGAGTTTTGTGCTGATTGAGTTGGCTCTGTGGTTGAAGAGATGGTGGGGGCAGGGGTAGGTGGGCACCCAAAGTGGATGGACGACATGATGGTTGTGGTGGCCTGAGTGTTGAGTGGAGACCAGGTGGCTATCATTTGGCTGGTGTTCACTGGTTGCTTGTGGTTGATTGGTGGGTTGGGGGCCGAAGTTGTTGTAGATGGTGGAAATCTTGCTGTGGAAGTAGTCAGAGAGGGTGTCACAGAGTTCTTGGGAGGAGTGGATGGAGTTCTCTGTGGCTGCCGGGTTGGAGAATTCCTTGACAATTTTGAAGAGTTCCTTCGTGTTATTAGCCGCAGTGTCAATGCGGTCAGTGATGGTGCTCTCTTGGCTTCCTTGATGCATAGGTGGTAGTCGCTGAGGGCTGCTTTGTGAGTGGCTCTGTCGGAGGGCTCCTTGGTTATGCGCCATCTCTTTTTTCGAGGCGGTAGCAGTTGTGATTGATGGTTCTGAGTTCTGAAGTGTACCAGCTTGCTAGTTTAGAGGTTTTGTTGGTTTTTGCTGGTTTCAGCAGGGCGATTCTGTTGGTGCATTTGTTGATCCAGGCAGAGAAGTTCTGGACGGCCTGGTCGAGATCTACTGAGGTTCTGGTTGTGTGGTGTTGAGGGCATGGGTCCATTGTGTCTCAGTTATTTTCCCCCAGTTGTGGTGGGTGGAGCTGTGTTGTTTGGTAGAGGTACGCTGGGCATCGGAGATGGTAAAGTGCAAGATGGCGTGGTCTGTCCAGGTGAGTTCTGTGGTATGGGTGAATGTGATTCTGTCACTGGAGGTGAAGATGACGTTGAGTGTGTGCCTGGCTTTGTCCATGGGTTCGGTGATTAGTTGGGTGAGGCCAATGTTGTTGGGGCTCCCCGTTAGCGAGGTAGAGTTGGCATTGTTGGGGTTGTCAACGTGGAAATTGAGATCGCCAAGCAGGACGTAGTGGGGAGAATCGATGGCTAGAGGGGCGATGAGGTTGGAGATGGCGTCACAGAAGGCTGATTGGGGTCCTGGGGGTTTGTAGGAGAGGGTGCCTTTTATCGTGGTCTTAGAGTCTATTCGTAGTCAGAAGTTGAGGTGTTCCATGAGAGGCGTTGGGTCGTTGTTGGTGACGGTGCATGAGATGGTTTCCTTGAAAACTATGGCAATGCCCCTGCCGTCTTTGTTGGTGCGGTCCCAGTGTATCATCTTGTATCCGTCGAGTGTGGCGGTGGCAATGTCGGGATTGAGCCATATTTCAGTGATGAAGGCTATGTCAGGGGAGAGGGTGATGATGGTGTCCCAGATTTCGGTGGCATGTTTGCAGAGGGAGCAGGCTTTGAGCAGGATGCATTGGAGTGGTTCTGGGTTGTTCGTGGTCCTCTGAGTGAAAGCAGTGTGGGGTCCGGTGCGGGCAGGTGGTCTGGTGTAGCAGGAGAAGCGGCAATGGTGGCAGGTGAAGGGTACTTTGGTTGATCGTGGAGAGGATGTGAAGCACCTGTTGTTGCAGCATCTAAGGTCCAGGGGTTGGAGCTCCTTGGAGGTGTAACGGTGAATGCTGGGAGGACCAGAGGTCCTAGCCCCATGCACAGTACAGGCACAGATGAGTGTACTATTGACACGCTGACAGTGTGCCCATGCAGCAGCCTCCATAAGTACGCCTGAGAGGTGAGATGGGCTGTCAAGGAGACAGGAGGACGGGGAGCGGGAACAGTGACGGGAGAGGAAAAATGGCAGGAACAGGAGGGGTAAACAACTGGGCTATGACCCTAAATGGCCCACAACAAAGTGCCCAAAAGTTAAAACAAAAGTTGAAGCAAATTATAACCAGGCAAACAAATGAAACCAAGCAAACAAATCAAACAAATTATGCCAAGTGAACATATTATAGCAAGCGAACCCTGTGAAATAATAAATCTCTGTATGGAGGTCCCAGCCCAGTGGCCCTCTGAGCAGCGTTGTCGAACTGGTGGCTTTCGAGACTGGGAGCGGTGTAGTTTTGATTTCTTGCCCAATTTTTTTTTTTTGGCTTATTCAAATTGATGGTAAGTTCGTTCACCACGAGTACTTTCTAAAACTTTCTTTCTTTAAAGACCCACCTGAGTCAAATCAATAATTGCCAAGTTGTCTGCTTTTAGGAGGCATGGGATATGTCTTACCCTCATTTTCAGTGGAAAAGGTTTTGGGCCTCATTTACAATATTTTGACGCACGGCTGCGCTGCGTCAAAATAAAAGGGCAAGAATGTGCCATATCTACAAGATTCGGCGCATTCCTGTCCTTTTCCCTTGTGCTGGCACACTATAGGCTGCCATGGGCCGACGCAGGCACCCTTGCGAGAGGTGTTTTTCTCTTTCTATGTGTGCTGCAGAATGCAGCACAGATAGAAAAAGGAAAAACTAGGAGAAATAAAGGTATTTTTCCTCGTTGTGCCTCCCCTACGCCTCCCCTGGGGATGCGTACGAATCTGACGCATTCCCTGGTTTACGAAACCTTATACATCTGGGAATGCGTCAGGTTCTATGGGTGTTGCGTGGGAACACCCACAGCACCACCCATGGAATGCCCCTTTCACGCAGGGTATTGCGGGAATGGGGGCCATATTTGCAAGGCCATGAAAAGCCATGTAGGCTGGCTTTACGTGGCCTTATAAATATGGGCAGGTACACTGCGCTGCTGGTGCATCAAAAAAGTGATGCACCGGCGGAGCAAGGAGGTTGTAACTAAACCCCTTTGTTTCCAACAGGACTTGTGGCAAGTCTGCGAGATGCAAAGAAAACAACATAGGTGTCAATACACATCCTTGCTTCAACATGTTTTCAAGCGGGATTCTGTTTGAGGATGCACCTCGTAGTTGAGCCCAATTATCTCTCTGTAATTCTTCAAGGATAGCTAGGAGGCATCTAGAAATACCCATATTTCTCAGCTTAGACCACAGAGTTTTATGGCTGGCTAGGTCGAAGGCAGAACAGAAATCTACAAAACAACAAAATAAATTCCCAGAAGTTTCCATCACCTTCTGACAAATGGCCCACAGGCAAAAGCAATCATCTATTGTTGAATTACCCTGGTTGAAGCTTCCTTGTTCAATGGGTATCAGCTTGCAGGGCTCTATCCACTCCTTCATGGACAATAAGATGGCTTTATAATATAATTTCGCCCCCCACATCAATCAAGCTTATCAATCAAAAATTACTGGGAGGGAAACATCATTTACCACGAAGTCTAAACCACGCACTACCTTTGCAACCTGGTCTGTACAACGACCCGTCTGAACCATTGCAATCCTTTACCACGCAAGTCTTTACAGCTACTTACCACAGGGGAAGCGGTGTTGGACTCTTCCCCTACTGTTGCACAGACTGGACTTGGAATAGTAATTTATACCTCTCCAAAGTCTAGCCCTTTCCCCTAAGGCAAAGTGGTTGTGCATTTGAAAGACTTGCGTGGTAAAGGAATGCAGTGGTAAAGACAGGTCGTTATACAGACTGCGTTGTAATGGCTTGCGTGGTTCCGTCATACATCCTTACTGGGATCTGCTGTCTCCCTTTTCTTAAGTATAGGTTTGATTATCGCTCCCTTCCAGCTAGCCTGAAATGTACCTACTTTTGTTACAGAAATGAAAACCTTTGAGAAAAAACTAGCCCACCATTTGGGATTGGATTTTAAAATAATTGCCAGTAAGTTATCTGGTTCGGCCGCCTTAGTTAACTTCAGAGAAGTTATTATTTTACTTAGAGACTGCTTGGTAAATTAGTTCAATAACACCTCCTGTGGGGGTATCCACATTCCTCTATCCATCTCCTCCCGGGCCATATTTACTAACATATTTATTAACACTGGTCATCTAGACACATATTCAGAACCATTTTCTCCCTCCTCTCTAGATTTACCAGACCCATCCCCTGGGCCTCAAGATCTTGGGTAGACTCCGGCCTTACTAATGAGGGCATACACAAATTTATTGACTTTAGTTCATAGAGAATCTCCTTTAAGAGGCATGCCTCTGATTTCAAGTTCTCATTTGTGGTGACCGTCTATTCCAAGAGGGCATATAGAGTCTTTTGAATTAAAAGGAGGATATCCAGCATCATCCAGGGCCCAAAGACTGAGGGCCTCATTTATGAAAACTGTTGCATCGCTGCGACAAAACAGCGATACAACAGTTTTCACTGCGCTCTCCTTGCGACACGATGGATGAGCCGTATTTAATGTGCGCGCTCCATGTCGCAAGGAAAGACAGAAACGTCAGGAATCCTGACGTATCTGTCAGTGCAAAAGTCACGCATTGCTGAAGTTGTGTCGCAAGCATGACACAACTCCAGCAATGCATGGGGTAGGCCGGTGCCTATGGCACTGCGTCACCCTTACACCTGCCATGAGGCAGGCGTAAGGTTTTGACACAGTGGCGTCCTAGAAGTAGTGCAGTAAAATCTCATAGATTTCACTGCGACACTTATAGGAGGCTTTCTTGCGGTGGGGCACCCACCCTGCATACATTATACCTGACGCAGGAATAATGTGGCGCAGGGCTTTACAAGGTGACGCATCTGCGCAACGTGGCACATTGTTTATGCCACCACTGCGTCACTAAAAGTGACGCAACGGCAGCGAAAAAGTGTCGCAAGGGGCTCATAAATAAGGCCCAGAAGATTCTAAGTTAGAAATAGACAGATCAGGGTTTTGAGAAGCCCCCTTGGGGGATTCTGTCCTCTTAAACCGGTGTCCTTTTTTATCACTCTGCCAGAGATAGCAACATAATTTAAGAACAGTGCCTTCTCCACTTAACTCCCACTCTTTCCACCATCTTCTCCAATCACGTCCTGAGAGGCAGCAAAACGAAATAGAGAAGGCAGATCAAACAGGGTGATGAAGATAAACGAGGGTCCATCATAACCATATCCTCCAGCATATCAAGCTCCATCCTCTCCTACGCCCTCTGCTCCTCCATGTGGCGATTTAAAGGCAAAACCACAGAACTCATCTACCCCCCCCCCCCACTCCTAACCCTGGACCAATCTGAACCCAGATTCCAGGTTCTGTTAATGGGCGTGCTCCTTGTGCAATGTAAGTCGAATTTTTTACATAGCAATGAATTTGAAGATTATCTATTACATAAGCACCGGAGTGAGTTTTAATTACTTTATAAACACAACCTTCCTTTGTTAAAAGCATATCTATTCAGTTTTGCCTTAACATACATCTAATTACAGGCGTCTCTTCATTAATATTAGCCAATGTACCCGCTGCGTTATTCGCCAAACACTCTGTTAATGTAGACAGCTTTCTAATGTTTATGTCATTTAAAGCAAACCCTATAGGATGAATCCTTACAGAGAAAAAAAGTTTGCCCTATTTTATCAAGCTTCATTCTACTATAATGCACATCGTTATTCACACGATAAGTTATAGGAAATATTAATGCTAAATAACAAGTACCAGTCCAACCCATAAAATAAGCACTCATGTTACATATATGGTACGTGCCTCTAAACATAAGGCCATCACCTAAAAAAAAAAAATCTATCTATATCATGCTATTATGTCATTTACTATTTTCGACTTTGATATCACCATTTTTCTCATCACGTGTTATACACGTATCCCTTCCTTTCTTTTCAATTTTGAAGATTAGGATGTATTTGTGACTTCTTAATCACAGCTTCTTCTCTAGAATTAAATTATAACAATACAGAACCTAGGTTTAACATTCTGGTTTGATTATTATATTCTCTAATACGATGCTGCTCTGTTTTAGTTAGTTTGCAAACACCTATCTCTGGAAAATAAATATTTTCACGTTAGCACTTTTATATTGCCACTGTGAAACTTTATAGGAGCTGACATAAAAAGATTTGCAGTACAAAATACTTTGGGGCATATTATCAAGGGCTTTATCGCCCCATTAGCAAGCTGGCGCTAACAGGCATTAGCGACAGCTTTTAGGCGTTAGCAGCCGGGATTCACATCGCCTTGCATGTCAGCGATAATTATTGCTAATGACATGCAAGGAAGGCGTTCCCTACTAAAAGCGACTGAAAACAGTTGCTAACACCACTATCCCCTATTAGCAAGGCAGGCGAAGCGATAAAATAATTCGCGCTAAGCGCGTTTATCGCTAGATTTTACCACCTGCTAGTGAGGATGACTTACCTGTTTAAAGTATAGGAGGTGGATTCTAATGCTGAATCCACCTTAGCAATAATGCGAGAATATCGCTGCTTTTCCAGCGATATTCTCACATTTTGCCGCTATCGCTGGAAATTTTATCGCTATGGAGATAAACCTTGTTAATAGGGTGTTATCTCAGCGATATTTTCCAGCGATAGGCGGCGTTAACCAAAGTCGCGCTAAGCGCGGTTAGCGATAAATATCGCTATTCCTTGATAATATGCCCCTTTATCTATTGAAACATCACGATCTATTTAAACTTTCTCTGAAAGATTCTGCTGCATTACTATTGAGTAATATACTGAACAAGACAAAGCGTGGTACAAAGGAAATTATATGTAAGTTACACCTTCAGAAATAGAAGTGGGGAGATTTATACAAATGTAAAAAATTAGTAACATTCATAATTTCTCTATAACAATACTATATAGATAGTTTCTAAATAATCATTCTCTTTATTACTTCTGGTATCTAATTCTTCCTTATCAGTACTATTGTTTTTAGTGGTGTTTGCAAGATGCCCCACCGGAAGAAATGCGTATACTAGCAGTCCAATAACAAAGAGCCAAAATTAAAACTGCTAAAACTACTTTTGAAGCCTTGCAAATCTGCTTTCTTCTTGAGAAATGTTTCCTTTCTTTCAAAACCAAAAGTGTTTAAACCCAAAGTCCTTCAAAACTCACTTCAAGTCATGGAAAATTCTATAGAAAAACGTATTCAGCATCTAAGGATTTCTCAGTCTCTTTTTCACTCTACGGTGGTTCTTTGGATCTTCAAACAAAAACTGAAGATTTAAATTTTTTTTTAGTTGTCTTTATTAGCATTTTATGTGTAAAACAGGTAGAATAAAACACATCACCAACAGAACATTGCAGCAATATCCTAGATACACATATGTGACACACAGGGCCTTATTTATGATAAGTGTTGCATTGCTGCGACAAAGCAGCGATGTGACACTTCTCATTGCGCCCTCCTCATGACACCATCGATGCGTCATATTTACTGTATGACGCATCATGTCGGAGGAATGACAGATACGTCAGTATTACTGACGTATCTGTCGGCGCAAAACTGATGCATTGCTGGAGTTGTGTCGGAAGCGTGACGCAACTCCAGCAATGCAGGGGGAGGGCTATGATTATAGCACTGCGTCAACCGTACGCCTGCTATGAGGCAGGCGTAAGGACTTGAAGTGGTGCACTGAAATCTCATAGATTTCAATGTGCAACTTCTACGAGGCTTTGATGAGGGGGAACAGCCACCCTGCATACATTATACCTGATGCAGGTTTAATGAAGCGCAGAGCTTTACAAAGTGACGCATCGGCCTAGATGCGTCACTTTGTAAATATGGAGCAACGTGGCGCATTATTTACGCCGTCGCAGCGTCACAAAAAGTGATGCAACGGCAGCCTAAATGTGACGCAAGGGGCTCATTAATAAGCCCCACAGTTTCCATGAGATGCCAAGACCAGGTCACACCAGGATGTGACATTTACTCAGGTCACCTTCCTTCACGTTACATCTTAGAGTGACACGGTCCGGGTCCCCAAGCCCAACTGATGCACGCAATGCCAGATGATATCAGGAGGGAAGTGCAACAGGTCATTATCTTTGTGCTACTCCAAGTTCCCACTCCCACCTAAGAGGCCTCCATCTCTGCAATGGGGATACCGGTCGGGGATCCCGTCCTCCCATTCCATTCTCTCCAATTGCTCCACCATCCCTCCCCAGACCTCTAGGTTCCGTCCCCTGTTCTCGTCTGTTCTCACCCTTTGCAGCCTACACTCCTCAGCCACAGTCCACTCCTGTAGGTCCAACAGCCCTTTGTGTAATGGAGGAGGATTAGGACTTATCCAATAAATCGCAATGCGCCGCCTGGCCAATACCAGCCTTAGCAATGCAAATCAATGTGTCATCTTCCTCCCTGTTTTGGAGATTGGTAGAAGACCCAGGAGGCAATGGCGAGTCGTTAGTTACAACCTGGCAGCACTGACTTCCCTGAGTGTCCGCACCATCCCAGCCCAGTAGGCCTCTAGCCTATGACACCCCCATGTCATGTGTTTAAAATGAGCCGGTGTCGCACTGCATCTGGTGTATCAGTTGGAATGGTCTGGAACTATTCTGTGTAGACGTTGCGGGGTAAGATAAGCTCGATGCAGGTAATAGACGTTCGTGACCTTAAAATGCTCGTTACTAGCGGTGCCTTTCACTTGGGCACATGCACATTTCCACTCTCCATCCGTGAGTGGTTCATCCGGGTCTGCAGACCAGCTATTGTTTGTAGGTGCTGTATCAATGCGCCTGTCTCCCTTCAGTGCCTCATACAGTCGGGGATGAGACCCTTATCACAGCTCGAAAGTAGTATGATATTAAGAGTATGGAACTCCTCCGGCTCCTATGGAAAGGTCACCCTGGCCGTACGGGAAAGCTTAGCATATTGCAGGAACTGTCCCAGAAACACCCGGAACCATGGGCCAGCCTCCTCTGTAGTCACAAAGGAGCCGTTCAGGTATAGATCCCACACCCTCTGGCAGCCACCTGCCATCTATTGGGATATATCCATCAGTGACTGTATGTGCTGAAAAGGTTTAAGTCACCAGAGAGGGAGAAGCCGAGCATACAGGGATCTTCATAAAACCTGTTTTACTGCTAGTTCGCAGACCTTCGCTACTTGTCTCAATACATATGGACTGTCCAGCGGCACCCTACCACCACTAATCAATAGCTTGGGGAGGTCACTTTCCTCCACCAGGCCAGCTAGCAAACGCTTTTCCCTATTGGTTCCGTCTGAACACCATCACACAACGTATTGGAGGAGCCCAGCCATGTGATACAACTGCAGATCTGGGATACCCAGTCATCCCTCCTCAGGGTCCAGTATCAGGATATCCAACTTGACTCTGTTCCTCTTACTCGCCCACAACAATGGCACCAGAAGGCTATTGAGTTCTGTGAACGTAGATTTTGGCAGCTCGCAGAAGGAATTATACATCGTATAAAGACACTGGGGTCGAAGTACCATTTTGCTTAAAGCTACCCTGCCCATCACCAGAACCGGCAGTGTGTTCTAGAACCAAATGGAGGCATGTCAATTATCAATAACCCATCCAATATTAAGGTAATATTGAGGACCCGGGGCTTGCGCTATTTTTATACCCAAGTTTCCCAGGGTAGTCCCACCTCAGGGAGGTCTGTCCTCTGGCGAGCCGCCAGGCCCGTCAAAGGGCATAGGACCATCTTATGTCTGTTGACACACAGTCCAGATGCCCGTCTGAAGTCCTCCAATATTCCCAACATCACTGGCATGCGAGTCCTCCAGTCGATGCAAGTAAATGAGGGTATGGTCGACATACATCGACATAATATGGACCGGGTTTCCGAAACGTATACCCCAGTCTCCAAGGTCCTGTCTCAGGCATACCGCCAGTGGCTCCATTGCCAAGGAAAAGAGGAGCGGTAACAGGGGGCTGTCTCCTACCCCTCTCTATGTAGAAGACCTCAGACACTACATTCCCAGTCCGCACCCGCACGATGGGAGCGACGTACAATACTTACACCCAGGATAAGAAATCCAGTCCCAATCCCATAAGCAATAACACTTCCACAGGGACTCCCAGCCCAGGGTATCAAAAGCTTTTTTGATATATGGCGCCACTAGAGCCGCGTCTATGTCCAACCCCTGAACCGAGTGCATCACATATGAGAGGTGCCAGATGTTCATATGGGTACATCTTCCCGGCAAAAACACACATTGGTCTTCTTCCACCAGGTGCGTCATGACGCGCCTCAATCTGGTCGCGAGCAGTTTTGAGAGAATCTTCACATCTACATCCGGCATGGACAGCAGCCTGTAGGACCCTGGGTCTCTCGGATCCTTGTCTGTCTTAGGTATCATCACAATGAGGGCCTTGCACATAGGCGGTGGCAGTGTACCTTAACGCTTGGCCTCCAAGATGGTCTCCAGGAGCTTGGGGGCCATCAAATCGGAGTAAGTCTGATAATACTCCACCTGGAGGCCATCAGGTCATGGGCATTTACCATGGGCTATATCGCATATGGCCATTAATATTTCTTCCTCCCGAATCTCTCGCTCTAGTCCCTCCCTCTGGGCCTCTGTAAGCCAGGGCACAACAACTCGGCTTAGAAAGGCAAACATCTCAGTCTGTGTGTCCTCAGCAGGCGCTCCTTACACCTCCACCAGGTGGTCCCTCAAAAGGGCATTTATTCCAAGTTGGCCTGCTACAGCAGTGCCATCTGCATGGAGCAAGGAGAGAAGCAACGGGTTTCGCACACTTAAGCAACCCTGCCAATAGTTTCCCGACTTGTCTCCATCCCTATGTAGCCACTGTCTGTAGTCTCGCCTCGTAGAGCAGTCCAGCCTGTCCCACAAGTTTGCTACTATATGCTGTGACTCTAGTAGGGCCCCATCTGCCGCCTGCTGGTTCCTCACCTGCCCAGGTCCTATTCCAGTCTCCGTCTAGTGCCACAGAACCTAGAGAGGCTCTTTCCACTCACTACCACCTTCAGGGCACCCCATTCCATTCCCCTCAGCCACATCGAATTCCAACTGGGCTTAAAATACCCCTGTAATACTGTCTGGATTTCCTCCTTATAAAGTGGATCCGCCAGTGCCTCTGTCATTGTAGCCACAAAGGAATTCTTGGGCGCTGTCTCCCTAAATCCATATTCCAACAGCAAGGGCGCGTGGTCCGAGAGGAATCGCACCAACTACTGCATCCCTGGATATTGATCACACCATCATTGGACACCAAAACTCTATCCAGTCTACTGTACACGTCATGGGTGGGGGTAAAACAGGAGAACTCCCCAATATTCGGGTGGAGCTCCCTTCAAATATCTTTGCAGTTCAGTCTGTCCCTCATCTCCCGTAGGTTAGCAGTTATTTTCGGCTTAGTCCCCAGTCTGGGAGGGTGCCTATCCAGCAGGCCATCAAGCACATAATTGAAGTCATCTGCCCAAATAATGGGCATCCCTGCATATGGAATCAATTAGCCATTCCAGTGTAGAGAAGAACTCCCCATCATCCACATTCAGCACATACACATTGAGGAAATACATCTCCTCTCCATCCAGCACTCCATACACCAAAAATATCTCCCCTCTATGTCTGCTATGAAACTGCACATTTGAAATGAGACATGTGTTGCCATCCAGATCGAAACCCCTCTGGCATAGCTTGAGTAAGTTGAGGACTAAAACTGGCCCTCCATTTCTGCTGCAGTTTCTGCTCCTCCCACTCCAGAAAATGTGTCTCTTGTAACATTGCTATATGTACACCCTGCCTTTGTAAATAACCCTTCACTCTGCATTGCTTAACAAAAGTGTTCAGTACCCGCATGTTGCAGATGACATTACGCATGCGTTCTGACATCATAGCACCTGATCAACCCACTTCACCCAATTCCGGATCAGTCCCTCCCCCATCCACGTCTCAGGCGTCCACAGAAACCTCCTACCCCTTGCACACCCACGATAAGGGCATTGTATATCAGCATGCTGCATAAACCAATGATGAATAAACACTCCCTGTCCCACCGTCGACCCGAGGTAAACACTTGCCAACAAGAACTGTGTTTCTCCACCCGTATCAGTCTCCCACCCCCTCCCTTAACGTACTAAACTTAGGGGCATATTTACAAGGAGCTGGCGCCACCGCTGCAATATTTTTTGGGCACAGCGGCGCTGCTGTCATTGCTCCGTAATTACAAGGTGACACATCTAGGCTGATGCGTCACTTTTCATCGGCCTGCATTGTTTTTTCCTTCGTCAGAATTGTCTGTGGCATGTTTTTTTTATTTTTTATTTTATATAGAGAGAACTAGACCCGAAGGTATCAGAGCACTTTACATGAGCACCAGTTGCGTTACAGATGGACACATTAATTTTTTTGTTAGGCACGGGGAGATTAACTGATTTGCCCAGAATCACAGGATGTTGAGCGTCCCTGACGAGATTCGAACCCAGTTCCCAGCTTTGAGGTCGACCGCTCTAGCCGTTAGACCACATCCTCTTTAGTTTTAATATATGCAAGGTAGGCATTCCCACCTAAAATCCCCCGTAAAACTGACACAGTGGTATTTATGACTTTTTCCCAAAGTGAGGTACCTTCAGGAGGCGGGCCGCTGAGCTTGAGATGCGTCACAATTCCTTTGCCTCGAAAACCCAGGCGTAAGAATGACGCCTTGGCTTTTTCAGAGGAATTTGACCAGAATGTGACCAGTGCACACTTAAGGTAGGTAATTCAGTAAATCACACATTACACACTATTCATGACTTATGTCACACATACGTAGGCATAGTGGTACACCTAAGTACACTATGCCCACTTTTATGCGTGACATCCAAGACCAATGTAATAGAGTGCAAAGTGTGTTTTTCACCCTTTTGACACACTATTACATTGGTCCCCATACAGTAGGCTACTTGCATCAGTAAGAACTGACGCATTGCCTCTATTTTTTGACACATTGCTGTAGTTGGGTCAGTTTTATGACCAACTACGGCAATGCATCACTTTTGGGCTGGATGCCTCACGGCATCCTTCCCAGGGATACAGCAGAATTTCTGACACAGCCTTGGGACCTCGTGCCATGGAACCCCCGTACTGTAAATATGGCGCATCCAAGGCTTTGTAACGATTTTTCACACGGGCACAAGTAATGTTGACGCATCCCTGCCTTAGCACAGCAATGCATAATTTCTTGTAAATATGCCCCTAAATGCACGTGGCTCCTATAGCGCATGGTGGAAACAAGATCATTCACCTCCTGGGTAACTGAATAGCATTATGGGAGCGAATCCTAGAGTGATCGGCCCAGGATACACTCTGACCCCTACTGCCCTCTGCTACAGCCCCTCACACGCCCCTCAGCGAGGGTCACCACATTCCACACGCACCAAACGCCCACCGCACACAATCTGCTCCCCACCTCACACACTGCCACAACAACAGAGAGCAGGGGAAGGCAGAAGAGGAGAAAAGAGGAGAAGCTAGGGATGAAAGAGAGAGGAAGGAAAAGTAGGGGATTGACACGAGGGATCATCCATCGCCCTTCCACCTGTGCCACTTCGCACACCACACAACATATCAACAAAGAGCATAGTAACTTAATGTGGTCCCATACATATATCAGCATAAGAGTCACTTTTATCCCCTCCTGGGCTGTAGCACCCAAATCACCCATTGCAGTTGCAGCTAGTCATCCTCCTTAGTCTACACAGCGCCCCCCAGATCCACACTAATCTGCCGACCCTGTGGCATAAGCAGTTGCCATCCTGCCGCATCAGGGTTCATATGCCGGCCAGGACCAACATATCTTCCACCATATCCAAGCCACTCTCAACAAGGGTTGCCGATGTGACCCTCTCTACCAAAGCCCTAGCCTCCTCCCTCTACAACCAATGGCATTCCACATCAAGCGTGCCATCTTGTCTGGAGCTCATAGAGTTTCACTCTGCAGAATTCCACGGACTTGCCAGAAAACTCTGCCAAATTCCGAGGAGTTCCACGCGTGGGTGGAGTAGGTCACCACTACACAAACAAACAAGCCTTTGTTCAACCCTGGCAAAGCCAGAAGATGGTGCTCTCTGAGTTTTCATCCGCCACATCGAATGGAGGGGTAAATGCATTCCTTCAGATCATCTTGGACCCATGGAAGGCTAGACAGGAAATACTTTGAACTTTTAGCAAAACACAGACTTGACGCTATGCTAGGGGGAGCGTGTAACTTGGAGCGCATTGTGTGTACTTAGAGAACCCTTTAAGTACATCAAAGAACAATATTAACATGTTGTGCTCCTTCTGGTGAAATCCAAACTTTGGCTCAAATGGGGAGCCATAGCCAATGCCAAGTAGGACTGCCTAAGCCGTGCAAACTCACGGCCCGTGTTTCAACCCGCCCACTGGGGAAGGAGCGTAGAACTGTTGTGGGAAAGTTCCAGAAAAAGTTGAATTTACTATAACTACAGAGTGGGCTGCATAACTTTACAAGTTTCTATAGATTTTTTTAAAAAGGTCACGGAGTACCGCAGTACTACTTAGGAAGTTCTGCAGTTCTTTAAAAATTATATAAAAAATAAATATGTAAAAAAAAGTTTCAAATACACTGTACTACACTATATTTCACAAAAATAGTGTACTACAGTGCATTTTCAATTTTTTAGATACTAAATTTAAAAAAATTATGCTGTACCACGCTACTACATAAAAAGTACTACACAAATTCTAATTTGTAAAAAAATAGTTAAACTGTACTACACTATATTTCACAAATATAGTGTACTGCAGTATATGTTTTACAAATTTCTTTGTAGGTACTAGCGCGGTACTGCATGAATGTTTAAAAAAATATATGACAAATATTAATAAATTTCCCTACTTATTTCCACTTTAACAAAGTGGAAACAGGTAGGGAACAACAATAAAACCTACTACTTACCTATATCTAAGGCCCTACCCAGAACACAGTGAAACTACATGGCTGCATTTTACTTTTGTAAATGCAGCCATTAGCCAATGATATACTGCCTTGTGATCGCCATATACTTCGGTATACCATAAAGTTACAGTGGTATACCACAGACTAATATATAACTAAGGGCCTTGTTATGATAGCGGACGGTGGGAGTGCCGACCTCTATCGCAGCGGTCTGGAGACTGCCCGACAAGCATGCAGCAGTCTGACCTCCGCAATATATGACCACCGTGCTTGTGGTCGGAAACTGCTCCATACCAGGGCAGCTTGGGCTGTGGCCAAGGAAAAGGGTCACCGCACTAGCCACCATCATAAGGAGCACCTCCTGCACCTCCATGCACTGTGTGCCATGCACCATGTCATGCATGGCACACGGTGCATGGAGGTGAGTGGGGGCACTAATAGGGCTGGGCAGAGCTCGCGAAGTTTCACTCTGTGGAATTCCGCGGAGTTACTGAAAAACTCCCTGCAATTCCGCAGAGTTCTGCAAGCGGGCAGAGCTTTCTACCACATTGACTAGTTATGGTGCAACAGCTTAGCATCATATAATTATTATTATTATTATTAATACAGTTGTTGTTCATATGCACATAACCGGCATGCAGTCGCGCTTTTGCCTGCAAGGTATGGCCGTTGTGAGGGGCAGCCTGGCCGCCGGAGCTCCGCTTGCCAGTCACAACCAGGCACAAGCCACAGATCCAGGAGAGCACACCATCCCCCACCGAATTTCCCCAACTCAACTGACTGGGCCAGAATGAGGCTTGGAACGAGTGCGTTCCACACGAGCTAATTAAAATAGAAAAAGTGCTTGCCGCTCCCAGTCACACCATAAAGTAAAATAGGTGGTGCCGTTAAACTCCGCTCTGGAGCGTAGGCCGAGTTTTTTACCAAACTCCGTGCTCCAAGCAGAGCGCAGAGTGGGGAAAACTCTGGGAACCCTGCAGTCGGAGTTGAGTTTACCAACCACCCCTGGGGACTACATGTGCCCCAACAGACGAGGGCCCTGTTTGGGGCCCTCAAATTCTGTTTTCGACAGCCTTTTCATGGTGGTCTTCCTAACATGAAAAGGCTATCGGAAAGGGATATTGTAATACCAATGCTGGTGCCTGCCTCAGCACGGCCGCCATTCGGGAATATGATTCCGACCACCACCCTGTCAGGATCAATGATCCTGGCAGAGGCGGCAGTCTTCCCCTGGACTGCTGTGGTTTCAACCACCGGGATTGTAATTCGGCGGTCGGTCCAAAGGGCTATTAGCAGTCAGACCACCACCGATCAGGGCCTAGGAGTTTCGTCACTTATAACTTTAATAGTACTTTAAACTTTAAATAGTACTCTACTACACTGCACACCACTTCAGTCTTCGCCACTACATTGTACCCAACTCCACTCTATGCCACTCCACTGTACACCACTTGACTCAACACTATTCCGCTCTACGCCACTACTCTGTATGCCACTCTGCTCTATGGCACTCCACTCTACGCCAATGCACTCTATGCCAATCCACTGTACGCTACTCCACTCTACGCCACTCCACTATACGCCACCCTAAACTTTTCCACCCTAAGGCTCTCCACATTATTCAACTCCACTCTGTGCCACTGCACTGTACGCCACTCCTCTCTGTACCACTCCATTCTACACCACTCAATGATATGTTATTTCACTCTACACCACTCCACTGTACACCACAACAGTGTACATTATTCCACTGTATGCCACTCCACTCTACTCTATTTCACTCTATGCCACTCCACTGTTCGCCACTCCACTAAATGTCACTGCAAGCTACACCACTCCACTCTATGCTATTCTACTGTACGACACTTGACTCTATGCCACTATATGCCACTCCACTCTACACCACTCCACTGTATGCCACTCCACTCTAAGCCAATCTACTGCACACCTCTGCACTCTACACAACTCCAATGCATGCCTCTTCACCTTATGTTATGCCACTGTACGCCACTCAACTCTATGCCACTGTATGCCACTACGCTCTACACTATTCCACTCAACTCCACTCCACTGTATGCCACTCTACTGTACCCCATTCCACTACACTCTATGCCACTCCATTCTACACTATTCCACACTATGCCTCTCTACTCTACGCCACACTACTGTTTGCTATTCCACTCTATGCCACTCCACTCTACGCCACTCCACTCTATGCCACTCCAGTCTGCGCTATTCCACTATATGCCACTCAACTGAACACCACTCCACTCTACGCCATTCTATGCCACTCAACTCTATGCCACTCCAATCTCCCCAAAGCCACACTATGCCACTCCACTCCACACCACTCCATTCTACACGACTCTATGCCACTCCACTGTAGGTATTCCACTCTACACCACAGCACTGTACATCACTCCACTCTATGTCATTCCACTCTACACCATTCCACTGTATGCCACTCCACTGTAGGCCACTCAACTTTATGCCAATCCACTGTACGCCACTTTACTCTATGCTATTCCACTCTACACCAATCTAATGTATGCTACTCTACTGTACACAACTCTACTCTGCACCACTCCACTCTATGCTATTCCACTCTATGCCACTTGACTCTACACCATTCTCCACCACTCCAATCTACGCTATTCTATGCTACATCACTCTAATTTACACCACTTTACTCTACGCAGCTCCATTCTATGCCACTTCACTCTATGCTATTCCATTCTACTTCACTTCACTCTACACCACTCTATGCTCTCCACTTTATGCTATTCCACTCTATGCCACACCACTCTATCCCACTCCACTCTACGCCACTCCACTCTACACTATTCCAGTCGATGCCACTCAACTGTACACCACTCTTTACGACTATTTTGCTCTATGCCATTCCACTCTATGCTATTCTACTCTACGCCAGTCAACTCTAAGCCAATTCACTCTAAGCTATTCTGTCACATGGGCCTATGGGGACATTGTTGTCTTCTCTAAGTTAGCATGAGCACGCTGCAGACTGTCCGCTGCTTTGCGCACATTACTACACAAGCTTATTTTTCAAAAGTCTATTTTGCAACTTTCACACAAGAACAGACAGTTGTTTTGCATGCATTGTGAGTTCCTGGGATTTAGTCTGAACATTGTGTGCAAGGTCGAACAACAATGACCCTTGTTATTCTGATCTGGTCAGGCCCTAGCACCTAGACAAAACATACAGATGCAGCTGTTGTTTGGGAATACGTGCTTTGGTCTAATTGGAATACACGGATAGGTAACTAACACTTGGAGAGGGACCGTTCCAGGGGGAAGAGCATGACAGCACCTGTGATGTAGATCTACCATCTATAGACTGAGTTACGGGGTCTGCAGATAACGTCCAGAGATCTTCTAATATATAATCATCTTGCTTCTATACAAGGGGACGGAGGTTAGGCTACTCTGTCCTATATAATGACAGCACCTTTTATGATTTACTGACTACTTGCTATGCTGACCGTATTTGTGTTATGCATTTTTCTGCTTATTGTGGCACGTATACTGCATAGTAGAGCACGTTAGTTAAAATAAATATTTTAAGCGTATTCGTGTCTCTGTCAGATCTTGTTGTGGACGAGTACAAGAGTGAGAGCGAAAGGGAGTGTCTGGCAACTGCGATTCCTGAGAGAGTCTGGAGTGTTGTATTCTGGGGTGTCTAATCACTTGTGTCTCTGTGAGTGAGTAGGAGGGCAAGTGAGGCAATATAGCTAGTCGTTCCTGGGCTCATGGGTGCTAAGGTGGTGGGATGACTCAGTCCTTACATACTAAGGGCCCATAATCCTACGCATAGTTCTGTGTTTGTGCAGAATCCCTGCAACAATTCCTCTCTACGCCACTCCACTTGACGCCACTCCACTCTATGCCACTCCAGTCTACTCTATTCCGCTCTACTTTACCCCACTCTACTGTATGGCACTGTACTCTACGCCACTCTAAGCCGAATCCCTCTATATTATTCCACTCTGCTCCACTCTACGTCACTCCAGTCTATGCTATTCCACTTTAGCCACTTCAACTCAATGCCACACCACTCTATGCAACTCCACTCCAGCCTATTACACTGTACGCCACTCTACTCTATGCCACTCCACTCTACCCATCTCCACTGTAACCAACTCCACTCTATGCTATTCCCCTCTAAGCCCCTCAAGTCTACGCCACTGTACTCCATCCACTGTATGGTATACCACTATATGCCACTCCAGTGTACACCACTCCACTCTACACTATTCCATTCCATGCCACTCCATTCTACACTGCTCCACTCTACACCACTAAACTTTATGCTTCTCCACTCTATGCCAATCCACTGTATACTATTCCACTCTATGCCATTCCGCTGGATGCCACTCCACTTTACACTATTCCACTGCATGCCACTCCACTCTATACCACTCCACGCTACGCTATTCCACTCTACCCCTATTGACTCTATGCCACTTCACTCCACGCAATTCTAATCTACGTCATTCCAGTTTAAGCCACTCTACTGTATGCCACTCCACTCTATGCAACTCCACTGTACACCACTGCACTCTATGCCACTCTACGCCATTCCACTCTGATATTTCACTCTATGCCACTCCACTGTATGCTGCTCCACTCTACACCACTCCAATCTACGCCACTTCAATCTATACCACTCTAAGCCACTCCACTCTACGCTTTTCCACTCTACACCGCTCCACTATATTCCACTCCACTCTACTCCGCTGTACAACTCTACACTGTATGACACTGTAGTCCGCTGTACTCTATAACACATCATTTAGCAACACTCCATTCGGGGTCAGTACATTTTATGATTTGAACTACTTTTTTTAGTCCAAAATAAAAACCAGGGGGTATGGCCTACCAAGATGGCCAAGCGGACCTAATCCGTCGAGGCTTCACGGTGAGCAGAGAGATAAAGTCACCCAACTACCTGAGGGGGTGGTTCTCTTCGCTGTCAAAGGAATGCGGGGAGGCCAGAAGTACCGAGGCACTGAGAGGAGACCGGGGAACTGCTGAAAGGCATCATGCACCGCCCGAGTAGCGGAACTACGCGGCAGCCGGGTGGCGGCGGGAGGCCCTCGTCGAGAGCAACGGTCGGCGGTGAGACGCTGGGAGGAACTGAGAACCGACCCAGGCTGCGGGAAGAGAGCACCCAGCGGAAAAACTGAGGCAGCATAAGATGCGGGAGCGGTGATGAAAGCTCCGTGAAGCCGGTAGGGGACGACGAGACGGGCGAGCCTCTGCCGCAGTGAGCGTTCTCGGGTGGGAGCGGGGACTCCCGGACGACAGGGGAGCAAAGCGGTAAAGCGAGAGGATTGTCCCCCACCCCCTGTTGGCCCCCTTCTGGTACCGGGGCAGCCACCTGGAGAACACGTGGAGGTGGCAGGCTGATGCCTGACTCTAAAATGGCGGCTCGGTGAGCTGAGGCGGGCCCAGAGACACAAGAGACCGAAGGGGCACAGTGAGAGCACACTGAAGTGACGAATCTGCCAGCAGCACGACGGGGAAGGCAGGTATAAGCCTGCACTGAGTGACACTACAGCATAGGTCATTGATTATCATGGCGTCTGACCTCAACATGGTGGCCTTCCAGGGGTCTTAGAGCTGCACCGGCCATAATAAGAAGCACTGGTGGACCACAGTGATTGGGCAGGGACGGCCTTTACCTGCTGCGGCACTGCTTGCGGCACTACTCCACAGCGTGGATGTACAGGCTGAGGGGGCGACAGCGCAGCCAGGGAGCTTCAGACTACAGAGGCGCACCGGGCCTCTCGACTGGCAAATGGTGGAAGAGCCTCAACAAAGAACAAGCGGATGTGGGGATGGAGGGGCCCTCACTGGAGCACCTAAGTAGTTAGAGATGGACACTGGGACCACAGCCATGGCTGTGGGCCCGAGACTGCGGAGAACCTCGTGGGACGACTAAGAGATCCAGGCCCTGGCCGTCTTGTTCAAGCGAAGGGAGCACAGCGCGACAAGAAGCACCACTCGGCCTTGAGGGGGACGCTCAGAGGATACTGTGGACCTTATGCCACCCAAAAAGACGCAGACAACTAGAGTCTCCAGCTACTTTACCCCTACGGAAGTGAGAGGGAATCCGCCAGAGGGCAGACAAGGGGGAGAGATGGCTCTCACTAAGGAGGACCTGCTGGCCTCCTTGAGAGACTTTAAGAAGGAGCTCAGGGGAGAAATTAAGGCGGACCTCAAGGGGTCAATGGAGGCACTATGTTCCGACATTCAAGGCAAGCTAACAACACTACAACAAGATGTCGACTCGGTGGGCACCCGTACTCTCAAAGTGGAATCTAAGGTGCCGGAGCTGGAGCTTAGCTTAAAATGGCGGCAATGGAAAACGAGACAAAATGGCTCCACGAGCAGTTACAAGTGAATAGCCTCAAATGTGAAGATCTCGAGAACAGAGCCCGGAGGGATAATGTTCGCTTACGGAACCTGGAAGAAGGTGCAGAAGGGCCAGATCTGTAAGCCTTCGTCGTGGGAATGTTCGTGGAGGTATTGGGCCCGGGAGGCACGAAGATAAAAATTGACAGGGTGCATAGAGTGGGTCCACCACCATCCGGGGGACAGAAGCGTTCAAGAGACGTCCTGGCTAAATTAAATTCTCACAAGATGCGGGAGGCTATCCTCATGGCGGCTAGATCAAAAGATGTGGTCTCTTTCCAAGGCTTTAAATGTGACCTTTATCAAGATGTGTCACCAGCGACACTAGTACGATGACAACTGCTTCGCCCAATTACAGAGAAGCTGCGGCAGGATCACATAAAATACAGATGGACCTACCCATTTGGCATCGCCTTCTCCCTACACAATAGGCAACACCACTGTACCTCCTATGCCGAAGCGGCAGAGCTACTGGGCCTGGCACCCCCTGAAGACCCGGAAGAAGGAGCTAGACAAGGCGACGCAAGGAGAGGGCGATACCAAAGGGGATGATGGACAGAGCGTTAGAGCAAATCAAACACTCACCCCCAGTCAACTGATCTGGGTTTAATCCATCATCATTCTTTAACTCACTCCACCACCCCAGTTCAGACATGGCCATATGCAAATCAGTCTGACCCTGTGCCTCATGGGAACAGTCCAGCCCGAACCGCCAAGCCATGTCTTCCCTGGACCGGAAACAAGCATCCTGGGACCGGTTTCGGGTTCAAAACCCTCATCAGCCAGGCTATCTTGAATCCAGTGGCAAAGTGAGCAAGGGACCCACGTCTGGGCATACCCTGCCAACTTAGGGCGAACAAAGCGATACCAAAGGGGATGATGGACGGAGCGTTAGAGCAAATCAAACACTCACCCCCAGTCAACTGATCTGGGTTTAATCCATCATCATTCTTTAGCTCACTCCACCACCCCAGTTCAGACATGGCCATATGCAAATCAGTCTGACCCTGTGCCTCATGGGAACAGTCCAGCCCGAACCGCCAAGCCATGTCTTCCCTGGACCGGAAACAAACATCCTGGGACCGGTTTCGGGTTCAAAACCCTCATCAGCCAGGCTATCTTGAATCCAGTGGCAAAGTGAGCAAGGGACCCATGTCTGGGCATACCCTGCCAACTTAGGGCGAACAAAGCGATACCAAAGGGGATGATGGATGGAGCGTTAGAGCAAATCAAACACTCACCCCCAGTCAACTGATCTGGGTTTAATCCATCATCATTCTTTAGCTCACTCCACCACCCCAGTTCAGACATGGCCATATGCAAATCAGTCTGACCCTGTGCCTCATGGGAACAGTCCAGCCCGAACCGCCAAGCCATGTCTTCCCTGGACCGGAAACAAGCATCCTGGGACCGGTTTCGGGTTCAAAACCCTCATCAGCCAGGCTATCTTGAATCCAGTGGCAAAGTGAGCAAGGGACCCACGTATGGGCATACCCTGCCAACTTAGGGCGAACAAAGCGATACCAAAGGGGATGATAGACGGAGCGTTAGAGCAAATCAAACACTCACCCCCGGTCAACTGACGCAAGGAGAGGGACAGCGGAATCACATGGAGAAGGACTATGGCAACAACAAAGAAGAACAAAATCGCAAAAGGGTAAGTGACACTGCTGGGGTGAGATGGAGCAAAATGAAAGAGGACTCAGACCGATGCCTGATCTCCAAGCCTTGGGTTACAGATAAGGGTCTATAACAGTTGTACCAATATACCCATGAGGCTGGAGATATCCCAGAATGGGGAGAGACTTGATTATCACCATGGGACAAGATAAGTTGGAGGTGGAGGTGTAGCATCCCTTGGGACTGGGACAAGATCTAACGGCTCAAAGGGGCTGACCGCGGAGGATGGCTGGGGCTAAGATTGAGGTGATGGGGAGGGGGGGAGGGACTCATCATTAAACTAGGGGGAGGCCACACAGGGTGAGGACCGAGGGGGCTCCTGAAAGGGGGCTTACATCATTGGAGGCCTGTGGGTGTCCACTCAGGAGCATGTGACTTGATTATCGCATTCTATAGATCGCCATAAGCGGACGTGGACCAATACGTCCATGGTAGGTACATGACAAATGTACTTCACTAAAGTCTTTTCTAGGAAGTTGGGTCAGGTTGACCCCAAATGTTCGGGTTTGGGTCTGTTCTGTTGTTCTTTTTGGGATGCACAGGGGACATTAATACTTTACGGGACATGCGCAGAGAGGGCGGGGAGCATGAGTAAGAGATCGCTCGCGACAGGGAAGGGAGGAAGGAGGAGCTTTAGAGAGGGGCTTACCCTATGGTTGTTCATTGAGCACCGACTCCTACACATTAATGGTGCTCATAGTATTCACATGGAATGTGAAGGGGCTTAACTCCCCGGGTAAACACCAGAAACTATGGAAATACCTCCAGGACCAAAGGCATGATGTCGTAGCATTGCAGGAAACGCACATGAAAAAGGCAGAGGACCATAGGCTGAAACATAGGGCATATCTGCTTGTCTATCGATCATCCGCCACAACTAAACACAATGGGGTTACACTGCTCTTCCATAGATCCCTGGGATTCCAGCCAGAGGGCAGCAAAATGAATAAGGAGGGCAGAATAGTTATGGTCAAGGGGAAATTGCAGGGTCGCAGATGCACCTTTGCCTCCATCTATGTGCCCAACTCTAATCAAACTACATTTCTCTCCACGGTCCTATTGTGGTTGGGGGGGTTCGCAGAGGGGGACATTTTCTTACTAGGGGATTTTAATTTGACATGGGAGGTGGGTGTGGATAGCACACAATCGCAAAGGGCAACGTCTAGCACCTTCACTAAAGCCCTGAAAAAAGATTTTAATGAGCTGGGTCTAATGGACACGTGGCAAACAATGCACCCTAACGATAGGGATTACACTTTCTTCTCTCATACACATAGGTCTTACTCTACGATAGACTATATCTTCATGAGTAAAACCTTAACCCCAGCAATGCAGGCTACCTCCATACACCCCATTACTATATCAGATCATGCCCCATGCACCTTAACTCTGACCTGGGATAATCCCCCCTCAAAATATAAGAGATGGTTCTTTCCAGTGGTTATCACACGGGACCGCTTGTTGCGGGATGAACTATGCAAGTCTATTAAGGAGTATTTCCTGAGAAATTATCCCAAAGATACCTCCCAGGCCACTAAATGGGACGCCTTCAAGGCGGTCCTGAGAGGACAATGCATCACGCTTAATGCAGAATTGACCAAATGCAGAGTACAAGAGAGACTGGTGCTGGAGGCGGAACTGAAAGAGGCAGAAAGGGAACACAAAAGACAACCTATTTTTTGTTGGCAAAGAAAGGTTTCAGCCCTTAGGGGTAAATTAAATGCTATACATAGTAATAGAGCGGAATGGACCCTCCTACGCCTCAAATGCTCCACATATGAGAAGGGTAATAAGGTGGGAGCGCATCTGGCCAGGCAGTTGAGGATAAAAAGGGAACGGGATTATATAGGATATATACGCACACAGGGGGGGATACGGTAACCACGGAGACTGATAAGGCACCCGCCTTTGGCCACTTTTATCAAAAACTTTATCAAGCAGACAGCTATGAAACAGCACCACTAGTATGATATCTAGAGGAGATAGAACTCCCAAAAATTTCGGCAACTCAGAATGACGACCTGGGGGCACCGATAACGTCTGAGGAAGTTAGTAAAGCTATAACTAACTTAAAACCACACAAATCGCTGGGCCCTGACGGCCTGACCGCCCAGTTCTACAAAGCATACGGGGCGGAGGTTATCCCACACCTGGTAAACGTATACAACTCTATGGCGGAGATGGGGAGTGTGACGAACTCTATGGGGGAGGCTATTATTTCGGTGATGCCCAAGCCAGGGAAGGACCCTCAACTATGCGGCTCCTACCATCCGATAGCGCTCCTCAACCTGGACGCAAAAATCTATACAAAGATACTGGATAGTAGGCTAGAATCACTAATGCCAGAATTGGGTTCATTCACGGCAGGCAAACTCACGACAACTTGTGGAGGGTCTTCCATCTCGTGGAAAAGGCAAATAAAAAAATCGTTAGCGGCGGTCCTCCTGGCACTAGATGCCGAAAAGGCCTTTGACCGGGTGGACTGGCCCTTTCTCTTCCAGATTTTGAGGAAATATGGGTTCAGTGACAGATTCATAGCCATGATAAAAGTGAATTATGCATGCCCTAGCACCAGGGTCCTGGTTAACGGGGTGAGCTCAGCAGTATTCGCCCTGGAGAGGGGGACTTGCCAGGGATGTCCCCTCTCCCCACTGCTGTTTGCACTCCGTATAGAAATGTTGGCTGTTAGAATTCATATGACGCCTGCGATCCGAGGCATTCCATTCGGAGGGGACAAACATAAGATCTCCTTCTTTGCGGATGATATGCTCCTGTCAGTCACAGCGCCGGATACTTCATTGGCGAGGGTAATGGAGAAACCTCAGAGGTATGAACGGGTAGCAGGGCTACGGGTTAACCTGACTAAATCCTACCTGCTAAACCTAACATTGCCGCAGAGAGACATGGAAGCTTTAGTTAATTCCATGCCCTTCCAAAAAGAAATTGTTTATTTGGGAATTAGAATAACCCACAAGCTTCAAGACCTCTGCAAGGCAAACTATCCCCCACTTTTCCAGCAAATAAAAACAGATCTTCAAAGATGGACTCCCGCATACCTCTCATGGATAGGCAGAATCCAGGCGATTAAGATGATGATACTGCCAAAAGTGTTATACCTTTTTCAGGGCCTCCCGATTGAAGTAGAACAGGGGTATTTCACCGCATTAAAATCGCTTATCACTCGCTTTATAAGGGGAGGGAAAGGGCAAGATTATTTTACTGCCAACTCCGACTCCCTCAAAATAGGGGGGTCTGGCATTGCCAGACATGAATCTATATTATAAAGCAGCCCAGCTCCGGGTGATTACAGAATGGTCATCCAGGGTGTCAGCTAAACACTGGCTGCATATGGATAGAGCAATGACAGGGAGGAGTATCTGGGATCTTTTGTGGAAACCCAAAGCAGAACGCCTGCCTAATGTTTATATAAGTACACCTACTAAAACGACCCTCAAAGTGTGGGACAACATACACAGGCTGGCGGCCCTGACCACTTTCCCTTCACCATTTACCCCCGAGCACTATAATCCAGCATTTCCACCAGCAGAGGCCCTGGGTCCTTTTGATGCGTGGAGGGAAGGGGGATGTCTCACGATCTCCGACCTGTTCCATAGGGGGGACAAACTCACATTCGAGCACTGCCAGAGGGAGTTTAATCTTACAGCCAACGAACATTACCACAACACCCAGCTTCGGCACTGGGTCCTAATGCCGGGAAGCAGCGACTAGAGAGCTCACGCCAATAGAGAAACTGGCAAAATTAGAAAAGGGTACAAAGGGTACGATTTCACACCTCTATGAAATACTACAGTCAGCACTGCATAATGAACAGCTCAGACACAGGCTCTTCTGGGAGCATGTCTTGCGGGTGAGCCCCACACACAAACAGTGGGACAAGCTATATATGGACATACACAAATTCAATCACTCGATGGGAACAAGGGAGGATCACTACAAAGTACTCAATGATTGGTATCTGTATCCAACGAAACTCAAAAGGATTTTCCCCGAGACGTCTGACTTATGTTGGAGAGGCTGTGGTCTTCAAGGGGACTTTAAACATATCTGGTGGGACTGTCCAACAATTAGGCCATTCTGGTCGGAGATTCTTGCACAAATCAAAGACATATTGGGCTACCCCATTCCCTCCGATCTGGGGTCGACTCTGCTGGGTCTTCAGTCTGATGCTCTCAAGCGCCAGACAGTTAGTGACAGATCCATTCTCTGGCTGTGTCTAGGGGCAGCCAAAACGGCAGCAGCAGCAGCATGGAAGCAGAGGGAGGCCCCCTCCCTGACCCAATGGCACGCTCGCCTATGGCGGGGTCTCACTATGGAAAGAATGGTGAGCGTGTTAACAGACACCTTTAAGAACTTCGAGTATACATGGGGACCCCTGGTGGAGTACCTATCGCAGGGCCTTCCCCTGTTTGCATGCCCTACACATGTCCGGGCACTACACCCCTTTCAATTTTAGCACCTGGAGGGGTGGGAAGGGGCCCAGAGAAGGGGATGTGGGGTAGAGGTCTCAAGGGTCTCCCTGACCACGCTGAGCAATCGTTACACTTGAAATGAAATGAAATGAAATGAAAAAAACACTTGTATAGCACATGGCTACCCGGAGGCCTCCCACCGCTGTGCATGACTAGTGACCATTGACAGAGAGACTTAGGGAAACAGTAGTGTTTTTAGTTGCTTTCGAAAGACAAGATGGCTTAAGCAGGCATCAACAGATCCCAGTGCATCCTTTATGTTTGGGGGGGAGGGAGGGAGGAGGGAGTTGTGAGGGATTAGGGTTTTACTTGACTAATGTACGACGAATATCAGTGGTGCTACTTTATTGTGCACGCCGCGACAGTCTATACACATCGTTTCTGAAAGGAAGCAACTGTACCTCTTTATAGCTTCATATTGTATGATGTAAGAGATGAGATTATGATGGCACTATGTGATAAGCGTTTGAAAAATGTCAATAAAAATATTGTTGACAAAATAAAAACCATTGAAATTCAATGAAAATACCAAAGGTTAAACCTTTGTTATGGTTAAGAAATCTTTAAGTATTCTTTCTATACAAACCAAACTTAAAGTACCCAATTATTAGAAAGTTATAGTTATACCTTACATTTATAATGTGCTCACCACCTTGAAATTACTATAACTTTATGTCTACTCTCCATATAAACCAAACTTAAACTACACAAACATTAGAAATTCAAAAGTTGTAGTTATACCTTGATATTAATTTGCGAACAACCTTCACAATATCACTACTCGCGCACCTTTTTAAATAGTGTAGTGAACTCAGTAGTCACACTACATTAACTATAACTCATGCCTTTTCCATGCACTGCGTATACCCTTTCATATTACATCAGTTATATAACCTGAAATTATAGCAATCGTAACAACATTTATAACATCAAAATTCAGATCATTTGTAAGAACACAGTGGATGGTAGAGCGGTGAGTTATAGTTAATGTAGTGTGGCTATCGAGTTCACTAGATTGTATATGGAGGTGTGCGAGTTATAATAAAGTTACAGTAATTTAAAGGTGGTGTGTAAATTGTACATTTAAGGTATAACTAAAACTTTAGAATTTCTAATGTTTGTGTAGCGAAAATTTGGTTTGTACAGAAAGACGAAACTTGGGGCCAGATGTTCAAACATTATGACTACAGATTTCCCTATTGCGATTCTCCACATATCGCAATTGGGAAATCGTTAGTCCTAATGTGTGAAACTGTAGGAAAGTACGCCGTTTTTTGCATGGTTATCCCCCACTTTTTGCCTGACCTCTGATGCAACCAGACTTGATTTGCTCTGGGTCCCTGCCAATCAGGTTCCCAGGGCCTGTGTTCTTTACCCAAAACTTTACCTTTGTACCTACAATTGGCACATTTCTGGCCACAGGTAAGGCCCTTGTAAAAGGTACCATGGGTACCAAGGGCACTGTGACCAGAGAAGGCCTCTAAGGGCTGTAGCACCTATTGTGCCACCCTTAGAGGCCCTGTACCTTAACAGCCACACACTGCCATTGCTGGCTGCGTGTTTTCGTGCAGAGAAAAGTGAAGAGTCGACATGGCACACATACCTCTGTGCCATGCCTACATCCCACTGTCTGAGGCCTAGGCAAGCCATCCCTCTAGCAGGGTGCACTAGCCTTCAGGTGAGGGTACAGTGGCACGAGCCACTGTACCCTCAGTGTCTAAGTCAATTCTTAGACATTGTAAGTGTAGTAAAGCCATAAAGAGTATATGGTCTGGGAGTTGGTCATTACGAACTCCACAGCTCCATAATCGCTTTACTAAAACCTAGGATGTTTGGTATCAAACTTCTCAGTATATTAAACCCACACTGATGCAAGTGTGGGATTTAATGTAAAATGCACTCAGAGGCCATCTTAGAGATGCCCCCTGAAAAACAACCAGCCTGGGTGTGGTTCCTGAATGGCTGTCCACCATTTGCCACCTCCATACAGGTTTCGGGACCCCTGGGTAGAGAGCCTCCAATCTATGGGTCCAGAAACAAAGCCAATCCTGGGCACAGGTGTCATGCCTCCTCCCCCAGGATGAGCTGGGTCCACGAAGGAGAAGCTTCAAAGGCCTGCCACCTCTGGAAGCTGTCCCTGACTTTTGCTGCCCCCAGCAACTGGCTCCCACCGGTTCTACCCCTTCTTTGGGCGGGAGAATCAGTGGGAAAACCAAGCTAGGAAGAGAGGTGTGCCCATCTTTGCCAAACCCCACCCCTCAGGTGGAGGAGGTTTAGTGAAGCACACATCTCAGTCCACTCCAGCTTGAAGATGAGGGGACTCAGCCAATTAGGGAGAGGCTCATGCCTCCCTCCCACTGGAGGGTGGCATAATAGGGGGTGTACCCACCATTGGTCCCGACCTACACACACCCCTTTAAGTGCCCCTAAATCTAGTATTTAGGGGCAACCCTGAACCTTGCCACCTCAGATTTGAGGAAGAAAGAAGAAGGACCGAAGAGCTGTGCTGACCCAGGAAGAAGAGGACACCTACTGCTTTGGCCCAAGCCCTACCGGCCTGTCCCGACTCCGACTTGCCTTCAGCAAAGAAATTGATGTGTGTCCAGCAGCCAGCAGCCCCCCAGAGCCCGGAGGACCTGCCCTGCACTCACCTTACAGACTCTGTCTCCCATGAGCACCGGATTTGCTCAAGAAAGACTCCAAGACCAGAATCCGGATTCAGGCGACTCGCGATTCTGCACCACTCTGCAACCGACGCCCACTGCCTGAGTTCGAGTGGCCCAACACCACAAGGAGGTCTCCTCAGTGATCTTGACCTGGGATCTGGTGATTCCAAACTTCCCTCAAGCTTCAAGACGACACCTGCAGCCTCAACCTGAAGAGCCCCCCGACCGCAACTGGAGCTGGTAAGAAAACCCGAAGCCAGTAGACACCCCTGCACCCGATGCCTCACGGCCTTGGGTGGCCCAACCGATGGTGTCCAGGCATCCCCCAAGATCCCAGCTTACCTCTCCAGCCAGTGGTCACCCACAGGAAGTCTCCCTGCCCAGGCCTGTAGCAACTTCACCGAACCGAAGGTCTCCTTTGAAAAGCACAGGGTCCCTGATGTCTTTTTGGCACCCTGCACCCGGCCGTCACAGTGCCGCTGGTTGTGCAGCTCCTGTGCTGGTCATTGGCCCCTGCAGTGCTGACCTTAACCCCAGGAGCTTTGCTCCCACACCCGAGTGGCCTGCTCGTCAGCAGTTCCTAACCGAAGGCCCCCTTAGCCCCATTGGTTCACATTGGGCCCCTGCACTCTGCACCCGGCTGCCCCAGTGCCTCTGGTGGTGCAACTCGAGTGCCCATCTACACTATTGGAAACCGTGGTCCTAACCACCAAAACTCCCACTCGTAAGTCATGTACTTACTTGAGAAACAGCTAACACTTTTTCTCCCAAAGGAACCCATTTTATGAGATTTTGGGCCTGAAATGTTCTAAGTGTTGGAATAATGTTTGTATGGAGAAAAGATAACTAAACTGCAAAGTATAAAAAATCTTACTTACCTCATATTGTGAGATCCTTAGGTGTGGTATCTAGGAATACCACCACAGTACTCAAGGTAATCTAAAAGTAACTAAAATGTATTCTAGAAGTAATTATTGTATAATGCAAACTGCTTTCTGAATCAATACCAAACTGTAACTATTGCAAAATTCAATCATAACTGCATTTCATTGTGAAATCCTGCATTCCAAGTATTTTTTACCTACCTCTACCAAGTCCTGCTTGGTTCTAGAACTAAAATACAAGTATACCTTTTTTATACTTACCCAATTGGTCTGGATTCAGTCTCTGAGTGTGTGCACCAGTCTTGATTGAATGAGTACAGTAAATGCTTAACACACCTTGTGGATAAGCCTAACTGCTCGCCCACACTACCACAAAGAGAGCTGTTAGTGCTTACGCAATTTAGCCTCAGCCATACCTCTAGGGACTCCCTGGACTTATAGAGAGCCAGCTTCCTACAGAAACTCATTGAGTTTCCTTTATGAATTCCTTGCAAATCAAACTACCTCATGAATATTAATGAGGTAGGTCGCAGTTTTTTGACCCGTTAAGAATCACAGCCATCACAGGAATGGTAGCCTGCTGAGGTCAGCAGGCCACCATGTCTGTGATTGCTTTTCTATGAAGCAATCTTTTTTTTTTTAATGCATCCACTTTTCCTTAAAGGAAAATGGGATGCATTTAAAAAGAAAACATGAAACCTTGAAGTTTCATTTTTTAAGAGTAGGAGGTGCTCTTAAAAATATTATTATTTACATTTTCAAGGGGACTCCTTACCCTTGGTGAATGGGTTACCACCAGTGTTAAACTGGTGGTAAAGTATTACTGTTTTGTGACCAGAATTCAGTCGCAAAATAACAATACGTACCATACCGATTCAGAATTTAGAAGGGACGCCCTAAACACGCCCCTTTCAAATACCGAATTGGAAATGCAGTATGCGATAGGAAACAAGTTACCGCATTGTATTTTGTACATTTAAAAAAGTATTCTTCCGGTCGCAGATTCTGTCAATCGGGCCGTTTGCTTTGTACATCTGGCCCAAAAGTTACCTAACTATACATAATGCTTAATCTTTGTTATATATATATATATATTCACTGAAAAAACCGTAGGTTTCAGGCACGTTATAGTTACAAATTAGCTTTTTAAAAACCTTTGAAATTCACTGAAAAAACCATAGGTTTCAGACACGTTATAGTTAGAAATTAGCATTTAAAAAACCTTTGAAATTCACTGAAAAAACCATAGGTTTTAGGGACAGTTATAGTTAGTTGGACATTGCACTCGTACAAAACCCGTGAAATTCCCCCGTTATAGTTAGTTCAGCTAACTATAACTCGCGCCCCGCAATGCACTGCTGATGACGTCACATATTACATCACTCATGACATGGTCAGTGACATCACTGATGACATCACTGATGACATCTCAAATGACATCACTGATGACATCATCCAGTGACTGTGTGTTTCTGTAAAGTTTAAATATGTTTAATATATATAGGGAAAGGCGTATTGAAGAATGAGTGGGTGTATAAGTGTCTGAATGGATGATTTAGTACGTGCGTGACTGACTCTACAAGTGAGTGATTAAACGTATCTTACTGAATGCATGGGTTAGTGACTAAACTGTGTGAATGTCTGTATCCGTCTGTTGGTGTGTAAGTGGATGCATGGATTTGCGAATAGCTACATGAGTGTCTATATGGGTTATTGATTGGTTCTATGAGTATCTGTATGGGTGCCTGAGTGTTTGTGTGGATGGGGTGTGTGCGACTGTGCATAGATGTGTGAGTGGGTGATTCACTGGGTGGATGGTTTCAAGAGTGCATCTGTGATAGACTGTATGGGTGGGTAAGTGTGTGTAAGAGTGTGTTAGTGAGTGAATGTATGTCCCAGTGGTACATGTGTGAGTAACTACATATGTGAAAGGCAGTATATATGTGTATTTGAGTATATAAATAGCTATAAGCGAGAGTGAGGGATTGTGATAGTGGCTGTATGGATGAGTGTGTGCTTGTATCAGTGATTGTATAAGAGCGTAACAATGTGCTAGTATTTGTATGATTAAGTGAGCTGGTGTGTGTATAACTGTATAGGTGAGTAAATGGCAGTGTGTTTAATTATTTGCATGACTGACTAGGTGTGTGAGTACCTCTATGGATGAGTGGCGGTGTTTGAGTGTCTATATAGGAGTAAGAGTGCATATGATAGTCCTGTACTGAGTGACCATAAGTATGAGTGACTGTACGGGTGAGTGAGTGGATGTGTGTGTGTAGACCTAAGAATCAGTGAGTGGGTATGTAGTTATTGGTGTTGGAGTGTCTATGGTTTTGCGAATGGCACTCTGTAATTTAGATTGGGTGCATCAAAGGTTATATTAGGGTGTGAGGAGCTGCATCAGATTATCACATGGATGATGTCATCAGTGATGTCATTTGAGATGTCATCAGTGATGTCATCAGTGATGTCACCAGTGATGTCACTGACCATGTCATGAGTGATGTAATATGTGACGTCATCAGCAGTGCATTGCGGGGGCGCGAGTTATAGTTAGCTGAACTAACTATAACGGGGGAATTTCGCGGGTTTTGTACGAGTGCAATGTCCAACTAACTATAACTGTCCCTAAAACCTATGGTTTTTTCAGTGAATTTCAAAGGTTTTTTAAATGCTAATTTCTAACTATAACGTGTCTGAAACCTATGGTTTTTTCAGTGAATTTCAAAGGTTTTTAAAATGCTAATTTGTAACTATAACGTGCCTGAAACCTACGGTTTTTTCAGTGAATTTCAAAGGTTTTTTAAATGACAATTTTTAAATGTATTAATTTTTATATTAATTTTTTTCACACTGATTTACTACATTTTTAGAAACAATTTCTTTTACATATTTTATTTTTTAAATTACATTGTAATTACATTATACATTACATTACAAAAAATACTTTCTCAGAATGAATTACTTTAGTTTAAATACTTTGCACATAGGCAATAGACTTTTAAGTACAGTAGTTACAGTTGTTGCAATGGGCAACACATTTTCATACACAATGCAACATTCAGCTCAATGTGATTTTCTAGTTAAATGCAATTAGTTACTTTATGGATTACTTTTCTAACCACAGGACTGGATCCTAGATTCAGTCCTGGTACATCTCCTGTAAACAGTTGAGTAAAAGCGTTTTGGTTACAGTCGTGATTTTTAAGGAATATTATTGTATTTTAAAAGTTGACACTTAGAAACTTTTTCTCATAGAATCACCAATGTTATCCTATGGAAGGAAATTCACTTAGCAGGTAAAAACTGTTATCGTTACTTTTTCTTACTCAGTGTTGGATCCTGGATCCAGCACTGGTGCATCTCCTGTAAACAGTTGAAAGAATGCGTTTAAGTCATACAGGCGATTTTTAAGGAATATTTGTAGTTTGTGAAAATCGACACTTTGAAACTTTTCTGCTGAAAACCAGACAATGGATTCCTATGGAAGAAAATATAAGTTACTGGTAAGTACGGTTAAAATTACTTTTCAGGACCAGTACTGGGCTGAAAGATACAGCACTGAGGTCTCTCCTTATAACAGGTGAGTAAATCGGAATTCGTATTTCGGCTGATTTTAGAGGAATATTTGTATGTTTCAAAAATCAACACTTAGAAACTTTTTCAGCAAAAAGCAGGCAATGATATCCTATGGAAGGAAATTCAAGTTACTGGTAAGTACGGTTAAAATTACTTTTGAGGATCAGTACTGGGCTGAAAGATGCAGCACTGAGGTCTCTCCTGATAACAGATGAGTAAATCGGAATTCGTATTTCGGCTGATTTTAGATGAATATTTTAAAGTTCCAAAACTCCACACTTAGAAGAATTTCCAAGTGAAACCAGTCAATGTTAGCCTATGGAAGGAAATTCAAGTTACCGGTAAGTACGGTTAAAATTACTTTTCAGGACCAGTACTGGGCTGAAAGATACAGCACTGAGGTCTCTCCTGATAACAGGTGAGTAAATCGGAATTCGTATTTCGGCTGATTTTAGATGAATATTTTAAAGTTCCAAAACTCCACACTTAGAAGAATTTCCAAGTGAAACCAGTCAATGTTAGCCTATGGAAGGAAATTCAAGTTACCGGTAAGTACGGTTAAAATTACTTTTCAGGACCAGTACTGGGCTGAAAGATACAGCACTGAGGTCTCTCCTGATAACAGGTGAGTGAATCGGAATTCGTATTTCGGCTGATTTTAGAGGAATATTTGTATGTTTCAAAAATCAACACTTAGAAACTTTTTCAGCAAAAAGCAGGTAATGATATCCTATGGAAGGAAATTCAAGTTACTGGTAAGTACGGTTAAAATTACTTTTGAGGATCAGTACTGGGCTGAAAGATGCAGCACTGAGGTCTCTCCTGATAACAGGTGAGTAAATCGGAATTCGTATTTCGGCTGATTTTAGAGGAATATTTTAAAGTTCCAAAACTCCACACTTAGAAGAATTTCCAAGTGAAACCAGTCAATGTTAGCCTATGAAGGAAATTCAAGTTACCGGTAAGTACGGTTAAAATTACTTTTGAGGATCAGTACTGGGCTGAAAGATGCAGCACTGAGGTCTCTCCTGATAACAGGTGAGTAAATCGGAATTCGTATTTCGGCTGATTTTAGAGGAATATTTTAAAGTTCCAAAACTCCACACTTAGAAGAATTTCCAAGTGAAACCAGTCAATGTTAGTCTATGAAGGAAATTCAAGTTACCGGTAAGTACGGTTAAAATTACTTTTGAGGATCAGTACTGGGCTGAAAGATGCAGCACTGAGGTCTCTCCTGATAACAGGTGAGTAAATCGGAATTCGTATTTCGGCTGATTTTAGAGGAATATTTTAAAGTTCCAAAACTCCACACTTAGAAGAATTTCCAAGTGAAACCAGTCAATGTTAGCCTATGAAGGAAATTCAAGTTACCGGTAAGTACGGTTAAAATTACTTTTCAGGACCAGTACTGGGCTGAAAGATGCAGCACTGAGGTCTCTCCTGATAGCAGGTGAATAAATCGGAATTCGTATTTCGGCTGATTTTAGAGGAATATTTTAAAGTTCCAAAACTCCACACTTAGAAGAATTTCCAAGTGAAACCAGTCAATGTTAGCCTATGGAAGGAAATTCGAGTTACTGGTAAGTACGGTTAAAATTACTTTTCAGGATTAGTACTGGGCTGAAAGATGCAGCACTGAGGTCTCTCCTGATAACAGGTGAGTAAATCAGAATTCGTATTTCGGCTGATTTTAGAGGAATATTTGCACACTGGTGCAGGGTGGGGGGGGGGCCTGAGGTGACATCTGTGCAAACGCGCCCCGTGGCGCGTTTTAAGTTGGGGGATTAAGTCCCCTTGAATCATGAGGGTCCCTACGGGCCAACTAGCCCACCAGGAACCTCCAGTATGCGCCAGGGGCTGCGTTGCAGAGACATGTACAGAGGCCACACCCCTTTTACACCTCTCTGCAACGCAGCTCTGTGGCGCTTTCTGGACGTACCTGTTGGGCTAGTTGGCCCCAGGGACACTCAGGATTGAAGAGGATTTAATTCCCCATCTTAAAACGCGCCACGGGGCCTGTTTGCACTCATGTCACCTGAAGCCCCGCCCCTCCCTTCACCACTGTGCAAATGCGCCCCGTGGCGCGTTTTAAGTCGGGGGATTAACTCCCCTTGAATCCTGAGGGTCCCTGGGGTGCAACTAGCCCACCATATACCTCCAAAAGCGCCATAGAGCTGCGTTGCAGAGAGGTGTAAAAGGGGCGTGGCCTCTGTACACCTCTCTGCAAGGCAGCCCCTGGCGCATACTGGAGGTTCCTGGTGGGCTAGTTGGCCCCCAGGGACCCCCAGTATTCAAGGGGAATTCGTTCTCTCTGCAAACGCGCCAGGGGCGCGTTTGCAGAGTGGTGAAGGAAGGGGGCGGGGCCTACGGGCCCGATCGTTTTTTTTTTGTTTTTTTTCCCTGAAGGGGGCTGTGTGGCCCCCCTTCCTTTTTCCTATTTTTAGGCCCTGGGGACCCCATCCCCCAGGGCCTTACCCCTTTTTTTAAAATTAAAATAAAAAAAAAAAAACGGGAAGGGGGCCGCGTGGCCCCCCTTCCCTGGGCCTGTATTGGCCCCGGGGACCCCATCCCCCGGGGCATGGCCTCTTTTTTTTTTATTTGGAGGGGGGCTGCGTGGCCCCCCTCTTCAGGCCATTTAAGGCCCCGGGGACCCCATCCCCCGGGCCGGCCTTGCACTTTTTTTTAATTTTATTTCCTTTTTTTACTTTGGGGAGGGGGGCTGCGTGGCCCCCCTCTGTGGCCACTTATGGCCCCGGGGACCCCATCCCCCGGGGCCTGGCCTCTCGTTGGGGACTGTGGGGGGTCCCCAAGCCCCCACAGTCCCGCCGGCTCCCCGTGTCCTACGGGAGCCGGCATTGCTTTACACATGGGGAGCAGCTAACATGCTGCTCCCCGTGTGGAAAGCAATCAGCTTTGGATATTGGAAGAGAGAGCAGGTTTCCTGCTCTCTCTTCCAATATCCACAGCAAGTTTGCAATGACAGGACGGGAGCCGCGAGGCTCCCGTCCTGTCATTGCAAACAGCAGTGTCCCGGGGGTAGGCACCCCGGGACACTGCAGGAGCCGGCCCTGGGGGTGGCGGTCCCCAGGGCCACCACAGGCTCCAGGAGGGGGCCGCGCGGCCCCCCTCCCTACATTTTGAAAGCCCCGGGGAGGTGGTGGTCCCCGGGGCTTGGAAGTCCAAAACGGACCCCCATTTTAATTTTTCTTAGTGCCCTGGGGAGGTGGTGGTCTCGGGGCGTGTGGGGGCTGGAGCCCCCCACACAGGTTTTTAATTTAAAAAAAGAAGCCCCGGGGAGGTGGTGGTCCTCGGGGCTGCGGGAGGGCTCAGAGCCCTCCCGCACCATTATACATAAAGCCCCGGGGGTGGTGGTCCCCGGGGCTTGGGGGCCCTTAGAGGCCCCCCACACATAAAATTAACCCCCCCAGCATGCCCCCGGGACTTGGCCCACCCGGGGCCAACTAGCATCGAAGCGCGGGAGACCGCGCTTCGATTTTTTTTTGTTCGGCAGGATTCGCGCATCCTGCCGATTTTTTAAAAAAAAATTATTTATTTTTTTTGCCCAGGGGGTCCTTGTGGGACCCCCTGAGCAAACCTAGGGGGTCAGGGTGTTTCTACCCTGCCCCCTTTGTGCGCTTTGCACACTTGTTTCTGTCCCTCGGTTCTACCGAGGGACAAAATGGCTGCCAACATTTCCTGAATCGGAATGTTGACAGCCAGCTGACAGCCAATTAACATGCAGCTCGTGATCGGGAGGGTACGCGGACCCTACTCGGCCATAGATATCACTATCTTTTTTACTTTTGATTTTCTCAGCAACTACTGAACGGATTTACACCATTTAACAAAAAGGGTTCTTTCTGAACCAAGAACTACCTCTTTGCCAAATTTGGTGTAATTCCGTTCAGCAGTTCGGGCTGTAGCCGTGTCTAAAGTTTCCTATGAAAAATTGCATAGGGAAAACGCGTTTTGGGACCCCCTTTTTTCTCGGCCCCCGCTTGACGAATCCCCCGAGACTTTCAGGGTAGGAGCGGACCGGAGCGGGCCACAAAGTTTGAAAATTTTGCGAAGATACGTCAACCGGCAAGAGAGTTATTTCAAATAGAATGTCGCGGATTTCCTATGGATAATAGGTTGTAACTATAACTATCTACTGGCGACCGCCAGTAGATAATATATATATATATATATATATATATATATATATATATATATATATATATATATATATATATATATATCTTTCAAATACGAACACAAAATGAAGACCTTACTTAATGATCTGAATTTCTACACTAAAATCCCCTTGGATCCCACCAAAAAAGTTGCATCCAAAATTTTACTCTTGACTTCCACTGCATTACAAACCGGAGACATCTGCAACAAAGAGTTTGACTATTTGAATACATTGTATTACCCACAGCTTGTCTGTGCGGGACTGTGTTTTGAGACTTTTAACATATATAATCTTGCTTAGGGCCATGTTTCTAAATAAAAAGTGTTTTTTGACTTGCCTATATCTCTGGAGCCGTTTGACGAATCTTCACGAAATGTTCTGAAAAAGTGTCATAGTAAGTCTGGTGCATGGAAAGTTTCAGGGTGATCCATCAAGCGGGGGCCGGGAAAAAGGGGGGGGGGAAATAAGAGTGCCCATGTTTATTAACATAGGAGCTTTGAACACAACTACAGCCTGAACCGCTGGACGGAATTACACCAAAGTTGGCAGGAAGGTAGATTTTGGTTCGCAGATCATCCTTACAGTCATTCAGTGTAAATCGTTCAGTAATTGTTGAGAAGTTTAAGGGAAAGCAAATAAGGACATCGGGTCGGAGCCTAAGCACAGATCTCATGGTGAGATCTGATTAGCTGCCAACACTTCAACCCGGAGGTTTTGGCAACCATCTTGGGACTCAGCTTCAGCCGATTCCCCCCCAAAACATTTTTTTTAAAGTAAAGGGGTCAGGTTAATACCCTGACCCCCTAGGTGTGGTCGTGGGGTCCGACAGGGCCAAAAAATCACTTTTTCAAAAACATTTTGCCACAAAAACACGACAGAGCTAAGGCTACAAATCCTTTACAAAAATGTTTAAAAAAACAAGCGTGAATCCCACACTTGTTTTGAATACAACCCCTGGGTGGGCCAGGTCCCGGGGGCATTTTTTTTTAAAAAGGAGGGGGGCGCACAGGGCCTGCCTCCTAAAGTTCATTGAGTCCCGGGTACCACCACCTCCCCGGAGCTTTATTGATAGAATGGAGGGGGGCGCACGCCCCCCCATGGGCTCTATACTGCTCTATATAACCACCTTCCTGGAGCTAAAGAAAGATTGATGGGGGGCTGTGCGGACCCCCCAAGCCCCAGGGACCACCACCTCTTCAGGGCTCAATAACACCTCCCTGGGGCCAAATATTTATAAAAACAAATGGGAGAGGGGCTTCTTGGCCCTTCTCCCGGGCCATATATGGCCCCGGGGACCACCACCTCCCTGGGGATGGCCCAAGGAGATCAAAGAAGGGGGCCACGTGGCCACCCTCCTGGAGCCAATATTGGCCCTGGGACCGCCACCCATCAGGGTCGGTTCCTGCTATGTCCCAGAGTGCCCACCCCGGGACATAGTTGTTTGCTCTGACATGACAGGAGCTTTGACAGCTCCTGCCAAGTCAGAGCAAACAGGATCTCCGCTCTCAGCAAGCGAGAGCTGTGAAACTGCTCACGCTTGCTGTGAGCGGAGAGCAGAGTTTTTATCTGTTTACCTGCCCGCTGTCAAGTGGGCAGGGAAACAGACGAAAGGATTACTTTGACAGACTTGGAGCTGCATTTTTAGTAGCTCCCTCTCTGTGAGAACAATGCCAGCTCAAGCAGGAGCTGGAGAGCTGGCTGGGACCGCGGGAGCCTTGAAGCTCCCCCTGCGGTCCCGGGGTAAAAGATGAGAAAGAGGTGAAAGAAAGGTCAGAAACGAGCAGAAAGAGGCAGAGTAAAGGTCAGGAAAGTGCAGAAAAAGGCAAAATAAAGGTCAGAAATGAGCAGAAACAGGCAGAATAAAGGTCAGAAATGAGCAGAACGAGACAGAATAAAGATCAGCAACGAACAGAAAGAGTCAAAATAAAGGTGAGAAATGAGCAGAAAGAGGCAGAATAGAGGTGAGAAGCGAGCAGAAAGAGGCAAAATAAGGGTCAGCAACGAGCAGAAACATGCAAAAAAAAGATAAAAACAAGTAGAAAGAGGCAAAATAAAGGTGAGAAACTAGCAGAAAGAGGCAGAATAAAGGTCAGTAACGAGCAGAAAGAGGCAAAATAAAGGTGTGAAATGAGCAGAAAGTGGTCGGAAACTAGCAGAAACTAGCAGAAAGAGGCAAAACAAAGGTAAGAAGCGGGCAGAAAGAGGCAAAATAAAGGTGAGAAACGAGCAGAAAGAGGCAGAATAAAGGTAAGAAAAAAGCGGAAAGTGGCAAAATGGAGATCAGAAACGAGCAGAAAGAGACAAAATAATTGTCAGTAGGGAGCAGAAAGAGGCAAAATAAAGGACAGAAATGAGCAGAAAGAGGAAAAATAAAGGTCAGCAACGAGCTGAAAGAGGCAAAGTAAAGGTCAGAAGTGAGCAGAAAAAAGGCAGAAAACTAGGAGTGGGCGGTGAACTCCAATCTGCCAACTGAGTTTGCGGAGTTTTGCCACTCCGCTTGGAATGCAGAATTCGGCAAAAACTCTGCCAACTGCTGGCCGGAGCGGAGTTTACCGGCACGTTCACCCCTAGACTTCATCCCCCAACCAGTAGTGCGCCAGGAGGCATGTTTGCAGAGTGGTTGATAAAGGGGGTGGGGCCTCTGATGAGGTCTGAGCAATCACGCTGTGGGAGACTTACTTGTGGCAACAATAGAGGTTCCTTGCCCCCAACAACCCTCAGCGGCCGAGGGAACTTCATCCCCCAACCAGTAGTGCACCAGGAGGCCCCTTTGCAGAGTGACTGAGAAAGGGGGCGGGCCTCCAATGAGTTCTCAGCAATCCCACTGTGGGAAACTTACTTGTGGCAACAATAGGGTTTCTTGGCCCCCAACGACCATCAGCAAATCAGGGACTTCATCCCCCAACCAGTAGTGTGTCAGGAGGTCTCTTTGCAGAGTGGTTGAGAAAGGGGGCAGGGCCTCCTACAAGGTCTCAACAAACCCGCTGGGGGGGACTTACTTGTGGCAACAATGGGGTTCTTGGCCCCGACGACACTCAGCAGCCAAGGGGACTTCATCCCCCAACCAGTAGTGCACAGGGAGGCGTGTATACAAAGTGGTTGAGAAAGGGAATGGGGCCCCCGACAAGGTCTCAGCAATACCCTGTGGGGGACTTACTTGTGGCAACAATAGAGGTTCTTGGCCCCGCCGACCCTCAGCAGCTAAGGGGAGTTCATCACCCAACTAGTAGAGCGCCGGGAGGCGCATTTGCAGAGTGGTTGAGCAAGGGAGCAAGGCCTTCAATGAGGTCTCAGCAATTCCGCTGTTTGGGACTAACTGTGGCAACTATAGGGGTTCTTGGCCAACAACCCTCAGCAGCCAAGGGGACTTCATCCTCCAACCAGTAGTGTGCTAGGAGGCACATTTGCAGAGTGGTTGAGAAAGGGGGCGGGGCCTCTGACGAGGTCTCAGCAATTCCACTGTGGGGGACTTACTAGTGGCAGCAATAGGGGTTCTTAGCTCACTACGACCCTCAGCAGCCAAGAGGACTTCATTAGGGGTGGCTGAGGAATACTCTGCCTGCTCCTGGAACACTGCAGAATTTGGCAGAGTTTTTTGGTAACTCTGTGGAATTCTGCGGAGTCAAACTCCACGAGTTCCACCCAGGCCTATTGAAAATGAGCAGAAAACAAACAGAACCCACTCAGGCACTCATGCACCCAATCACAGAACAACTCAGACACTCTCACATCCACTTACAGACACAGTCAGACACTCATGCAACCACTTACAGAATCACTCATACTCTCTCTCACCCACTCACAGATCTATTCATAGACTCATACACTGACTCACAGGCCATCTCAGAGACTCACACACCCAGTTACAAACCTAATCAGACACTCATACACCCACTGAGACACTCATGCACTCACTCACGCACCCAGTGTAAAAAGTTAGTGGTTATAGTTAGGAAATAAATAAAATTCAAAACTTACAAATTGACTGAAAAAAACAAAGGTTACAGGAACATTATAGTTAGGAAATAGAATTGAAAAAAACATAGAAATTCACTAAAAAAAACAAAGGTGACAGGGATCTTATAGTTAGGAAACAACATAAAAAACTATAGAAATTCACTTAAAAAGCAAAAGGTTACAGGGACATTATAGTTAGGAAATAGAATTAAAAAACATTAGAAATTCATTGAAAAAACCAAAAGGTTAAAGGGGCATTAGAGTTAGGCTCAGATTTGACTAGTACAAAACCAGTGAAATTCAGTAGTTACAGTTACCTGAGCTAACTATAACTTACACCCCTGCAATGCACTGCTTATGACATCACATATTACATCACTCATGACATGGTCAGTGACATCACTGATGACATCACGGATGACATCTCAAATGGCATCACTGATGACATCACCCAGTGATTGTGAGTGTTTTCTAAAGGTTTTGGTGTGTGAAATACATATACTAAGGTACCACAAAAGTTACATTAGTATACTTTGTGTACTACTAATCAGTAATTCCTTTTTTTTTAACATAGTTTATGTGGGTTGCTGTGTGACTGTCTGTATCTGTGTGTGAGTGGGTGTCTGAGTGACTGTACAGGTGAGCGAGTGGGTGTGTGAATGGCTGTATTGGTGTATAAGTGGGTGTCTGAATAGCTGTGTGGGTGATTTAGTGGCTGTGTGAGTGGCTATATTAGAGTTTGAGTGGATGTGTCAGTGGCTGTATGGGTGGGTGAGTGAGTAGCTGTGTCAGTGGCTGTATAGGTGGGTGAGTGGGTGTGTCAGTGACTGTATGGGTGAGTGAGTGGCTGTCTGAATGGCTGTATGAGTAGGTAACTGGGTGTGTAAGTGGCTGTATGGATGAGTGAGTAGCTGATTGAGTGGTTTTTGGTTAAGTGAGTTCTTAAGAGGCCTGGGGACCACCACCTCCCCGGGGCTTTATTAGTTAATTGGAGGGGGCCCATGCGGATCCTCCTCCTTGGCCCTGTAGGGCTCCGGGAACCACCACTTCCCCGGGGCCAGAAATCCAAATTGAAGGGAGGCGGGCAGTATGCCCCCCCTCCCTGGCCGAATTCGGTCCCGGGTACCACCACCTCCCTGGGGCAGACCCTACAAGAACAAAGGAGGGGGGACAAGTGGCCCCCCTCATGGAGCTGTTAATGGCCCTGGAGACCGCCACCCCCCAGGTCCGGCTCCCTATGTTCCAGGAAGCTCAGCCCCGGGACGTAGCTGTTTACTCTTGCTTGGTGGGAGCTTTGACAGCTCCCACCAAGCAAGTGTTAAACAGTAAGTCCACTCCCAGCAGGAAAACTGCTCCTACTCGCTGGGAGCGGACTTTTCATCTGTTTCCCTCCCACGGTCAAGTGGGCAGGAAAACAGATGAAAGCATTGCTCCTGCATGCAAGCAGCAGCATTTTTGGCTGCTCCCCACATGCAGGAACAATGCCGGCTCTCACTGGGGGCGGGGAACTGGCAGGACCCATGGGGGCATTGGGCCTCCTCCTGCAATCTCCAAAGTATCACGCTGGGTGCCCTGGGTGGGCTCCAGAGCAACCAGGAGCAAGAGGCTAGGCTCAGGGGATGGGGTCCCCAGAGCTAAAATTAGCCCCGGGAGGGGGGCTGTGCAGCCTACAACAATTTTTGGCTGGGCCCTAAAGGATCGGGTCCTCAGGGCTGAAATTGGTCTGGGGAGGGGGTCACAAGGCCGACCTCTCCTTCCAATAATTGGACGCGCCCGGGTGATGGGGACATTGGGGCCAAACCATCCCAGGGAGGAGGGCAGAGCGGCCCCCCTTCTAGACACAGGATCCTAACTTCCTGGGCTGGAAGGAGTCAAAGCAAGTGTGGTTTCTCAACAATTCCACATTGGTGACAACCTTGGTGGAGTTGAATGCATTGTTGATCTATTGGAGTGCAATCTGTAGTGACTGTGATGGGTTTTTTCTTGGCCTATCCTGGTGAGAGCAGAGTCCATGGTTTTCCCTTTAAATTACTACGAGAATGCAAATGTGCAAATCACTTGGAAGCTTTGCCTGTTTGGCCCTGCCCACCTCAGTAGTATGCAAAGGTCTTCCCGCATTTTGCCAGGATGATTAACAGCTTAACAAGAGCCCCCCCGGCGAGTTTCCCACCAATTTTGGTGAGGCATTCTTGATGCTGAGGATTATGAGGACATCTCCACCAAACAAAGAAGCACTTACTTCGCATAGTTAAGAAGAAGGACTCTTCTTTAGTGGAGATTTACCTCTTTGTAGTATAATTGTCTTCTCTATAGGAAGATTCATGTTATCACAGATTTCTGGATAAAGACGCACAAGGAACAATCACATTCCCAAAAGGCACACAAGGGCACTGGTGACGTTTCCTCATGGTCCATTACGCAGCTGTAATGTAGAATATTTACTCAATGAGTTAGCACTTAATAATTGACCAGTAGAAAGTACTCCACTTGGGTAGATATTTTGTGCAAAACTGTGGACTCTTGTTGGATAAAGGGGCAGGTAGGGTTCCATTGTGGCCCAGTCACCCACAGAGCTACTGACACACCCACACCGACACGTAGACACCTACTCATACACTCAGGCACTCACACACTGACTGACAAACCCACTCAGATACTGATTCACCCACTCATGGACCCACTCAGACATTCACATACCCACTCATAAACCCAATCACACACCTGCTCACAGACATACTCAGACACTCTCTCACATACATAGACCAACTCTGACATTCATGCACCTACTCACAGATCCATTCAGACAAGTACACCCACTCACAGACCCACTCAGACAATCATGCACCCACTCACAGAACCACTCGTACCCTCTCTCACAAACTCACAGACCTACTCACAGACTCACGCACTGTCTCACAGACCTACTCAGAGACTCACACACCCACTCACAGACTCCCTCAGAGACTCAAGCACCCACTCACAAACCCACTCAGAGACTCACGCACCTACTCACAGACTCATTCAGACTTTCATGCACTCACTTGCAGACTGACTCACACACTCATGCAGGTACTCGCAAACCCACTCAGAGACTCTCACACCCACTCACAGACTCACTCAGAGACTCACGCATGCACTCACAAAACTACTCAGAGACTCTCACACCCATTCCCAGACCCACTTAGACACTCATGTACCTACTCAGGCACCCACTAAGACACTTATTTGCCTACTCCCAGACCCACTCAGACACCCACACGCCCACTCACTAACACTCCCACTCACACACCCAGTGAGACATTTATGCACCCACTCCCAGACCTACTGAGACACTCACAGAGCCACTAACACACCCATTGAGACACTCACTCACTCATGCACTCACTCACACACCCACTTGGACACACAAGCACTCACTCACGCTCCCAATGAGACACTGAAGCACCCACTCACACGCCCACTGAGACATTCATACACCCACTCATACAGTTAGTCAGACACTCATGCACCCACTCATAGATCCACTCAGATACTCATATCCACTCACATATCTACTCAGCCATTCATGCATACACTCACAGACCCATACAGGCACTCACACACCCACTCACAGACCCACAGGGAAAATTGCACACCCAGTCACAGACCCACACAGACACTCTCACACTCACTCAAAGACTCATGCAGCCACTCACACATACACTCACCTACTATTACAGCCACTAAGACACTCACTGTCAAAGGTTACAGGTTACAGTTAGGAATTTTTTTTTAAATCCTTAGAAATTCACTAAAAAAAACAAAGGTGGCAGGGATCTTATAGTTAGGAAACAACATAAACAACTGTAGAAATTCACTCAAAAAGCAAAAGGTTACAGGAAGTTATAGTTAGGAAATGTAATTAAAACAACCATAGAAATTTCCTGAAAAAACAGAAAGGTTACAGTGTCGTACAAACCTAGTGAAATTCAGCTGTTATAGGTACCTGAGCTAACTATAACTTACACCCCCGCAATGCACTGCTTATGACCTCACATATTAAATCACTCATGACATGGTCAGTGACAGCACTCATGACATCAATGTTGACATCTCAAATGACATCACTGATGACATCATCCACAGAACCACTCACTCACTCACCCACTTACACCCCCATACAATATCTCATACACCCACTCCCACACAACCACTGACATACCAATTTACAGATCCATACAAACGCACACCTACTAACACACCTACTCACTGATCCATAGAGCCAATTTTGAATTCTATGTCCTAACTATAATGTCCACCTTTGTTGTTTTTTTCAGTTAATTTCATTTTTTTTTAACGTAAACAATTTTAATTATTTTACGTTAATACTACCTCCACTTGCGGAGGTTTGCTGCAGGGCCTAACCTGCAGCCAGGCCCTTCAGCCAATCCCTAATGACCACCCAACCTCGTGCAACAAACTTCCTTTGGCCATGCTTGGCAGAGTTTGGCTGACCTAGAGCCCGGCTTTAAACAAATGGGGTAGGGGCTCTCCACAGTTCCTCTCCTGCTGCGGATTTCAGCCCCGGGGACCCCATCGCCCGGGGCCCAGCCATTAGCCAATGGAGAGGGGGGTCACGCGCCCCTGGGCAGTTTTCAGCCCGGGGACTCCATCCCCCAGGGCCAGGCCTTTTTCCAATTGGGAAGGGAGACCACTTGACCCTCCTCCCTGGTCCGATTTCGCCCGGAGGACACATTCCACCGGAGCCTGGCCTTTAAAATTAAATTAGCAAAAGGGGAGGGGGCTGTGTGACCCCCTCCCCGGGTCGATTACCCAAGGGCCTAGCCATTTTCCAATTGGGGAGGGGACCCCATCCCCGGGGCCCAGCTTTTAAAATTAGATTATCAAAAGGGGAGGGGTGCCGCACGGTTTTGCAGTATTTTTTCTTATTTTTTAATGCTTTTTTGGCCTGTCGGGACCTTCTGGGCCCCATGACCAACTCAATGGGATCAGGGTATTCCTAACCTGCCCCCAAGTTTTTTTTTTTTTACTTTTCTTTGGGGACTCGGCTCAAGCCAAGTCTCAAGATGGCTGCCAACACTTCCTGGTTGAAGTGTTGGCAGACAATCAAAGCCATGCATTTCCCTGCACAAGCTCATTATTATTCACAAAGTCCCCGCGGGCACAGATATCACTAACTGTATTTTCTTAAATGTCTCACCAACTACTGAACAGATGTACACCAAATAAGAGAAAGCAGAATCTGCGTAATCAGATTTACCTTTCTGCCAAATCTGGCACAATTCCGTCCAGCGTTTCGGGCTGTAAGCATGTTGACATGTCCTATGGGAATTAACACGTGTGAGAAGCTGGACTGGTATATGATGTCCACTAATGTAAGTGGGCACCCTGCACCAGTCCAGACAACCCTTATGGTGATTTAAGAGGTCTTAGACAACCTTAGAAAGCTCTCTAAGTGGTAGCTGTGGAGAGTAGCCTTCAGGCTTAGTACAAAAGGAGTGTAAAGCAGCTTGTTTTACCAGAATGCAATCTTATTGTATAGATTAAGGGAAAAAGAACCACACAAGGTATTTATAAAAATATGTATTTATTATATAATACTGTCTAACACACACAAATATCTCCTACCCGGAGATATGCACAATGCACACAATACTTTGTGAAGAAATGCAGAAAATAGCACAGAATACACAGTGGACCAACCATATACTAAGAAAGTGGTATAAGAACCACGACTTGGGTCAAGACGATGTTGAGAGGACGTAGAAGTGCTGGGGACCCAAGGAACCACCCAAGGTGAGTGACTAGGGACCCCATGGAGAGCGTGTGCAGTGTGGGAACACGACTGTGTGCTCCTTACAAGTCTACGTGGAAGTCGTGGTTGGATTTTTAAAGATTAAGGACCCTTCCCAGTGGACCCTAAAGAAACCCCGTGGAAGACAGAAGGTTGGAGAGCCACCCCTCCCGTGGATACCCTAGTACCCACGTTACTTACACCAGGGAAGCCGGGTGCATAGGTGTGAAGTGGTGTTGGAAACCGCCGTCGAGCCCAATGGAGGGCTTCAGGAAAGTGCTGCTGCTGAAGAAGGAGAAAGTGTCCGGTGGAATCCAAAGGTGGAATCTAGTTGAGAGGTACCTGCAAGCAGAGGGGACAGAATCTATGTCACTCAGGAGTGACCAGGAGACTTGGAAGACGAATGCCCTCCGATGTCGGGTGTTGCAGGAGAGATGAATATGACCTTGACTCGGCAGCTGTGAGGACCAGGCGAAGCTGAGGAAGACCAGGAGCCGTGGATGAGCTGTCCCACGAAGGATGTCGAGTGCTGAGGGGCCGCTGTCTGGCGAGAGCACCAACAAGCCTTGGCAAAGGCAACCAATGCAGAAGTCGAAGAAGGTGCAATGTTGGGACCAGCAATGTCCAGGGGACTCACCACAAGCAGGGGAGTCAGGGCAGGCCCAGAGCAATCAGGGGGAGCCCAAAAGAAACAAAGGTGACCCTCAACAGGACCCACAGGCCGGAGGCACTGGAGTCGCAAGAGGACCTCAAGCAGTTCACCAAAAGATGCAGGCCACGGTGCAAACGATGTGATGTGGACAAAGACTTTGGTCACTGGAGATGCTTGAGGTTGGGGCTACTTGGAGCCCGAAGATCTTGATGGATGGAAGCCAAAAAGCCTTTGCAACTGCAAGTTGACGAGGTGCACAGGGGTTCGGTTATTGCAACCCCCAAGGGATACTGGCCTCAAACTTGGTGAGAGGGCAGAGCAGGCCTCAAGAGCTGTGGAGAACCACCACCTGTGTTGCAGAACCTTTCGGAGTCCGGAGGAGTTCAGGATCAGCAGACCAGTCAACTTAGTTGCGGTACCTGCGAATGCAGGGAAGTGACTCCTTCACTTCAAGGGAGATTTCTTCAGGTGTCTTTGATGCCCACAGGCCTTGGAAGGTTCCTGTATGGTGCACAGGCACAGACGATGCAGCAGACCGGAAGGGAGACAAAGTTGAGCCCAAACAAAGTCCAGAGTGCCCAGACGGTAGAAGAAGAAGTGGTGTCTGATCTGAATCTTGTCCCACAACGAATCTAGGGACCTACACCCAGGTAAGCCCTTAAATACCCTAAGGAAAGGGTTGGGACGTTTCAGGGGACCCTCCCAGGGGAGGGTCTGGACAGGGGGGAGATTATTCCCATGTCCTTTGTCCAGTTTCGTGCCAGAGCGGGAGCCAACGGCTCCCAGAGCTGGTTTGAACTGGACTATGCAAGGAGGTACCAAATGTGCCCCTCATGCAGACTTAGTGGTGCTGGCAAGCGCACCCACCCGGTCCCAATACACTAAATCCTGTCTGTGAGGTGGTCACACCTCCCTGTGACAGGATGCCTATTGTTCTGCCTTCCCCTCTCGAGCTTGGCTCAGCAGCAGGAGGGCAAAATCATGTCTCTGGTCGGCAGCAACCATTTTGTGCTGTCCGGGTCTAGAAGGCTGGCACCGCGAACACTGAGAGCCTAACGGAGGGCTCTTCCAGTGCTTGGAATCATACCTCCCAAACCATTTACGGTGTTGCTTGGAATCATACCTCCCACACCGTTTACAGTATGGGGGTATGATTCCAACATCTTGAATACCAAACATGATAGGATTCGTTGCAGCCAATTTCGAGATGGTCATCAGGTAATTACGGTGGGCCCCTCTATATAGT
>CAWUFW010000383.1:3000000-3255000 GCA_963921515.1 Calotriton arnoldi | reverse complement strand
GTTACTTTTTCAACGCAAACCCGACCCTAAACCTGTTTTTGGATTTACAATCCAACGCTAATTGGTATTAGCGATGGTTTATACGTAAAAGTAACACAAAGCAGCGTAAAACGCTGCTTTGCATTACTTTGCGTCAAGAGGGTGTACATGGGAGTCCCCATGCAACCACACATGCTTTTTTACGTTAAACCCTATTCACTAACATTGGTAGAAAGGGTTTAGCGTAAAAAATTAACGCAACTGAAAAGCCAGTGTTAAACAGAGAAATGTTTTAATTTCTCTGTGCTTTTCCGACTTTGCATGCATGCTGCACTGTACAGCACACATGCACAGTAGGAACAGCTTTTAAATTTGTATAGGTATAGTATTTTGTACAGAAAGGGTACCCTTCATGTACGAAACCTATGCTAGACTCAGGCACACACCCTGGCACTATGGTGCTAAGGTGTGTGCCTGGCGCATGTCAGCTGAAATCAGCATCAGCGCTAGGGAGAGGGGAGGGGAGTGCCATATCTTTGTGAATATGGTGCTCTCTTGCTATCTCCCTGTTATACAATGCAGCGCAGCATCTTTGTGTGCTGCGCTATGTTGCCTGACACCTTTCAGAATCTGGGCCTTAGTGTTTGCTCTCACTTGAAATTGCTCCCGTCAAGCAGGAGCAAACACAGGTGTCCCTGCCCGCATCAGTGCCAGCAGGGAAGCCGCTATGTCCCGGGGGTGGGCATCCCGGGACATAGCAGGAGCCTGTCCAGGGGAATGGGGTCCCTAGGGCCATTAACAGCTCCAGGAGAGGGGGTGCGTGGTCCCCTCACCATTTAAAATACAGCTGGGTCCCGGGGGATGGGGTCCCAAGGGCTGAACGTGACCCTCCTCTGCGTTTTCTACATCAGCTGGGCCCTGGAGAATGGGGTCCGCAGGCCAAAATCGGCTTGGGAGGGGGACCACATGGCTCCTCTCCCCCTTTGTTTTTGACAACCAGGCTCTAGGGGATGGGGTCCCCTGGGCCAAAAGCAGCAGAGAAGGGCATCCGCATGCGCCCCCTCCCCATTATATAATAATTAATTCCCCCCCACTGGGACCTGTTCCACTCGGGGGGGCTAGTAAAAACAACCTGCACTTGTTTTTAAAAACGTTTTCCCATGGCTCTCCTGCGGATTCTTGGAAAAATAAAAAATAAAATGTTTTTTGCCCCTGGCAGTGTCCGTGTGACCCCACCACCCACGAGGCCTAGAATAACAGGGAATTCCCACCCTGCCACCATGTCTTTTTTCAAATGTTTTTTCTTAGGACTCAGCTGAGTCCGAGCCCTAAGAAGGCTGCCACCACTTCCTGTTTGAAGTGGTGGCAGCCAATCGGATCTAATTTTGAGATCTGTCGGATTCGTGGACCCTCCACATCTCTAGATATACATAAATCTTTTTTCTTTAATAACTCCAAAACTACTGAATGGATTTACACCAAATTACAAAAAGGGCTCTTTCTGAACCAAGAGGTAGATTTCTGCCAAATTTGGTGTCATTCCGTCCAGCGTCTCGGGCTGTAGTCGTGTGATAATCCCGTTGGAAAAATGCACAGGGATAATGTGCTTTGGGATCCCCCCTTTTTCGTGGTCCCTGCTTGACGAATCACCCTGAAACTTTCCAAACAACAGTTGAAAGTGGCAAACCAGGTTTGAAAATTTCATAAAGATTCGTTAAACTATATATATATATATTCACTGAAAAAACCATAGGTTTCAGACACGTTATAGTTAGAAATTAGCATTTAAAAAACCTTTGAAATTCACTGAAAAAACCATAGGTTTTAGGGACAGTTATAGTTAGTTGGACATTGCACTCGTACAAAACCCGTGAAATTCCCCTGTTATAGTTAGTTCAGCTAACTATAACTCGCGCCCCGCAATGCACTGCTGATGACGTCACATATTACATCACTCATGACATGGTCAGTGACATCACTGATGACATCACTGATGACATCATCCAGTGACTGTGTGTTTCTGTAAAGTTTAAATATGTTTAATATATATAGGGAAAGGCGTATTGAAGAATGAGTGGGTGTATAAGTGTCTGAATGGATGATTTAGTACGTGAGTGACTGACTCTACAAGTGAGTGATTAAACGTATCTTACTGAATGCATGGGTTAGTGACTAAACTGTGTGAATGTCTGTATCCGTCTGTTTGTTGGTGTGTAAGTGGATGCATGGATTTGCGAATAGCTACATGAGTGTCTATATGGGTTATTGATTGGTTCTCTGAGTATCTGTATGGCTGCCTGAGTGTTTGTGTGGGTGGAGTGTGTTTGACTCTATACATAGATGTGTGAGTGGGTGATTCACTGGGTGCATGATTTCAAGAGTGCATCTGTGATGGACTGCTTGGGTGGGTGAGTGTGTGTATGGGTGTGTTAGTGAGTGAATGTATATCTCAGTGGTACATGTGCGAGTAACTACATATGTAAAAGGCAGTATATATGTGTGTTAGAGTATTTAAATGGCTATAAGTGAGAGTGTGTTATTGTGAGAGTGGCTGTATGGATGCGTGTGTGCTTGTATCAGTTATTGTATAAGAGCGTAAGAATGTGCTAGTATTTGTATGAGTAAGTGAGCTGGTGTGTGTATAACTGTATAGGTGAGTAAATGGGTGTGTGATTAATTTTTTGCATGACTGACTAGGTGTGTGAGTACCTCTATGGATGAGTGGCGGTGTGTGAGTGTTTATATAGGTGTATGAGTGCATATGATAGTCCTGTACTGAGTGACTGTAAGTATGAGTGACTGTACAGGTGAGTGAGTGGATGTGTGTGTAGACCTAAGAATCAGTGAGTGGGTATGTAGTTTTTGGTGTTGGAGTGTCTATGGTTTTGAGAATGGCAGTCTGTAATTTAGAGTGGGTGTATCAAAAGTTATATTAGGGTGTGAGAAGATGCATGAAATTATCACATGGATGATGTCATCAGTGATGTCATTTGAGATGTCATCAGTGATGTCATCAGTGATGTCACTGACCATGTCATGAGTGATGTAATATGTGACGTCATCAGCAGTGCATTGCGGGGCGCGAGTTATAGTTAGCTGAACTAACTATAACAGGGGAATTTCACGGGTTTTGTACGAGTGCAATGTCCAACTAACTATAACTGTCCCTAAAACCTATGGTTTTTTCAGTGAATTTCAAAGGTTTTTTAAATGCTAATTTCTAACTATAACGTGTCTGAAACCTATGGTTTTTTCAGTGAATTTCAAAGGTTTTTTAAATGCTAATTTCTAACTATAACGTGCCTGAAACCTATGGTTTTTTCAGTGAATTTCAGAGGTTTTTTAAATGCTAATTTCTAACTATAACGTGCCTGAAACCTATGATTTTTTAAGTGAATTTCAAAGGTTTTTAAATACTAGTTTCTAACTATGCCAACAGAGGTAGGACATGTGAAGAAAGAAGAAAAAACGCACAGAAAGAAGCAAAAGATGTGCAGAAAGAACCAACAGAGGAGCAGAAAGAGGCCTTGTTGCAAAATCATCCAGTGCCCACAACTTTTTCAGACGGGTACTGGTGGTAACTGACTCTGACTAACCAGAGCCAGTGCGGGTTTGCACAGTGGTGAAGGGAGGGGGGCCTGAGGTGACATGTGTGCAAACGCGCCCGTGGCGCGTTTTAAGTTGCGGGATTAAGTTCCCTTGAATCCTGAGGGTCCCTGGGGCCCAACTAGCCCCCCAGGTACCTACAGTTAGGACCACAGAGCTGAGTTGCAGAGAGGCGTTCCGAGGCCACGCACCTTTTTCACCTCTCTGCAACGCAACTCTGTTGTGCTTACTGAAGGTACCTGGTGGGCTAGTTGGCCCCCAGGATTCAAAGGGATTAACTCCCCAACTTAAAACGCACCACAGGGCGTGTTTGCGCACATGTCACCTGAGGCCCCGCCCCCTCCCTTCACCACTGTGCAAGCGCGCCCGTGGCGCGTTTTAAGTTGGGGGATTAGGTCACCTTGAATCCTGAGAGTCCCTGGGGCCCAACTAGCCCACCAGGTACTTCCAGTAAGCACCACAGGCCTGCGTTGCAACGCCTGTAACAAATTGTGCAGTTGTGTTTAGGTAGTGAAGAGGGTCGTGCTGGGGGTAGTGTTTTAGGGTTTAGGGTAGTGCAGTGGTGTTTGTGTAGTGTAGGGGGTCATGCTGGGGGTAGATTTAGGGTTTAGGGTAGTGCAGTGGTGTTTGGGTAGTGTAGGGAGTCATGCTGGGGGGAGTGTTTTAGGGTTTAGGGTAGTACAGTGGTGTTTGGGTAGTGTAGGGGGTCGTGCTGGGGTTAGTGTTTTAGGGTTTTAGGGTTTAGGGTAGTGCAGTGGTGTTTGGGTAGTGTAGGGGATACTGCTGGGGGTAGTGTTTTAGGGTTTAGGGTAGTGCAATGGTGTTTGGGTAGTGTAGGGGGTACTGCTGGGGGTAGTGTTTTAGGGTTTAGGGTAGTGCAGTGGTGTTTGGGTAGCGTAGGGGGTACTGCTGGGGGTAGTGTTTTATGGTTTAGGGTAGTGCAGTGGTGTTTGGGTAGTGTAGGGGTTCATGCTGGGGTAGTATTTTAGGGTTTAGGGTAGTGCAGTGGTGTTTGTGTAGTGTAGGAGGTCGTGTTTTAGGGTTTAGGGTAGTGCAGTGGTCTTTGGGTAGTGTAGGGAGTAGTGCGGGGGTATTGTTTTAGAGTTTAGGGTAGTGCAGTGGTCTTTGCGTAGTGTAGGGGTTGTGCGGGGGTAGTGTTTTAGGGATTAGGGTAGTGCATTGGTATTTGGGTAGTGTAGGGGGTCATGCGGGGGTAGTGTTTTAGGGTTTAGGGCAGTGCAGTGGTGTTTAGGTAGTGTAGGGGGTCGTGCTGGGGGAGTGTTTTAGGGTTTAGGGCAGTGCAGTGGTGTTCGGGTAGTGTAGGGGGTCATGCTGGGGGAGTGTTTTAGGGTTTAGGGCAGTGCAGTCGTGTTCGGGTAGTGTAGGGGGTCGTGCTGGGGGAGTATTTTAGGGTTTAGGATAGTGGAGTGGTGTTCAGGTAGTGCAGGGGGTCATGCTGGGGGTAGTGTTCTAGGGTTTAGGGCAGTGCAGTGGTGTTCGGGCAGTGTAGGGGGTCGTGCTGGGGGTGGTGTTTTAGGGTTTAGGGCAGTGCAGTGGTGTTCGGGCAGTGTAGGGGGTCGTGCTGGGGGTAGTGTTTCAGGGTTTAGGGCGGTGCAGTGGTGTTCGTGCAGTGTAGGGGGTCGTGCTGGGGGTGGTGTTTCAGGGTTTAGGGCAGTGCAGTAGTGTTCGGGCAGTGTAGGGGGTCGTGCAGGGGGTGGTGTTTCAGGGTTTAGGGCAGTGGTGTTTGGGCAGTGTAGGGGGTGGTGTTTCAGGGTTTAGGGCAGTGCAGTGGTGTTCGGGCAGTGTAGGGGGTCGTGCAGGGGTGGTGTTTCAGGGTTTAGGGCAGTGCAGTGGTGTTCTGGCAGTGTAGGGGGCGGTGCAGGGGGTGGTGTTTCAGGGTTTAGGGCAGTACAGTGGTGTTCGGGCATTGTAGGGGGTGGTGCTGGGGCTGGTGTTTCAGAGTTTAGGGCAGTGCAGTGGTGTTCGGGCAGTGTAGGGGGTCGTGCTGGGGCTGGTGTTTCAGGGTTTAGGGCAGTGCAGTGGAGTTCGGGCAGTGTAGGGGTTCGTGCTGGGGCTGGTGTTTCAGGGTTTAGGGCAGTGCAGTGGTGTTCGGGCAGTGTAGGGGGTCTTGCTGGGGCTGGTGTTTCAGAGTCTAGGGCAATGCAGTGGTGTTCGGGCAGTGTAGGGGGTCTTGCTGGGGCTGGTGTTTCAGAGTCTAGGGCAATGCAGTGGTGTTCGGGCAGTGTAGGGGGTCTTGCTGGGGCTGGTGTTTCAGGGTTTAGGGCAGTGCAGTGGTGTTTGGGCAGTGTAGGGGGTCGTGCTGGGGGTGGTGTTTCAGGGTTTAGGGCAGTGCAGTGGTGTGCGGGCAGTGTACGGGGTTGTGCTGGGGCTGGTGTTTCAGGGTTTAGGGCAGTGCAGTGGTGTTTGGGAAGTGTAGGGGTAGTGCTGGGGGTGGTGTTTCAGGGTTTAGGGCAGTGGTGTTCGGGCAGTGTAGGGGGTCGTGCTGGGGCTGGTGTTTCAGGGTTTAGGGCAGTGCAGTGGTGTTCGGGCAGTGTAGGGGTCGTGCTGGGGCTGGTGTTTCAGGGTTTTGGGCAGAGCAGTGGTGTTCGGGAAGTGTAGGGGGTCGTGCTGGGGGTGGTGTTTCAGGGTTTAGGGCAGTGCAGTGGTGTTCGGGCAGTGTAGGGGGTCTTGCTGGGGGTGGTGTTTCAGGGTTTAGGGCAGTGCAGTGGTGTTTGGGCAGTGTAGGGGGTCTTGCTGGGGGTGGTGTTTCAGGGTTTAGGGCAGTGGTGTTCGGGCAGTGTAGGGGGTCTTGCTGGGGGTGATGTTTCAGGGTTTAGGGCAGTGCAGTGGTGTTCGGGCAGTGTAGGGGGTCTTGCTGGGGGTAGTGTTTCAGGGTTTAGGGCAGTGCAGTGGTGTTCGGGCAGTGTAGGGGGTCTTGCTGGGGGTAGTGTTTCAGGGTTTAGGGCGGTGCAGTGGTGTTCGTGCAGTGTAGGGGGTCGTGCTGGGGGTGGTGTTTCAGGGTTTAGGGCAGTGCAGTAGTGTTCGGGCAGTGTAGGGGGTCGTGCAGGGGGTGGTGTTTCAGGGTTTAGGGCAGTGCAGTGGTGTTCTGGCAGTGTAGGGGGTTATGCTGGGGATGGGGTTTCAGGGTTTAGGGCAGTACAGTGGTGTTCGGGCAGTGTAGGGGGTCATGCAGGGGGTGGTGTTTCAGGGTTTAGGGCAGTGCAGTGGTGTTCGGGCAGTGTAGGGGGTCGTGCTGGGGCTGGTCTTTCAGGGTTTAGGGCAGTGCAGTGGTGTTTGGGCAGTGTAGGGGGTCTTGCTGGGGGTGGTGTTTCAGGGTTTAGGGCAGTGGTGTTCGGGCAGTGTAGGGGGTCTTGCTGGGGGTGATGTTTCAGGGTTTAGGGCAGTGCAGGGGTGTTCGGGCAGTGTAGGGGGTCTTGCTGGCGGTAGTGTTTCAGGGTTTAGGGCAGTGCAGTGGTGTTCGTGCAGTATAGGGGGTCGTGCTGGGGATGGTGTTTCTGGGTTTAGGGCAGTGCAGTAGTGTTCAAGCAGTGTAGGGGGTTGTGCAGGGGGTGGTGTTTCAGGGTTTAGGGCAGTGCAGTGGTGTTCGGGCAGTGTAGGGGGTCGCGCTGGGGGTGGTGTTTCAGGGTTTAGGGCAGTGCAGTGGTGTTCGGGCAGTGTAGGGGGTCATGCACGGGGTGGTGTTTCAGGGTTTAGGGCAGTGCAGTGGTGTTCGGGCAGTGTAGGGTGTTGGTCTGGGGCTGGTGTTTCAGGGTTCAGGGCAGTGCAGTGGTGTTCAGGCAGTGTAGGGGGTCGTGCTGAGGCTGGTGTTTCACGGTTTAGGGCAGTGCAGTGGTGTTCGTGCAGTGTAGGGGGTCGTGCTGGGGCTGGTGTTTCAGGGTTTAGGGCAGTGCAGTGGTGTTCGGGCAGTGTAGGCGGTCGTGCTGGGGCTGGTGTTTCAGGGTTTAGGGCAGTGCAGTGGTGCTCAGGCAGTGTAGGGGGTCGTGCTGGGGCTGGTGTTTCAGGGTTTAGGGCAGTGCAGTGGTGCTCGGGCAGTGTAGGGGGTCGTGCTGGGGGTGATGTTTCAGGGTTTAGGGTAGTGCAGTGGTGTTCGGGCAGTGTAGGGGGTCGTGCAGGGGCTGGTGTTTCAAGGTTTAGGGCAGTGCAGTGGTGTTCGGGCAGTGTAGGGGGTCGTGCTGGGGCTGGTGTTTCAGGGTTTTCGGCAGAGCAGTGGTGTTCGGGCAGTGTAGGGGGTCATGCTGGGGGTAGTGTTTCAGGGTTTAGGGCAGTGCAGTGGTGTTCGGGCAGTGTAGGGGGTCATGCTGGGGGTGGTGTTTCAGGGTTTAGGTCAGTGGTGTTCGGGCAGTGTAGGGGGTCTTGCTGGGGGTGATGTTTCAGGGTTTAGGACAGTGCAGTGGTGTTCGGGCAGTGTAGGGGGTCTTGCTGGGGGTAGTGTTTCAGGGTTTAGGGCAGTGCAGTGGTGTTCGGGCAGTGTAGGGGGTCTTGCTGGGGGTGGTGTTTCAGGGTTTAGGGCAGTGCAGTGGTGTTTGGGCAGTGTAGGGGGTCATGAAGGGGGTGGTGTTTCAGGGTTTAGGGCAGTGCAGTGGTGTTCGGGCAGTGTAGGGGGTCGTGCTTGGGGTGGTGTTTCAGGGTTTAGGGCAGTGCAGTGGTGTTCGGGCAGTGTAGGGGGTCATGCAGGGGCTGGTGTTTCAGGGTTTAGGGCAGTGCAGTGGTGTTCGGGCAGTGTAGGGGGTCATGCTGGGGGTAGTGTTTTAGGGTTTAGGGTAGTGCAGTGGTGTTTGTGTAGTGTAGGGGGTCATGTGTTTAGGGTAGTGCAGTGGTGTTTGGGTAGTGTAGGGGGTCATGTTTTAGGGTAGTGCAGTGGTGTTTGGGTAGTGTAGGGGGTCGTGCTGGGGGTAGTGTTTTAGGGTTTAGGGTAGTGCAGTGGTGTTTGTGTAGTGTAGGGGGTCGTGCTGGGGGTAGTGTTTTAGGGTTTAGGGTAGTGCAGTGGTGCTTGTGTAGTTTAGGGGGTCGTGCTGGGGGTAGTGTTTTAGGGTTTAGGGTAGTGCAGTGGTGTTTGTGTAGTGTAGGGGTCATGTTTTAGGGTAGTGCAGTGGTGTTTGGGTAGTGTAGGGGGTCGTGCTGGTGGTAGTGTTTTAGGTTTTAGGTTAGTACAGTGGTGTTTGGGTAGTGTAGGGGGTCGTGCTGGGGGTAGTGTTTTAGGGTTTAGGATAGTGCAGTGGTGCTTGTGTAGTGTAGGGGGTCGTGCTGGGGGTAGTGTTTTAGGGTTTAAGGTAGTGCAGTGGTGTTTTTGTAGTGTAGGGGGTCATGTTTTAAGATGCAATGCTCCAATACCTGACCAGTCTGCACTACATAAAACTGCAAAAAAACTAAAAATAAAAAGTGTTTTGCACATTTTTGTCATTGGGCTATATGTGGGCTACATCTGGGTAATATTTGTGCTACATTTGGGCTCTTTTTTCACTGGTGGCCATCTTGGAAGACTTCTTTGTTATGAAGTTTCCTAATTTCTTCATTTACTGCAGTCTCCTCAGTAGGAAATGCTTTCAGTTTTTACTTTGATTCCATCAAGAAGGCATTCAGATGTGTCTCACATCTGCCATAAATTCAGAATGTTAGCACTCTAGTTGCTCATTAGATCACTGGAGTAAAGCTACTGCTCACCAGGGAGTTAACTTGTAGTCTGCTGCTGGTATTGAAAGTGATTGTTTCAGTCTGCATGTCAGAATTTTCTAATGAAATAGAAGAGGATTTGAGATCTCACTTAAAACATGCCCTAATTTTTCTTTCTGCAGCACTAACCATAATTTCTATTTCAAAAAGAACCCCTCATTTTGTTCCTTTTTAAATTAAATGTTTTAAGTGTTACCGGTTTATTCCAATCAAGATGGCTTCAGGTGTGCCATACTTTTGTCATAAGTAAGGCTGTTAGCGCTCTAGTTGTTCTTTAGAACACTCTGGGAAGCTGCAGTAGAACACAAAGGCATCAACTGGCAGGCTGCTCCTGTTGAAATATAACAGGAAGATATTTGAGATCACACTTGAAACATGTCCTAATTTTTCTTTCTACAGCCCTAACCATAATTTCTATGACAAAATGAACCCCATCATTTTGTTCCTTTTTAAATTAAATTGTTTAAGTGTTACCAGTTTATTCCAATCAAGATGGCTTCAGGTGTGCCATACTTTTGTCATAAGTAAGGCTGTTAGCACTCTAGTTGTTCTTTAGAACACTCTGGGAAGCTGCAGTAGAACACAAAGGAATCAACTGACAGTCTCTGCCCTTGTTGGATGTACATGTTTTACTGAGAATGTCAGACTTCATTCTCACATGAGTGAGAAAGATAATGTGAATTTACAGAAAATATGCTCTCATTTTAGCTTCTGGAGCACCTTCCAAACCTCCATGGGACAAGCATGAGAAAATAGTGTTCTCTCAAACATGATTCATGATATCCCAGCAGAAGGTTTTTCACATGGTAAAATCACCTTAGAATACACCACAATTCCTAAAATTAGTATGGTACCATCAACAAATAAATTCTAATGTAACTAAAGCCTGTTATCACCCTTTATAGTTCTCCTTTTGGTGACCCTCAAAATCTTCTATTCACTACAATGCATTTCAATGAGGTACTATCATTTATATTGGTCCCAAGATGGCTGCCAGCAATTCCAGGATGAAGTGCTGACAGCCAATCAGATCTCACGATGACATGTGTGGTTAGGCTCCGCCCAGATATATATGTGACTTTACTTTTGATTTTCTCAGGAACTACTGAACGGATTTACACCATTTAAGCAAAAGGCACGACACTGAACCAAGGGCTACCTCTTTGCCAAATTTGGTGTAATTCCGTTCAGCAGTTCGGGCTGTAGCTGCGACTAAAGGTTCCTATGGAAAAATGAATGGGGAAAACGCGTTTTGGGACCCCCCTTTTCTCGGCCCCCGCTTGAAGTATCACCCCGAGACTTTCAGGATAGGAGCGAACCGGAGCGCCCCAACAAGTTGGAAACTTTCGCGAAGATTCGTCAACCGGCGCCAACGTTATTTCAAATAGAATGTCGCGGATTTCCTATGGATAATAGGTTTTAACTATAACTATCTACTGGCGACCGCCAGTAGATAATTTATATTGCCCAGTGGTTGTTGCCAGTGAGTAGTTATAGTTAGACCAGCTGTTCCATAGGAAAAGTGTTTTTTCATTGCTAATAACTTTGGTGCCATTTGACAAATCTCCACAAATCTTTCAAAAAAAGGTGCTACTTTCGGAACAGTTTATGTGGAAAGTTTGAGGGTGATCCGTCAAGTGGGGACCGTGGAATAAGGGGGTCCTAAAATGCAAAATCCACATACATTTTTCCTAGACTTCTTTAGACATAGCTACAGCAAAAGCTGCTGAACGGAATTAGACCAAATTCAGCAGGAAGCTAGATTTTGGTATGCAGATTGTGCTTTTTGTGATGTGGTGTAAATCTGTTCAGTAGTTTTTGAGAAATTAAAGTAATAAAAAATATACATATCTGGACGGTTGGTTCCGCGAGAGGTTCAAGAGACTCTTGCAGGAGTGCCAATTTAGAGAGTTCTGATTGGCCATGGAGTTTTTTTCCCTTGGGCCATCTCGCTCCCGGGGGAGCCAGACTCCCGCGGGAGCGAACACTTTAATTGGCTTCCAACAATATGAGACACATTTTTCTGGCTGCCATTACAGGGCTCGGAAACTTAGTCCCACGTCCTGAATTAAATAAATAAATTATATAAGGGGGCAGGGTAGTGATACCATGTCCCCATAGGCTGCATGGGGGGGAACCCCTGCTGGGGCCAAAATTAAAAAACAAATCTGCAATTTGTCCCGCGATCCCGCTGGACTCCAGCATGATTTTAAAAAAATGCCGGCCAGGAGCTTAATCTTCAATTAATGGCACCAGGGAGCCCATCCTTACCTGTGCTGGCAGCGCCTGGAGCACATTTTGGGCACATTCAGTTGTGTCTAACGAGAGACTCCCATGTTCCAGCTGCCTTAATATCCTGTCCAAGCCCCATCATCAACATGGCAGACAATAAAGAGAATCTTTGCATCTTCAGAGAGCACCATCAAACACCCTGGCTGCTTTCACGCTTCTGTGCTAAAGCACCAGTAATGGGGATGAAAAGCTCTTGAGGGAGTTGCCCATATCATAGCCAGCCTTGAAATGCAAGGCTATTAGCAACACATTTCAAAAATTCTTTCCGTGTTTTGAATTGTTTGCCAAAGCAGAATTGCCAGCATCATTCAGGAAGCCGTACAGTTTTTTTTTTTTTTAATTTAAAATGGTTGCCTTGCAACTTATGCGAGAGTAAGGGATATATTGCACTTTACTTAGTTAAAAATAGGGTCTTCTAATAGCTATAAAATAATGTGGTTATGGCTTTACTTGGTGTCATGCCTAAGAACCTCATTCATTACAGGTTGTGATTTCAGTGATTAACATAGCTGCCAAGTGCATCCGTGTCACGAGAGAAACCTTCAGCCAGCCCTGGCTTTCAACCAGCACCCCGCTGCATTCTGGGACTTATAGTTTTCCTTTTAGACTTTTAAGTATGTGATTGAACTCTTGCTATGCGAAGCACTGTTGCTGATGATTTGCTGAGGAATAAAATACACAGATATTCTAAATAAACAGGTTTCCCTTTTTAAAAAGACGTGCTATATTTTTTACCTGATCTATAATTAGCACAATTTAAAATATTTACAGCCTGTGAGTTACAAAATGTGTAGTTTGCAGGATTTGCAAGGCCATTCTTTCGGTCCCGTTTTCGGTTTGGTCATAAAATGTATTTTTGAAATCGCTCCGTTTAAGAAACTTTGGGTAAATCTCATCTTCGTATTAAAAAAACTGCACAACTGATAACACAAAATATCACTTATTATAACAGCACAACCAAGCAGATCGCATGAAGTAGAAAGCCCAATATAAAATAATATCTTAGTACAATATGTTTCCACAAAGCATGACATAAACATATTTGAAAACAGGGATGGTAAAAGCTATATTTAGGCAATTACAACACAATAAAATGCAGTACGTGCCATAACAAACGAGCAGTGCCATGACACTGGCGTACCTTGTACACTGCACGACCACCGCCTGACCTTTACGACTAAACTTTCCATTGCGCTCAATGACAAGAAAGACAAACAGCACCCAGCGCTGCATTACTATATCGGTGCCACATGGCACGTCCAGTGTCCACGTGCGCAATGGAAAACTAGGCCCCATTGACGTCACTCCATTAAGGGCAAGCAGATGTGGGCCAGCTGTGGAGAGACGGCTGTGACGAGCTGCACTGTAATTTTATAGGTGCTTGGCCGTCCCTGGGGACTCAAACAGCTCAGTCCAAGATCTGGGTTGCTTATTGATCGCCATGCAAAAGAACCTACCCTCGACGATATAGACAGTGCAGAATGGTAACATATTTGTCTAAAATATAAAAAAAAAAATTAAGAAACGTAAATTAATATTCACTCTGGTGTTTGTCGTATGTCAATTCGGATGTGGGTATTTAAATCGTTTTAGGGCCCACCGTACTTTTTAAACAATTTAATATGTCGAATTATGCTTACTTAAAAAAAAAAATCAAATGAATAAAAAGCTATGTTAAATGTTAATGAAAACATCGTTTCTTTACTGCTAGTCTTGATGAGATAACATCTGGGATTTGGTTTTTGAGGCTGTGAATTAAGCTACGTGCTTTTATGTAATTGTATTTACATATAGCTCTTACTACCCCTGACGCGGCCTCGAAATGTGAATCGGCAGAACCAAAGGTATATTTATTAAAATATCAGTAAAAACATCTGAAACAAAACCCTATATATTTTTCATGATTTTATTCTTTTAATTATTTCCGTAGGCCCTCGTGCCTCTCTTTCCTCTATTGTTTTTTTTTAAAGAGGAGTTCTCCTTTCATGACCTCTTCCTTCTCCTACTTACATTTTTTCCTCTCCCTTAAATACTTTCCACTTTTCGACAATGTGTTTACTATATGATTTTACTTCTTTTTTTTAAATATCATATTTCCAGATATATCACTTCGCCCTCCTAAAGTGTTGAGACCTTTTTCCAATTTATCCTCGATTCTAAATTTTTGTTTTCTTTATTTTGAATTCCTTTGTTACTTTGACTTCATAACTAGTCCACGCTGTCTAATTTCACACGGCCCCTGAATGATGATCTCTTGAGGTGAAAACGCAGACATTTGAAAGCATAGCTGGATACGTAATAAGATGAGATTGAATATTAACGGGAGCGGCATAATATTTATCTTCGTCACACTCTTTTACATGAAAAAGATCGTAATTTCTCAAAAGATGGAAAATGCTAATTGTTTTTCCACCATGGTCACAAACTTGAATGTTGGGTGTGAGTCTTGATATGGAACATTTATGACAACCTCAGGCGCAGCCGCAGGAACCAAAATCGGCCCTGGCAAACCGATCGGCCGGCCCCCTATGGGGGAGAGTGGGGAGTGCGGCCGAACTGTTTTCTAGGGCCGGTTTCGGCCGATTTTGTTACAGGGGGCTGATATTGCCGCCCCCGGTAACAAAAACGGCCCCCAGCAGTCCAAAACCGGCCCCCACCCTGGCGGCCCACCGGGGAAACGCCCGGTGCCCGCTACGGCCAGTCCGGCCTTGCGCAGCCGGCACAGGTAACAGTGGTGGGGTGGTTGGGCGGGGGCGGGGCGTGTGGGGGAGTAGCGGACAGACGAAGGGCTAGGGAAAGTAAGATAAAAAAATAAATAAAACCACTTACCTTGCACTCGCCACATCGCTGAGTCAGCGATGCGGCGAGCGCAAGGTAAGTGGTTTTATTTAATTTTTTATTTTACTTTCTCTATCCCGTCTGTCCACTTCCCCGTGCCCCGCCCCACCGCTGTTACCTGTGCCGGCCATCCCTTCTCAACCTGGATGGTCTCTCGGGCCAGATTTGTCAAACTTTAGCGCAACGCAGCAAGACACCCATGAAAGGGAGAGGGCAGGAATGCGCCATATTGAACATTATATGGTGCATTCCTGCCCTTTTCTTGCACTGGTGCACAATATGCTACCTTGCATCAATGAAGGCACCCTTGCACCGGTCCTAGGATGCTTGTTTCCAGTCCAGGGAGGACCTGGCCTGGCAGTTTGGGCTGGACTGTTCCCATAGGGCACAGGGTCAAGACTGATTTGCATATGGCTGGGTTCAAGCTGGAATGGCACTGTGAGCAAAAAAACGATGGATTTAGGCCCAGATTTCTGTACTGGGGTGAATGTATGACATTGTTCTGCATTCTGTCCATCAATTGTTGTTTTTGCATTTGTCACCCCGAGTGGGACGGGTATGCCCAGACGGTGCTCTCCATGCCGCTGGAGTCAAGCTATCCTGGCTGAAGAGGGGTGAAACCCCGAAACCGGTCCTAGGATGCTTGTTTCCAGTCCAGGGAGGACCTGGCCTGGCAGTTCGGGCTGGACTGTTCCCATAGGGCACAGGGTCAAGACTGATTTGCATATGGCTGGGTTCAAGCTGGAATGGCATGGTGAGCAAAAAAACGATGGATTTAGGCCCAGAACAAATAAATAAAACGAAATTCGTTGCGCGCGCTACATCGCATTTGGCGATGCAGCGCGTGCAATGAAATTCATTGTATTTATTTTTTTGTTTACTTACCTCTGTTGGGCCGTATTCCAGAGTTTACTACCCCCCACCCTGCCCCGCCCCGCGTCACCGCCCGGCAGCACTCCCACCAGGAGCCGCTACTGCTGTACGTGATGAAAAACCAGTTTAGGCCCAGGTCTTGCTCTGCCCAGAAAAGGTGAAAAGTTCACTTGTGGACACACTGGGATAAGTAACTTGAAAGGGTTTCAGTTAAAGGCCAACTCGCGTTTAGTGAGCATGAAAATATTTATGGGCTTAAAGCACGAGATCACCGGCACGCACTCCGTGCTTCCAAACAGATTGTAACCTGATTAGACAATGAGTGCAAGAAATTTAAATTAGCTTAGAACACACGGAGGTCTTAGGTGCACAATGATAAAAGCACACTCCATTTAAATTACATTTACTGCAAGCAAACATGAATTCACGAGCAGAAGAATGCTTCATTTGTTAAGTATTTTTGGAAGTGCATTGAAGAATATGTAGAGGATTAGGTCAGAGTTTGTGTTTATGGGGTCACTAGTCTTTGAGTGTTTTTCCGTCTTCAATCTATAACCTGCAAGTCAATTATTATTTACTGTTTGTACTAAAGCACTGTAAAAGATGTGTATAAAAAGAGCTGCTTGTGAAGCAGCAATTTGAGAGAGAACTTAACTGCCTACCTTTGTGTGCAAAGACAGTTAGTAAAGAACTGTCTTTGTATTGCCAAGAGGAGTCCGTGTCATTTTATTCATTTTGACGGTTTCAAGTCACCCTGCAACAGCTGGCGAGCCAGCCAGGAGATTCCTTTTTGCCCCCCACCTGACTGCTGACAGCAGAAGACCGCCTATCCCCCGCTGCATAATTCAGTGCGCTCTTTTTGCATGAATTAAGCAGACACTGTGTTCCATTGAAGTTCTGCCTGTGCACGGGGATTGGGGTGGATCTGGTGACTGCCATCTTTTAAAGGTGAGGACAGAGCGGATTGCAATCCTTGTTTGTGTATTGACGTCTTTTCTTCTTGACAATTCAAATTGCAGATGTAAATATAATGTAAATATAAGGTTATAAGATACATAAAGACACCGCATGCGACATTGTGTATTGTGTAAATATGTTACACAACGTTAATGTGTCTATATATCCAGTTAACTTGATATCTCCAACATAATGTTGGAAGTGGCCAGTTTGGGTAATTTGAAATTGGAAGGCGACAATATGTGTTCCAATGCTTGACACAGAGGGATAGCTGAAAAGCTGGTGTCGCTAAATTTACCTCCAGATACACTCTGAACACTCAAATTACTGCCCTGAACCTAATGTCCAGAAAGTCACTCCATGGTCTCAAAGACACATCGTTTGAAAGGAATCTCTTCTGGGGCGAGAGGAAAATGTCCAGGGGTTTCCAGTTGCATTTACTGAACGTAGAATAGAGATGTTGATTATCACTTAGAACAAGTTGAAATTTTCATATTTTTTGCTGATGTTGAGTGCGTGCGTGTATGAATGAAACGTGGCCACAGTATGAGATTGGTTGTGCAATATGCATTGCATAATTGGTAGAGCAGGAATTGGATACTGCGATGTGCACCGCATAAGCGGTTAGACTAAAACTGACGTGCTTATGTGCATCACGCACTTGCTAAGACATATTCTGACGTTTTAATGTACATCGCGTACCTGGTAAGACAAAACCTAATATTTTAATGTACATCGCATACCTGGTAAAACAAAACCTAATGTTTTAATGAACATTGCGTACTTGGTAAGACAAAACCTAATGTTTTAATGAACATCGCGTACTTGGTAAGACAAAACCTAATGTTTTAATGTACACCGCATACTTGGTAAGACAAAACCTAATGTTTTAATGTGCATCGCATAATTTTGAATTTCCCTTTCTTTTTAAATACTCATGTTAGTTATTTAAAAAGAGCAATAATTTTTGTCCAGATAGATAAAACATTAGATTATAAAAAGCACTAGAAAAACGAATGATCATGGAGACTCCCTTAGCGCACATGCAAAAGACTTTTCCACACGATCAGAGAAAATTGCAACGTTATAACTCAGAGTGGTTTAAAGCCACTCAAAAATGTACGTATCTCTGGCCAAAAGAGTGAATGTTTAATGACACAACAATCGTGCATATTACTACCTATCTTAGGAGTAACTATTCAGGGGCCAAATTACAGAAGAGTGAAGCTATTTTGGCTTTATGGCAAGTTTTTTTTATGATAAATCAAAGAACTCCTCAAAAAATGGTGCCTCAAGTACCCCATCTACCCCCTAACCCCCAAACAATATCATGGGCACCTCTCCCAAGGAGCCTAGTATCTACCCACTGGTACAGGTACAAGAAGCCGCAGTAGGATTTGAGAACCCTGAAATTGAGACCCCTCCACAATCTCCAAAAGCCGTCCCTAATGTCACCCCACAAATGCCAAAGCCAAAACATGTGAGTACACCTAGGCAGCAAATCAGAACACTTGACTCCCAGTTTTCAGGACAGCTAGAAGCGCAGTTTACACTGCATTTAGACCCAGCCTCTCCCCAGAAGGAGAAAAGCAAAGAACAAAGCCCAGGAGATAGTGATGACCAGCCACATGTATCATCAGCAACGTCGCATTTGTTGCAGAGAAGGGACACCACAGGAAGAGTAGTTAGGGATTGAGTGTCCACCCCACAACGAAGGGATGCAGATGATGCAAGATGGAGTGACTATGTGGATAGGGCTGTAGGTATGGCACAGTGGGCAGTATATCAAGGACGAGAAGAGGATCTTAAAAGGACTGGATACCACCTTGGCAAAAGGAGAAAGGGAACGTAATAGTTTCACCAGAAAGTGTTCAAGAATGGCTATCATGAAGTGAGAGTAGGAGAGATGCAAGTGAAATAAGGAGAGAGGGATTTCACAATGACTTTTCAGGATAAATTCACAGATAGATAACAGATAGAATAGAAGTCACGGGAAAAAACCAGATAGAATAGAATCTATACATACGCATGTTGATAGCATGGGTGAACTGCTTCAAACAGCAAAAGCTAGGCACCCTACCTATTATGTTGATATTCAAGAAAGACCCCTTATTGATTTGCACCACACAGGGAATGCAGGGAGACTGTCTAAACCTACTGATACTAGAGAAAGAGAACAGGATGTGCTTTCTAGAGGTAGGAAAACTCGAGCAACAGAATTTGAGCGGTTGAGATTTTAAGGTACTCATAGCCAGCCAGACCCCAGAATGGGATCCTACAAGGCTGTTGGAGGATTGACACTGCATGATAGACCAGTGCAACAAATGAGCGCTCAATCAATTTAATGCAGTGCAGATCTCAAGCCTAGTGAGGTAGTCGCTGAAGGTGAGAAGAGCTTGTACAATGTTATGCCATATGTAGACAATTTGGCAGATTGGCCTGAGCGGTTAGCTTCACAAATGAGTCCATGGCCACAAGAAGGGTGCTTTGAGCCACATGATATGGCGAATGCTGAGAATTGCATTCTCTACGGTGAAGGAGATCCAGACTGGGATTACACTTACATGCAGAAATGTTTGCGTGTATGGCAGAAATACGTCAGACAGTACAATGCCCAGCACTCAACCACTTCCTTACACCCAATGTCCCTGATACACAAGGGACCTGGGGCACCACATTATATTCCTGGGACCCAGATGGACAAGGAAAATCTCAGAAAGCTGTTGCTGCTGCTTACAGAGGGAGCAGGGAAATGGATTAGGGCATTTGAAAAGCAAACCACAGGGATCACCTTTGCAGTGGGGGACATGAAGAGTCTGCTGAGTTCTCTCATAGGGGATGAAACAGACACTGTATTTCACAAAGCTGGAGTGAGAAATGTTACCCTCACTGAGACTAGATGTGATGGGTCTCTATTTAATTTTGTTAAAACAGTAGTTTGGGATCAGCTGAGGAAAATGTATCCTGATAGGCCAGATATTGAATCTCTCATGGCTCGGTCAATGCAACAAATGAGGACCCCGCTCAGTTTCTTAATAGGATGAAAGAGGAAGTAGGTCATGGTTGGGAAGTAACTGAAGGAAATGCTGTTTTTACAATGTAGTTAAAAAAAAGAGTTGCCCTCTGATGTGCCGGACAGCCTTTATAACATAGTGGTGCTAGAAGCCAAACCCTGGACAGAAATTCAAGCGCACATAATATATTTTTGCAAGAAAAAGCAGGAGAAAGGAAGGAACAAACAGGAGGTGATGGTGAAAGCAACAGCCAAGTTAGTGAAGGAGAAGTTGGCAAAGTAAGGAGCAGTGGAAGGAGAGATGTAGTGGCAGCGGCCACCCAAAAGACTGCAATGTCTGGGGGATCAGTCCCAGGGACCACTCAAAAACAGTACCCACAACAGCAGGATGATGTAAGGGTGCAGGGAAGCGGTAGAGGAAGAAGAGGAGGAGTAGAAAGAGGTAGGATGAGTCCTCCAAGGATGGATCAGGTATGTCATTATTGTCAGAAGTATGAACATTTTATCAGAGACTGCAAAACTAAAAGATGGGATGAGCAAACTGGTAGAGCAGGAATTTATAATCAGCCAGGAAATACAGTAGTGCAGCCACAACAAAATCCCCAAATAATATATGTGCCGCAGACACCCCCCCAAAATACACAGCCACCAGTAACGCCCCAAGCACAACAGGTGCCACCTCAGCAAATCTACCAAACACCCCCAACGGGGATTCCACCTCAAAGTGGACAAAGAGGTGTAGTTGTGAGGGAGGAAATCCTTTCCAGATGATTTCTGTGGGAGGATATTGTTAGAAATGGGGGTCTCTAGCTGGCAGGTTTATACCCTGTCCAAGTAGGGGCCCTTCCTTCTAGTCAGGATAAGGGAGTTATACTTCTAAAATAACCCCTGCTCACCTCCTTGGTAGCTTGGCACGAGCAGTCAGGCTTATCTCAGTGAAAATGTGTAAAGCGTTTGCACATAACACACAGTAATACAGTGAAAACACTACAAAAGGACACCACATCATTTTTAGAAAAATAACCAATATTTATCTGTGTAAAACAAGATCAAAACGATAAAATAATCCAACATACAGTAATAAAGAAATAAATAGCGCAAAAATCAACAGACAGTTCCTTGAAATCGATAGCTCAGTTCGGAACTATCACGGTATCGTGAAGAACAAATCCAACAGTTCAGGCTGACTGCGAGGTTGCAGGTCAGCTACAGTGTTGGAAAGACCAGCAAACAGTACCTTTGGAATTGTAGGCGTCGAGGACCTTATGATGTTTCCAAAGAGGTGGCCTCTCTGGCAGGCCTCGATTCCGGAGGTCGGTGCAGGAGTTCTCGGGCCCTTGAAGTCACACATGGTGCAGACCAAACCCCGTGAGGTTGAAGTCAGGAGCGCTGGTGTTGATGGTGTCTGGGCTGTGATGCGAAGCAGGATGATGCGGCATGTGGTGTCCAGAGGTCACGGTGCAGGCAGCGACTTGGTGACATCATCGTCAGTAAGCCCAAGGCTGCGGTGTGAAGTGGGGCGATGCGTCATGTGGTGTCCACAGGTTACGGTGCAGGCAGCAGCGTTGTCGTAGCTGAAGCGCTGTCGTCGATAGACCCAGCATTGCAATGCAATGCAGTTCGATGCTTTGTATTGTGCCCACATGTCGCAGTACAAGCAACGGCGTCGGTTGACAAGGCTGGAGTCGAAGGCGCTGACGTCGGTGGACTGGGAGATGCTTTGTGTACCTCACAAGAGGTGTCCAAAGGTCACGGTACAGGCAGCGGCGTCGGTGGCGAAGTTGCGGTTTGTTGGTGATACTATGGTGGTGATGTGAAGCGAGGCGATGCGAGGTGCAGTGCCCACAGGTCACGGTGCAAACAGTGGCTCGATGATGGCGTCGGGTGGCAGCATGAACAAGGGTTGCGTTGTGAAGCAGGGCAAGGCGACTGGTGGTGCCTTCAGGTCACGGAGCCGGCAGTGGCGTCATTGGTGGCTTCTTATTGTTTTTCTACTGTTGCAGCACAAAACATGCAGTTCCCAGTGCTGTTGGCAGATAAACCTGAAGTCTTTGATATGCCTGAGACTTCCAACAGGAGACAAGCTCTACTTCAAGCCCTTGGAGAAACTCAGGCAGTAAGTTGCAGAAAGTTCAGTCTAGTCCTTTCACTGCCCAAGACAGAAGCAGCCACTGCAGGCCAACACAGCAGAGCACACAGCAAAGTGGTAGTTCCTCCTGACAGCTTCTCCAGCTCTTTTTCTTGGCAGGTTCCTTAGTCCAAAATAGTTCTAAATTTCTGGAGTCAGGGCCCCAATACTTATACTAGCTCTGGCCTTTGAAGGAGGCATACTTCAAAGACAGTCCTTCTTGCTCACAAGATCTATGGCCTCATTTACAAGGCCATTGTGCCACCGGTGCGCTACTTTTTTTTGATGCACTGGCAGCGCAGTGTGCCTGCCCATATTTACAAGGCCACGTAAAGTCACCCTGCATGACTTTTCATGGCCTTGTAAATGTGGGCCCCTTCATGCATTACTGAAATGGGCATTCCATGGGTGTTGCTGTGGGTGTTCCCATGCAACATCCATGGAACCTGACACATTCCCAGATTTACAAAGTTTCATAAAGCTAGGAATGCATCAGAATCCTATGCCACCACCTCAGGGGAGGTGTAGGAGTGGTGCAACAAGGAGAAATGCTTATATTTCTCTTTGTTTTTTCCTCTTTCTATGCGTGCAGCATTCTGCAGCATACATAGAAAGACAAAAAAGGCATCAATTATTGTTTTTGTGTAGGAAGGGACACCTTCCTGCACAAAAACAATAATTCCCGCAAAGCAGGCACCCTTGCAACATGATGCAAGGGTGCCTGCGCTGGTGCATGGCAGCCAATTGTGCGCCAGCACAGGGGAAAGCACACGGATGAGTCGTATTGTTGTTAATACCCTGGGGAAGTGATAAGGGTTCCTTTTACCAAAACAGTGGAAATTGAAGTAGGAGGGAAGCACATTGATGGTTGTTTACTGTTTTCTCCAGCTGCCCCAGCTAATCTATTAAGGAGAGATCTGATGGCCAAATTAAATGTGACCATTCGTTTTGAATCTGATAGTACCATGATTTGTTCCACCGCTGGAGTCTCACTTTCCAGGATCATGGCAGTAACAGTTGATTCCTCTACTGGAGATCAGATCAGAGCGCAACCTGCTGATATGGAAGCATTTACTACAGCAGTGTATACAATTATAGCAGAGACACCAAAGTTACTGGGAAGGGAGGTTAAGTTACCCAAAGAATTTCTCTTTCGGCGTAAAGGACAGGACTCTTGGATGTCAGATGCTAAATTAATATTGCAGATAGAGGCTTTAGAAGTACTATCAATCTATTACGCTCTGATAGCCAGTGACCATACTCAGGATTGGCATGTGTTATCTTCATTGCGCCAGGAAAAATGATTAGAGAGGTATTGGATGACCAAATGTTTGACAATGGTTCCAAGAAAATGGCTGTAATTTTCCAAGATGACATACCATTGAGGACAGTGTTAGAAGTAAGGATACCCACACCAGGCAGAGCTTTTTGTTGTTGTTAGAGAAGCAGATCTATCCCAGGTGCCAGACACTTAATGGACTGAGGGCCCCCATGATGTAGGCCTTATTCGTACTGCCACACCATTCCGAATTACATTAAAAGAAGGTGCTCTCTTAGCCAGAGTAAGGCAATATCTCCTGTCTAAAGAAGCAGATGAGGGCATCGCCCTACCATACAAGCACTGCAAGAACAAGGAGTAATTTACCCTGGAGTGTATCCTTGTAACATCCCGATTAACCTTGTCAAGAAAGCTATGAGTGATACTGGGCGTATGGTTCAAGACCTGCGCCCCCTGAACGACATAGTGGTACCCGAATTTCCAACTGTTCCTGACCCCCCCATCATTTTGACGAATATTCCCCAGGATGCCAAGTATTTTTCTCTTATTGACTTGATGAATGCCTTCTTTAGCATCCCTCTCCATCCAGACAGCCACTATCTGACAGCGTTCTCCTATCATGGGACTCAGTATTTGTACTCTTGATTACCCCAAGGGTATTGTGAGTCCCTTAGCATTCTGAACAGAATGATAAAAAAATGGCTTATCAAATTTCCAGTGTGGCATCACACTGTTGCAATATGTCAATGACATATTGATTTGTAGCACTACTGAGAGGCAGTGCAGAAAAGACACTATATCTCTTCTAGTCACTCTTGTACAGAGGGGATACAAAGTGGAGAGAGTGCTAATTCAGGACTGTCAGGAAGGAGGTCCATTATTTAGGGCAGTTGTCAGCTTCTGGTCGTTGAGTGACCCTGGAAAGGGCTGCATCCATTCTCCATGTGGCTGAACCAGAAAATGTCAAAGGAATGCAGAAGTTTCTTGGTCTCTGTAATTATGTAAGACAGTGGGGCTTTGATTGTAGCACATTAATAGCGCCCTTGTTGGCTTCTATCAAACAAGCAAGGGACAAAAATGACAAGATAACATGGACATCTGAAATGAGGGAGACTTTCCAGAAATTAAAAACTGAAATAACAAATGCTCCAGTTTTTGGAACTCCTGACTGCACCAATGAGTTTTATTTATTCTGCCATTGCAATGGTCAGGTGATGACAGCTGTCCTTACACAAAGATATCCCTTAGGACATTAACCCATTGCATATTTTAGTGGACTGTTGCATTCAGTAATGAAAGGACATTATCCCTGCGAGCAAGCTCTCGCCACTGCAGCCTTTGCAGTGCAGAAGAGCACCCCATTATCATGGGAGTACCTTTAACATTCTATGCAGAACATGCAGTATTTGCTAATATTCATAACGCCAAGACCACTCTGACTACTCAGAGCGTGTCAGGAGATGAGGTGATACTGTCACTACCATCCTTGAAGTTTGTGAAGTGTCATACGGTGAATCCTGCAACATTCTTTGCCCATCCAATATTAAACTCTGAGGAGGATGCACATGGCAGTGCAAACTATATTTCCAATGAGACTAGTCAAGCAACGGAGGATCCTATACCAGGTAGCATGGTCTATTTTGTCGATGGCTCTTCTCCTATTGACCAGGATACAGGAATTAGACACACAGGTGCGGCAGTAGTCAGAGCACAGCAGCATGATTCTTCTGATATACTCCATGTAGGAGAGCAGTCGACATTATCAGCACATTATTCCGCCCAAGCAACAGAATTTACTGCATTGATAGCGTCTCTTAAGCTAGGAGCAGGAGAAGTCATTACAATATATTCAGATTCGGCTTATGTGACAACCACTGTGCATTCCAGCATCATGAGATGGGCAAGGAGATGTTTCCTTAAGTCAGACGGAAATCCCGTTATGCATATGAACCTCTTAGAGGCTCTAATAGAGGCACTCGCATTACCACAGACAGATGGCAGTTGTGAAATGTGCATCACCTAAGAGTGGACAGGATTTTCTGTCTCGGGGTAATGCACTAGCAGATTGGGCAGCTAAAGATGCAGCTAGGGGCACGCCCCACCTGTGCCATCAGATTCACAATATATCCCTGTTCTGGTGGCCCAGACTGCCTCACCACCTGAGTCAAGTTTAAGTTCAAGAAACTTTATTCGGTATGTATAAAACAACCATAAAAGTATTCATGAGAAGAGACAAATCACAATTGCACATGATTATTGTGGAACGTTCAAAATAAAAACAACACCCAATGTACATCATAATATCAAAATTAATCATGCCAAAGACAAATATTAAAATTATTTGAAAAAATGAGATTTCCATCTAAATTCATGGTGTCGGTACGACAATACTTTTGCATCGATTAATTGCATTTGTAATAAAAAGTGCAACATTGAGACAGACCTTGATATAATTTAACTCAAGCATGTATTTCAGAGCAGCAGTATGCGATCTAATAACTTGTGCAAGCAAAAGAGGTTTTAGGTAGTGGTGCCTAAAACTTGAATAAAAGTCACAAAACAGTATAAAGTGCATGGTGCTTTGCTTGCTCTGGCCATCACATGGGCAAGGGGTCGTATCTGAGGGACACATTTTCATGGTGGGAAAGGCAACTAAATGATGAGCGCTTCCCAGTCAAAATCTAACTAATACAAAACGATGCATTAAGTGAGAAGTATAAGTTAAGTAGTTAACGTAAGTGTTAGATAAAATGTAACAGTTGGTTTCCCTCCCTCACAATCCATCCGGGCTTCCCTTTTATAAGTCATAAAAGTTTCTTTGATGACCGTTTGGTAAGTGATATTTCCAATAAGGGGTTAGTCTGGACTGGTATCTTGAATAGTTTAATATAAAAAAGTTAATATAACTTAGACAGGAAATAACCAATGCATTATCCAAAGACAAGCAATCTAAAATAATTGACTTGGTAAAGTAAGTCTCATCTTTGGACCAAATGGAACGCCAGAGCAACAGGGGACGGAGTGTGACTATATCTGTGAGGTGTTGTAACCCTGCCTCTCTATGTATAATCTCAGTGGAGGCGGAGGTGGGCAGACAAAATAAGCGTTTGAGGAAACTATTTACCTCAATCTGAAGCGCCTTATATTGTAGTGGCTTCACACACCGTCCACATATGTGGCGATAGATAAAACACTGGCCCTATAGATTGCTATCATATCCTTTATTGGACGAGAGCTCAATTTAGCTGAGAATATAAAAATTCCATGGGTACATCTATTCATCTTGCCCCCAAAATTTGTAACTTCCAGGGACCATGAGCCATTGCCTGAAAAGGTAATACCTAGGTAGCAGAAGGTATTGACAGTAACTACTGGGGTATTATCCCAAAAAAACGTTCTGCATTTCTTGTGCCTTGCCCCACAGATCATTGTAAAAGTTTTGTTTTTGTTAACAATCAATTTCCTTGCAGCAATAAAATCCCCAAAGGAGTTCATTAAATGCTGTAACCCCACGGGGTCCTAGCCAACAAAACAGCATTGTCTGAGCACAAGAGCATTGGTGTAGGATGCCCAGCAACTAAAGGGCTGTCTGCTTGTACTGCTTGTAGGTCCTTGTCCACCCCATTGATGAACAGGGAGAATAATAAAGGGGCAAGTACACAACCTTGCCGAATACCACGTTTAACAGCAAAGTTGTTGGTACATTCACCTCGTGGACCATAGCGCACTTTACACGCTAATTTCTCATATAACCTTGCAAGAAAGCAAATGATGGGCCTGGGCCCCCCCATAGAGAGCACAGTTGACCAAAGAATAGTGTGGTCAACTAGATCAAAAGCGCTGCTCACATCTGCAAAGCAGAGATACAGTCTACCACCTTTAGCACATGTCTATTTACCTATTAATAGTTCCAAACTCATGCATTGCTCTAGTGTCCCCACACCTTTCCTAAAACCAAACTGTACAGGCGAAAGTATTGAGTATTTGCATGCCCATTCTTCCAATCTCTTAAGTAGAACTTTTCTCATTACTCTCGCTGAAGAATCTAAAAGTGATATTGGGCGATAATTCTTTGGTTCTGATTTAGTGCCCTTTTTAGGTCTCGCCTGAGCCAGCGCATGCGCTGCTCTGCGAGACATTTAGTAGGTGGCTTTTCAGAGTGCTACCCACAGGCTTTTGCTGGCCTCCAGCTTGCGTTCACGATCGCGTGCACGCGCACAGCTGCCAGCTTTGCCACTCGCGTGCTTTATTTAAATTTTCTTTTAGCGTGCGCGTGCGCGCACACAACTCCCGGGCTTTGTTCCTCCCTTTTGCGCGCGCACACAACTCCCTCTTCTCCCCCTCCCCCACCACAGATCGCGTCTCGCGGCCGCTCGCGCGCGCGCGGCCAATGCTTATTTTTTTTTTACTAGACGATTACAGTTAAAGGTGGCTGCTATCGGATACACTCTGACATGCTCCTGTTTCCATGGAAGCTGACCTACCGGAACATTGACTCTGGGTTCGTTCCTCAAGGCGCCTTCGGAAAAGTACACTTGGCCCAAGACGGGGAAACGAGAACACGGATGGCATGCAAATTGGTATGTTGGCCTGCGGCTCTGCTTTGAGAGTTTTTCACAGCTTCACACGAAAATGTTTGTCTTTGTAGCGCGCTGCCACACGCTGCTGTTTCTCTTTTTTTTTTAGTTTCCTCTCCTTCAGCCGGTATTAAAAAAAATGTCAAGTGATGCCAAAAAATGTGAAAATCCCCCAAAGTTACGTGCGACCTTTGTTACATTTTCTCTGATGCTGCCGACTCGACTAAATACGAAGGCACTAGCTATGTTTTCAATAATTACGAGATTTAGTAAAATTAACTTTTAATAAATCACATTTGCTTGCAATATATTTTAAATTTACTTCACGGCTTTTGATTTTAATTCATTATTGTCTCCTGTGGGACAGTGAAAGAGATGCAGCTGAATTTCCAGAGTAGCATTTGCACTTCGGAATTTCCAGAGAGGACACTTTTCAGGGGTGCCCACGAAGATATTGCCTGTAACAAATACTTCACAGATTCAAGCGGTGGAAAAAAGAACATTCTCTCTTGAAACACAAAACTGAATTTAACCACCAAACTTCACGTTCTACCTGTTGCGTAACACTAGTGTTTTCCTAAGGTGTAACCTCTATTGCAATTGGGATACACCGAAATACCTCATACTTAGCTCAAATTAAATGAATGTTTGCCTTTCCTTAAAGGCTCACCCTTTATGAAATCTCTGTGGTCCCAGCGGCGGGTTCTTCCATAAACATGCAGCGCTTCTTGCCTCTGGGTTGAACCCGAGAGCCGCCTGGAGAACTTCACCAGCTGCCGAACATATTTTATGTCTGTTGGCATCTGTCTCTCAGTCCCAATGCTCTGGACAGAGTACCTATCTACCTTCACCAGCGTTTGGCTGCATAGAAGCGACAAAGAGCCATCTGATCTATGCCTCGTTTGCTCTTAACATAAAATAAGCCCTTTTTTCTTGAGGATTTAACCAGCACTTGATTACTTGCTCACATTGGCCTTCAGCTTTTTCATTAAACTGTTTCTAGGCTTCTTCTTGGAGTTCTTTTTTCCTGGCAGGAAGGGCCTCTTTAAAGTTAAATCTAAGAGATTTACTCAACAAGTTGTCTCTAGGTTGACTATGGAGGGCCAATTTCAGATCTTTGGAGGCTGTGGTACATGCGTGGTTAAACCAACCTCTGCGTTGGGCACGACCTGTTTTACTTGGGCGGACAAGGAGATAGTTAATTATGTTACTGATACCAATAAAATTAGAGAGCAACTGGTTAGGAATAACTTTATCCTCCAAGCAGTAGGTGATATCTCTATAGCCCTTGGAATAGATGTCATGCATAATTTGAATTGGGTCCACTCCATCTCACTTAAGGGAGGCCCCGTTAGGTCTTATAGGGGCAATGTCAGTAATACGACTTGGTGAGGCATCACTGGCTTTGCCCCAGAAGAAAGCAGTCAATACAATACAATTATGGTCACTCAGGTCCAACCCAACAACCCTAGGTATGGAACACCATTCACTTGCATTAGCTGAAATTAAAAGATGGTCGTTAACGGATGTAACATTCCTCCCTATAAAGGTTGGTATAGGGTCTCCATTGGTGTCACAAGCACATTTTAATAGATGTAAATCTAGCTTGGTTATCAGGGAATTCAATAGACCCCCGTAATCTTTATGAGGGAAATGTAGATAACCAGCTCCGGCATCGTCGGGGACCCCACAGATCCACGTAGCAGAAAATGGGCATGGTTGAATGTTAAAGTCTCCTGCCTAGATTAACATAAAACTATTTGTAATAGACGGGAGTAATATCTCTAATCCCCCATCAAGGGCTGAGACCACCTTCCCCCGGGTATTGTCAAAGACGTTATTGTAGTAGTTAACCAAAACCAAGTCCCGGCCTCCCCTAAATGTTAACAATAAAATTAATGAATATAGCTATTTTTTTCTTGACGTTTACCGGGAGCCTATTCGATATGAGAACCATAAGCCCCCCTTTGGCCCTGTCAGCAGACGATGGCTCGGCCTCCAACCGATGTGTTGAAAAACCCTCAAAGTAGGTAGGTGCAATACACCAAGTTTTCTATATACATATTATACCCAGGTCACTTATAAAATCCGACCAACCTAGTACAACCTGTTTTTTGGCGAAACCTCCTACATTCCAGGTCGCAATTTTGTAACCACCTTCCAGCCCTGAGCCAGTGCTACTAGGAGGTATTGAGTTAGTTGAAACGACTCTTTGGGGTATATATATCCACAATATTATTCATAAGTGGCGATGGGGCAACAGTTAGGATATCAGTAGTACTATAGGTACCGTTGGTGGCAGACGTTGTGTCCTCTTTCCTACCTTCACAAGTTGGGAGCTCATTCATCATATGTTGCCCTATCCCATGTCAATCAATGTCCCGGAGGTCGCTCAGTATTTGGTACCTATTAGAGACCAACAGGGGCTATTCTAGGACATGGTTATTAAATGTTGGTCTTGTCCTCCTCGACTGGGGCTTGGGAAATCGGAAATGCCTGTAAAAGAATCCCAAGGGCTGCAGTGATATATTCTGTTCCAATTGAGATTGAAGTGCCACCTCCGTTAAAACTCCCTTTGCCCACCTAGGGTCCCTGAAATTGATTATGAAACAATACCCTTAACAGTGTTTTCTCAGGGGGCCAATCCAACTCACTCTCCTTGTAAGCAAGATTTGATGGGCATCACCTACTGGGTATTGACAATTCCTATTGAGCCAGTGTACCACTCTATTCTTCAATGAATCATGAGTTTCTATTTGATCTGGGCGCAGGGGGAGGCATTAACTAAAACTGGACTAATATGGACAACATTCCGGTCGTAAATTGATAGTAACATGGGCGTCTACTCTATTGGCATTGCTTGCCCTTACTGGGTTATTATCTCGAGAATGTGACTCTAGACGTGAGGTATCACTATATGTTAAATGCATATTGTTCACATTAGATTGCTGTGACAAGTGCTGCGCTTGGGCCGTAGAAGCAGAAGATCGCTTGCAGCCCCTGAAATTTAGCTCGGTCGCGATACCAGCTTCCTGCGGCTTCTCAGTATTAGCTCTAGGTGCCACTGTATTAGCCCTCGATAACTTAGATGTTATAGTTGCTGCTAGTGACTTATCAGGGGCCCCCTTCAATTTCCCCATGGAGGGATTAAGATGGTATGTTCTAATCTGCTCCACCTCAGTCATCAGGAGCTCTAACTTCTCCTAAATTGGTACTAGCAAGGCCTCCATTCTGGAGGTTATACCTGCCAGTAATGGTGCCCAATGTAGGTCCCCCAAAGAGCTTGATCCAGACACTGCCACTACACGTGGTGGGGTTATGGTTGAGGGAGTATGTGTTCCCCCAGTCGTCATGGGGAGCTTCCTACATTTTCTTTTCCTTTTGGGTGTGAGAGGACAAACAATGGAAGCACAATTATCAAAAGTTGGGGCTAATGTTGGCTCTTGGTTTAGTTAGATGGCCAGATATTCAACAGCACTAGGGCCATGAGAATCCCTTGTCTGAGTCCCGGTGCTGTTGATATAACAACTTCGTCTATAGGGAGCCCAATATCCCCAGCCCCAACTCCTGTGGAAAGACGTCGTTCTACCATGTCTATTTCTTAGCAGATCACATTGACCGCCCATACTAAAAAGAGTCAATTGTTGTCCGGGCATTATCTGATACTGTGGGAGCATTTGTAGCCTTGCGTTTACCCATAACAGCTTGAGTAACCACTTAAATAAATAATAAAATAGAATAAATACAAATAGAGTAGGACACTTTATCAAATTTATCCTCAGTCTTAGAATCAAATTAGGCCATAGCAAAATCAACGACCCGTTGATGACGTAGCTTAACAGGGGAGTCCAGAGGTTGAAGCTGAGTAGAGGAATGCAAAGTTCAATAATCCTTTATACAGTACATTAAAAACTTGGTCCAAGCAGAAGGGGCAACAAAAAGGAGAGAGACTCAGTCAGGACCGTAATTGGTACGATTAATATTACGCCTCCTTATCCCTAAAGCCAAGAAAAACAAGGACAGTACCTTCCAGTTATATTTACCTGCAGGTGTTGGGGGGGGGGGGCGGCATGGCTTCTTCCGGGTAATGATGGGCAGGGATGGGCACGCCCTTGGCCCAGGCTTTGCCCGGGCACGCATTCTGCGCAGTGTGACCCCTGGTGCTGCTTTATGAGCCTCCGGACGCGGGAAGATCACAGCAGCAGGCAGCGAGAAGTGAAGGAGCCTGGGGGCTGAAGTCCTTTCCCCCGCTTGAAATGGGTTCCGCACAGCGGGACCCCTGGTGCTGCTTTATGCGGCCCTGGGCGCGGGAAGATCACGGCAGCAGGTAGCAGGAAGTGAAGGAGCCTGGGGGCTGAAGTCCTTTCCCCTGCCTGAGTCTGAATCCAAAGCCACTACTAACAATGACACGCCTCATTATGCTGAGACAGCGCAGTTACATCTGCGAGAATTATAGACAGCAGCTGCTTCACATGAAAAACAGTTAAGGGAAGACAGAGCATGCATCCAGTCAAGGGATGACTTAATGTACAGACAACTATCTACAAGTAAACCAGTGATGCCACTGGCTTTGCGTACAATACCTCTTGATCAACTACATTTACCAGCCCATACCTCAAGAGATTATTTGTCTATGCAAATACAAGAAACTGGTTTGTTACCAATTTACACAACATACTTACCATGTACATTCATAACTGTATTGTCTGTCATCAATTTACCCCGAATACCATCCTAAAAGTGATAAATTATACCATTCTACAATCACAAGGTCCCTTCAAGGCCCTTCATATGGATTTTGAGGACATGATAGATAGGTGCAGTAACTACAGGTACCTCATAGGTGTGGTCTGCCCTTTTTCTCAATGGATTGAAGCAGGACCCTGCATCCAGTGTGATGCTAAATTAGCAGCTACGTTCCTAATTTCTGAAGTAATCCCACAATGGGGAATCCTAGAAGGGATAAGATCCGACAATGGCACCCATTTTGTAATTACAATACTTATGCATATCACAACACAATTAGGGATAAAACATAAGTTGCCCTCCGTGTGCCACCCTCAAAGTAATGGTATTCTCGAGCACCTGAATGGCCTCTGGAAGAGTAAGAACAGTAAGTTATGTGCTACATTGCATAAGAATTGGTTGTACTGTCTACCAATAGCACTCTTTTCCCTCTGGAATACACCAATCTGACTCCCCATCAAATAGTGACAGGGAGACCCATGAATACTCAAGTCCCTGCCACTAGAAGTAGGGGACAGGGAGAAAGCTCTGCAGAGATCTTAAATGATGAGATGAAATAATTAAATGTGCGAGATTCATCTCTAAAGAGGTAACAAAGGAGAAGGAGAAGCACACCACCGCCGCGGTCGACCTCCTAGTCGTGCATGTAGCAGATCAAATATTTTTAAAGAACTTTGTCCAAAAATGGTGAGAAAAACTATTCGAAGGCCCCTACACGGTGACCATGGCAACAACCACCACCCTCAAGGTGGAAGAAAGCCCTGGTTTCACCGCACCCATGTTCGTCTAAACCCAGCATCTCGCCAAACATCATAGATAATTTAAATGAAACGATAGGAGGGAAGAAGATTGTCTTCACAAAAATACACCCCTCCAGATCCACATTTTGACTATTTTTTTAAAAAACAGCTCAAAAGATTTGTATTTTTGTTTTTATGCTTCTTTTTTGCCTCTTGATTATATCTTTTCTGCTCTTCTATAGCAAAGTACCTTTTAGTCCTAATACTTTCCGTGTACAAAGAGAATTCTCTAATAATAATGTGACCTGTAATGCCCATACTGTCAGATAATATGTGGTATCAGCATATCAGACATAAGTTCAGAAAACACTAATAAATCCTGTTTTATGTGTTCCCTAATTCCTCATGCTACTGGATCAGATAGATTGCACTCCATGAAAAAAGTACCCCCAAGTACAGCTCAATGTTTATTCCATCTCTACTTGTGTAGAATTAAGGCCCAAATGCAATTGACACATGTCAAAGTGGTAAATTTCTTAGTGAACACCACGAAATATGACTCATTAGCAGAAGTATTATACATTCTCATCGATAGACAGGACATCAGGGATGAAATATCACGTATGAGGAAGACAGGACATCCCACCACTGTAGGTTGGACCCAGATGGTTTTAGATTTAGGATTTTTAGGAGTAACACCCCCGTCCATCGAGTGTAACAAGTATTTTCTAAACCCCTTACTCCCAGATGGTGTTCGTAGGCCAGGATTTAGAGTCACCGGGTCAGTCTTAGCCCATGATCAATGGCATACCAACATTGAATTTTCCTGTAGGGCTATGTCTTTATGGAATGGTATGGATGTCAGTCGGGATGCAATAAGGAAATGTACACATATCTGTGAGTAAAACATTTCACGTTACACTTGGGTAGATAGCACAATAAGTCCTCAGACTGTCATGAGACTAACCTCTTTTTCTTTATGTTTCAGAGGAAATGGCACTGTTAATGTAGACCAGAATATTGACAATTTACTGCGCCGACATGCAGGGGGCACCTCCAGCCTTATGGATTATTACTGGCAGTGCGGAGAACTGCTGTATGCCCAGTTACCACCAAACTGGGGTGAAATCTGCTCCATTGTGACCTTGCACGCTCCAGCTTTGGTAATTCCAAATATCAATATAGTAACTTTGCATGAACACCCCATGAGCTGTCCAACGACCTTGCTGCACCATAATTGAAGGAAGATAACTGCAGAGTATTATGGTACAAGCACTTGGAATGATATTCCCCAAGGGCATTGTTTGTTCAATTATGCTCAACTCTTCTTTGGGAGCATTCTGACGTTTGTTCATGCTAAAGCAACAGCTCGATAGCTACAAGTCACACAGTGAGAATTGCTCAAAGTAATTAACACTACAAATGACGGTTTCAATGCCATAAAGGAAGAACTACGGGCCATAAGAATGATGGTAATGCAGCATCGATATGTACTTGACCTTATGATGGCCATGCAAGGAGGGGTATGGAAGAAAATTGGGACAACGTGCTGCATCTTTATTCCAGCAAATGATACGGACAATGGAACTTTATCAGAAGCTATACAGACACTGCATAAGGTGCAAAAGAAAATGGTAGATGAAGGAGGTCCCCCAGAAAATTGGGTTAGTGGGTAGTTCTCATCACTGCCATCCTGGATGTCCTGACTGGTGGGAGCCTTGTTGCTAACTACTGTGGTCTTATTGCTAATATATTGTGTTGTACAGTTAACCCTAGCACGTTGTAGGACAATAGGAGCAAAGGCGGGAGGGATGTCTCCAGTTAGGACACCAACGTGAGTAGTAGATTCTCAGGGCAACTTGTATCCTCTAGTGCCAAGTACAGACCAAGGTCTAGATGTAGTAGTTGAAATATCAACCGGGGAATGTTGCAGGAAATATAAATAATGAACACACCACAAAAAATATAAAACACACAGAAAATGTAGAACACGAGAATACAGCGCAACACCATACACGAGTAGAAAACATACAGCTGTACATGTTTAAAAAAGTTTAGGCCCAGGTTTTCTGCTGACCAGAATAAGGTGGAAAGTTCACTTGTGGACACAATGGGATAAGTAACTTGAAAGGGTTTCAGTTAAAGGCCAACTCATGTTTAACAAGCATGAAAATATTTAAGGGTTTAGCACAAAAGATCACCGGCATGCACGCCGTACTTTCAAACATATTGTAACCAGTGGGCGTAGGAAAATTAGCACAAGGAGGTCTTAGGTGCACAATTATAAAAGCACATCACTCCATTTAAATTACATTTACCGCAAACATACATGCATTCACGAGCAGAAGAACTCTTCGTTGGTTAAGTATTGTTGGAAGTGCAATGAAGAATGTCTAGAGGATTAGGTCAGAGTTTGGGGTTCTGGGGTGACTGGTCTTTGAGTGTTTTTCCGTCTTCAATCTATAACTTCCAAGCCAATTATTGTTTACTGTTTGTAATAAAGTATTGTGGAAGATGTGTATAAAAAGAGATGCCCATGAAGCAGCAATTTGAGAAAGAGCCCAGCAGCCTGCCTGTGTGTAAGGAGGGTCTTTCTACCGGTCGCTACAGTTAGTAAAGAACTGTCTTTCTATTGCCAAGAGGAGTCTGTGTCATTTTTTCATTTTGATGGTTTTAAGTCACCCTGCAACAACAAAAACAACCTGCTGAGGCTTTTATCTCTTTCTATGTGTGCTGCAGAATGCAGCATTCGTAGGAAGAGGAAAAAACAAGGAGAAACAACAATATTTCTCCTCCTTACGCCTCCCCTGGGAAGGTGTAGCATTTTGATGCATTACCAGGTTCACCACTAATGGTAAATCTTGAAGTGCGCAAAAATCCTTGGGTGGATGTGTGGGAACACCCATGCTCCACCCATGAAACGCCTCCCTGGGGCAAAGTAATGCAAGGCAGTGACTTGTGCTGCCTTGTGTTACTGCAGATTTACCAAGCACTGCATGTCTAAGCAAGGTGGCCTCGCATTGCTTGGTAAATCTTACTTCAGTGTTGCACTGCCCTTGTGTTACCTTGTGTGATGCAAGGGCAATGCAGCAGTATGATAAATCTGTCCCTTGGTGCTCCACTAAAAGTATGCAAGTGCTACCCATCTTAATCGAAAGTTATTTTATCCTCAACAGAACAGTGCTTTAAATGGGCAGGTACTGTCCAGTACTGAGTATCTGCACAATTCTTTTTTTTTTTATTGAGCAGAAACACAGAGGATACAGAAAAGGAAAAAAAACTGCATAACGATTTAGACAATAAGCATCTGGTGTACATATTAATTACCGACAATAACAAGTATAAAGTGCAACGAGCCATGTTAATCCCGGAAATGTTGTTCTTAATTGAGTTAACGTTAGCAGCTCCTTTCCAATTACAGTACAATATGCCATTTTACATCCAAACATAAAAATAGCAATTGATCTTTGCAGAAAAACTACACAAAGTGCAAGTGCAGTACAATACCAACAGACATGAATAAAGTGCAAGATGCGGTATCTCACAAATAAATACTATTCCTACGAATTAGGATTGATTCCTTATAGATACATTTCCGACTAAAGTGCAATGTGCTGGTTGCCATCAAAGCGTAATATTAAAAAATTCTTCTTCCGGACATTACTCCGCCTAAAGTGCAATATGATGGTTTGCCATCTAAACATACTCTAATAGAGAGAGAAAAAGAAGAAAAAAAGAAAACATTCGTCTTCATCTTCCAAACATACCTCGAAGTACCGTTTGTGACAGTATTTTCCAAGCTAAAATTTGCAAAAAGTGCAATACATAAAGTGCAAAAGTGCTAAAGTGCAAAAAAAGACAATTTATTTCCCTCCTTTTCCCCCTTTTCCCTTTTCTCTCCCCCTTTTCTTTTGATGCGACCCTACATCTCCGAGAGGGTGTCCAGCCTCTCCATAAATCGCCATACAGTGTTAAATCTTTTATTAGCACCTACTCTCTTAGCGTATGCTTCTTCAAATTTCCTAGTACGAATTAGTTTATTCAGCCATTCCGAATAAGTGGGTATTTTTTGGGACCTCCAATTCTGCAATATCAGCGAGCATGCCATGAGGGAGGCAATTGCTACAAATGTCGCCTACCCTCTCGACACTTTCTTATGTTTAAAAATCTTAACAATGGTTTTAAAAAGATACGTCTCTGGTTAAGATAACGTTTACAAAAAAACATAAAATGCAAAGTGCTCTGTGCGGAGATTGAATCACATGGACACAATTCTAATTTAGCATCGCAGTATGCATCACGTGGGTACGAAACCAGAAGATGAGCAATACCCATCCTAAATCTAATCAAGTAGAACATTTTGGCTTGATTAAAATAAAAGGAAAGGTAGGATTCAATTCTTGGGGAGCTAACTAGCAATGAATGCTCTAGAACCCTTTTTTTAACCATCTCTTGGCTATCTCTTATTTGCTTCAGATGAAAGAGAAAATCTCTTTTCAGCTTGACTTTTGGGATTGCGGATATGTTTCCAGGTGTATTAAGACAATCCTGCAATCCCAACTTCTCCAGTTGTTCTTGCATATAAGAGAGCCAGGGAATTTTTTTCGCACAATCCAGTTTCAAACAGTCTAAAATTATATCGCGATTCAGGACTGGTTCCTCTTTTACCCAAATGTTATGCCAGAGCATCAGGGGTGCTAATTGCGTGCGAAAAGATAATGGTATTACACCTAATTCGTTATGACACATGATGGCAGGAGTGCTTTTAGGTAGTATCAGCACACGTTTTAACATCATGTTTTCTGCTCTCTGAAGGCCCAGAGTATTGGTGCAACCCCAGTCTCCGGCACCATACAAAGTGACGGCGCATGTTCGTGCTTTATAAATATCTATGATGGCTTTTATGGGGCGAGAGCCTAGTTTTTTTGTAAATCTAAAAATGGCCTCCACATTTTTGTTGAAACTTCCAATCCTTGCATCAACTAAGTGGGACCAAGATTTTTTTTCATTAAAAAGGATGCTTAAATAAGAAAAGAAAAGGTTGGTACCTGGCACAATATTTAATTCTTTATATAAAAAGTTTTTGTTTTTGATGGGGATTTACCTGTTACCATGACATGTGATTTTGCAACATTAGTTTTTAGCCCAAGGTCACTCATAAATTCATTAAAACTAGTTAAAAGCCTTTGTAGTCCCACCCCAGTTCTCGACATTAAAACACAATCATCAGCATATAGCAAGGCTGGTAGGGACCTGCGGCCTATTTGTGGGTGCGTCTACATTTCCAATTCTGATGTGACTTTCTAAATCATTTATGTATAGACAGAATAGGAAAGGAGCGAGTACACATCCCTGACGAACCCCACAGTCCATCTTTATTGGTGAGGCGAGCTCGCCAGCTGCTCCATATCGTACTCTCCCTGTGACTCCCTGATGCATTGCTGCTAGATAGTGGACAATAGATGGATCAATGCCCATAAGCAGCATTTTCTCCCAGAGTCTCCCCCTCTGCACCCAGTCAAAGGCATCTGCTCATTTTTTACCCCTGCTCCCAAAACCCGCCTGCTCCCACCCAGTCCCTACCCCCCCCAAGAGATGTGCAGGGGCCGGCAAGCCACATCTCATCCCTCCCCAACTACTCCTGTGGGGTGCCCTGGTGCTCCACCCTGGGTGACCCCTCCACCCCCCCACCTCTGTGACCATTCATATCAATCTCTGCTCCTATCCTTTCTTACAGAGGAGATGTCTCTCAGCAGATCCTGTGCTTCCTCTATGTTTGCAAACATGTGAAACTTGCCTCTCACAAGCTCTCGTAGCTTCTACTGCTGAGCTATTGAAGCCTGGGCACCTTGAGCCTTAAAAAGATAGAGCAATTTAACAAACTCTTCTCACCTACGTGCGGCAGCAGCCGACATGTCAGCAAAAATCCGACAGCTAGTGCCCTCTTTGATTACAAATTGCCTCTGCTGAATTGCCTTAGTTAAAATCTTTTCTTTAATACGATAATCAGTAAAGTTAATCATGATTGTACATGAAAATTTTGAGTTCGGCAGTGGGTGCGAGGGGACCCGATGTGCCCTTGTTATCGTGAGGTCTCCGGTAAATTCTGGCAAGACATTTTTCTTAATAAAAGTCTCGACCCATTGAATTATTTGGGACCCCTCATTCCCTTCGGGAACCCCAACTATATGTAAGTTTGCACGCCGTGAATGATTCTCGAGTTCCTCAAGTTTGCGCCCTAGGGCAATTTTTTCCTTTGCTGCTTCATTCACTTTCTGGTGCATCGTGTTCATTTGATCTTCCAGATGTGCAATCCTTGATTCCGCTTCTTGTATTCTGGCTGGAAAGCTGGCCACTGACTCCTCGATTTTTCTGAGGCGTTGATGGAGAGAGGCTATTTAGTTTGCTTTCGATATCTTCATGTCTCTTATCTCCTCTAGAATAAGATTCAACATAGTCTTTATATCCCACTGTTGGGTGGTGCCTTTTTCTTGGAAGTGGTCCGACAAGCTATGTTGGGCCACTTCATTTTCTTTCTGGTTCTCATCTTGCTGCCCCGCAGCTTCGAATCCTCCTTTATTAGATGACTGGGGCTGGGGCTGAGGCTGATGTTGAGTTATCTGCTGCGGTAATATCGAGTCTTGTGGAAGTGCCTGTAGCTGAGCCTGAGCCTGTGGCAAAGATGGTAATGCCTGTCCCGGAGGCTGGAGATCCATTAAGATATTATTGATCTTTTGAGGGGAGTTCTTTAGAGCTTTTTCTTCAGCTGTAGCTTCGTGTCGTGAGGGTAAATGCGCATTTTGGGAGGAACTAGTTGACGTCTCCTCGAGAGAGAGAGCCCTCCAAAGGCCTTTGCGATTTTGCCGGTAATGTTGCTGGTGTAGACTGCACAGCCTGGGATGCCTTTCCCTTTGAAAATTGCGGGAAATCTTTATAATTCTTAATACCATCCTCGCTCACCCCGGCAATTGGATCAGATGCCTGTTCTCCCGCTGGTCTTATTCCCTCCTCCGGCGCTCCTCCTATTTCCTTCTCTGCACCTAGATCTCTAGTTCCCCATTCCCGGTGGATTTCTGGCGCCTCTTCTTCCGAGCTCTCAAAACTAGAATTTATGCCAGGTTGCATTTTTGAATTATGCTTGACTCTTGCCGCAGTTGGCACTGCCTTACATTGCGCTAGTCGCGTTTTGGCTTTGAGACCTACTACTGAGTCAACTTTAGCCATTAAATTAGCCTGCTTTAGATGTTTTCCCATTTTTATCTGTAAAATCTAGGGGTCTCTTCCAGCTGCAGTACTTCGATCTGGGCTCACCAGATAATTTTTTCCTCGCCCAGAGTTATTGTCAATTGCTTCCGCCCAGCTCAGCACGGTCTATTTATGGAGAAAGGAGTAATTACCACCGACTTCCCATCGTGTATTTGTCCTTGTCTCCTTACCTCCACTGGCCCTTTAAGTTTTTTGTTTTTTTTAGTCCCTTAAGACTAAAACACAAAAGCCGGGGCAAGCGAACAGAAGTACAACAAAGATGCCAAAAAGACAAAAAGACAAAAGGGAAAGTAGCCAGTTTTCTTCCTAGAGCCGGGGTCTGCACCCCACACAGTCAAAGAGAAACAGCTGTCACTCACTGTTGTCCAGCGGCTCCCCCGCACTCAGCACACAGGCAGAATAGCCAGGCTCAGCTTCTTGAGTCGTTCGCGCTGCCCCTGAGCGTCCTCCTCACCCTAAGACGTCAGCCATCAGCCACCTGCAGCCCTGTCCGTTCTCCGACAAGACGGCTGAAGAAAAAAGGTTTAACAAGGCTGAAAATACAGCTTGAAATCCCCCCAACGCCGCCGGTGCTAGCACGTCTCTCCCTGCGCCACCTGCGGAGAATCAACCGACACTGCTTCCACAACCTCTCCCGCTGCGGCGTCCATTGCCGAGAGTGGTCCAAAGGTTGGGGGGAGGAGCAATCGTCCCTAGCGCCTGCCCGCGGTCATGCCGGCCAGGAAACTTCCCTGTATCTGCACAATTCACTACAGAGGTACCGTCCTAAAGCCCCCCAGGACCTAAGGGTAGGCACTTACAGGGTGGCAGGCAGGTACCAACAGGAGATCACACTCCAGGTCCAGTTGCCACCTGTCAACTGAGCAGTTGCAGGAAAAGGCGTCTTGCAGCTTGTTTTGTCTGAGTATCTTTAACAGGAGGTCAGCCGTATGACCGTTGGAGTCCACTTATTTATCCTGGGTACAAAAGATAGAGCAGGCCCAGACCTCCAGGGCTCTTCTCAGGTTTCAGATACTATGTTCAGTCTTCTTCTGATCTTCCTCAGGTTCCGGAGTATTCTGAAGTGGGTGTCTGGAAGTGCCACAATTATGCCTGGCGTGAGCTAGTGGGTGGGAATGACACATGGGGATGCCCTAGCCAATGGGCTAAAGATTCCTGGGGCTAACCATATTCCCTTTGGGCATTTTCAAGATGGCTATAGTCTTGACCACTTTAAACTTGGGCTCTGAGGGCTGTGTGTGTGTGTGTGGGTAGTGTACTATGGTGATCCCAGTGTCATCCCATTTCTAACACCAAAAACCAGTTTGATGCAGTCCCTGTGCCCACAAGAACCTCTGAGACAGAAGTCTGGTAAAAGGAAGATGAGCTTTCAGCAACCAGACAGTGGATACACACAAACTGGTTAGCATTATATCTCCCTCCTTTTAAGTGTACCCTCAAATGATATTGGGTGTCAGGAAATAAGATGACTGGAGTGGCTGTGTTGTTTTGGTTCTTTAACACTATAAATGAATGAATACATCGTTTAAGCCTTAGTTAAAGTACGTTGAGATAGATTTGTAATTGGTTGTCTCTTAGAGTGTGCAAACACAACTTACCCATGATCTTGTGGAAAAAAAGTGCCAATCAGAAAAGATTCTGCACATGAGAAAATAGAGTGACAAAGATACTGAGTGAGAGTGCCGCAAAATACACAAAACTCACAATTGGAAGAGTGATGAACATACAATGGGAGCGAATAAGACAGCCACTAAAAACATGCCACTTGAGAGCATTAACATACTCCAAGAGTAAGTGAGGGGAGCACTGAATACATTACTCCCAAGTCAAAAAAGCCAGTAAAACACTCCAATGGCATCAGTAAAAGGGCCATTAAGGGAAAGAGAAACTAAAACACGAATGGAGTAAGAGCACCCTCAATACACCCCAAAGCAGCGAGAAAGAGCCATTAAAAGGAAAGATAATGGACTGACAGAGACCAATAATAAAAAAACACTCCATTCAAGTAAGAAACGGCTACTGAAACACTTTACTGCAGAGTTAGAGGGCCAAGAATAATCTCCACCTGGGTCAGAAAAAGCCACTTAAACACTCAGTTGTACTGGAAAAGAGAACCACTAAATATACTACATCAGAGTAGGAAGCAGACACAGAACTACTGAAGTATTCAACAGGATAGTGAAAACACTTCATCCGGGGAAGTGTTTAACAGCCGCAAAATAATGCTTAACACCGATAAGTAGGAAGTCCAGCAAAGTGGCCAAGAACGTCCAAGAAAGCCACTGAAAATACTTCTAAAAATCTAGCGAAAGAGCCATTAAAAACACTCAGGGCCTGATTCTTTTTATGTGAGGAGACTCCACACTTGAAAAGATACTACCAGTGAATCCCTTTGTGAATACCAAACAATCGTAACCGTACACAAAAGTATAAGTTTACCTTTGTGAATCAGGCCAATTAAATCACTCCCTTGAGTCCGTAAGACGGTCTATATAAACACTTCACTGAGATAATAGAGCTACTGGAAACATTCAACTGGAAATAAACTGAGGGCCACTAAAACACTTCACTGACCCCAGCAACACACAATTCCACACTGAAAGAATTATACTAAGTCTATATGGAATTCTATGGAACTGTGGTGTACTACAAAAAAAGGATCGTGTCAAAGACAAGGCCTTATAATGCCACGTCATCGTCGTTAGCTCTCTTCCCAACTTCCCCCCTTCCATGGGCCACCCCTACGATCATCGGCTGAATTGTCTGGGGTGAAGGGAGTCCTTTCCTAAAGTCTGTTAGCACTTCACATTCAGCAGGGCCTACATGAACTATGACTATGCCTCAGTGTGCCTTAAAGTAGCAAAAGTGTGAGAAACACGCACAATGGACGAGTCAACGAATTGTAAAGCAGTGCTCTTGAACCTTCAATAGATATGCAAACAAATTTACATCTGTAGTGTCCTGTTGGACACGTAACGATGTAGCCCCTCCCCTGAGGCTGCAAAACACCCACCCCATACCCATCCATCACAGGCACCACCAGTCAGGTGACCCTCCCAATAAAAGGGTCTGGGCGCACAACCCCTGGACCAGTTACATATGCTCTCATGTAGTATCTGGATCCTTCATCATAGAATGTGGGCCTAGGCCATTGTTACAACCCCTATAAAAGAAACACGAAAAATTATTTTCCAGAATGTAAATTTCACTTTCGTGTCTAGCTGCCTGCTTGTGTGGCATGTCATCGTTTTCCAGTTTGTCATCTCTTTCGAAACATGTTTGCCGACACCTTTTCCCTGGTTTTTTTGCGTCACTAAACTCGAGAACACCCCCTTCGTATTTTAAAAAAGACAGACCTTTGACGAGTCGCGAGGCAGACTGCTGGGACAGGTGTGCAACGGTTTCTGAGCAACATGCAACGCACAGTAAGAATGCCCACAATCTATAATTAGAAATAATGGAGCTCCTTTCATTTATAATGATGCCACTTAGCATGCATGAGGTATGGGAAGTAGAAGATTAAGCATTATGGCTAGAAAGAGAGAGTTGTGACTGACTCTTATATGAGTTGTCAGGCAAATAACTCTAGTCTGTCTAATAACAAGTTGGATTTGATGCTCTTTTTGATCATTTATTAATTTCGCTATGTTTGTGGTGTTTATGTGGCATGATGTGGGCTGTTTAAAGAATATCCATAACTATGTTTTATTGACTTTAAAATGTATACATTTATCACCTTTCATGGGCATCAGGGAGCTGCATTTGTATATTGTCAAAACATGAGATGTGAAGCCTAAGTCTGGGGGTTCGATTGGGGTATAGCGACCGAAGACCCCATTGCGTTATACACAGACTATGTTCTTCTATACATCTCCCGACCATCTCTTACCCGGTGGCGGCTCCTCCGCAATGGCGGAGGAGTGTTGCCCCACTGCCTGGCGCAGAGCCAGCAAACAAAAATAAAACGATGCTCAAGCATCATTTTATTTTTCGTTTGCCGGCTCTGAGCCAGCTTGTGCATGAAGGAGCGGGGCATGGGAGGGTGGAGGAGGAGTGCTTGTGCACTCCCTAAGTGCTCATGTGTGTTTGGCCGGCCGTCTCAGGCTGAACAAACACACATGTAAATATGCCGCTGAGAGAGAAGACATGGGTACCACGTGTCTTCCCTTAAGAAAGGACAGCTTCAGAGCAAAGTAGAAGGGTACAAAATAGACGGAGAAACAAGAACACAAAATTAATACAACTTATTTAACCTATGGCAGACCTGTACACTAAACTTAGCAATAATTGAGTTGGGCAAGACAACAAATTAATAAGGAGATCTGAGTCACAGCCAAGGCAAGAGTCTGGCTCCGCTCTAACAGCTGACATACAAGCCAAGAATATATTTGTCATGTAAATAATGCAACAAACATCTTGCAAAAATATCATAAAGTTGCTTCAAAATTCCAAAAACATGTTTTTCTTTAATAAAGGGAAGTGTTTTACCTTAGTACATCAGAATATATCACTGCATTGAGAGCCCTTTATTAATAGAGATAGGGGCGTATTTACAAGGGTATTGCGCCACTGGAACACCACTTTTTTGACGTTCCGGTGGCGCAATGCCCTGCACCATATTGGCAAAGTGGCGTTAAGCCACTTTTTGTGGCTTAATGCTGCTTTGTATATATGGTACCCTTTCACGCAGCGTGAAAGGGGTGTGTAATGGGTGTTGCTGTGGGCGTTCCACCGCAACACCCATTGCTTTTTGACTCTGCCCCAGATTCACAAAGAGGTGTAAATCTGAGGCAGCGGCAAAAACTTACGCCGTGCAATAGCAGGCGTTAGAATGGTGCAACAAGGAGAAATACTTTTATTTCTTCTCATATTTGTTTTTTCTATGTGTGCTGCGTTCTGCAGCATACACAGAAAGAGCAACATGCGCTTAGTGATTGTTTATGTGCAGGAAGGTGTCCCTTCCTGCACATAAACAAATATTACATAATGGTGATTTGCTACTTCTATGTGTGCTGCAGAATGCAGCACACATAAAAGTAACAAATCGCCATTATTGATTGTTTATGTGCAGGAAGGGACCGTGTGCCAGGAGGATCCGCGGAGGAGGCAACCTGAGGCCAGCGTGACCGGACAGTGAGGTTCATTGGAGTGACCTGTATGCCAGTAGGGGCCACTTGAAGCACTGAGGCCGGAGGTCCGGGTTGTTGCTCGTGCCTCAAAGTGCTGCTACAACCAAGACGAGGGAGGCTTTGTATCCGAGGAGGTCCAAGGAAAGAGCAGACTCCATCGGAGCCCCGCAAGAGCAGGAGACTGCCACCATCCCCGAGTGAGGAAGAACAAGACTTGCAGTGTGTGTCTGGAGCCAGAGCAACTCCGATTGCCAGGACACTGGTAAGTACAGCTCAGGAGAGAGAGAGAGATGGTGCCTGCCAGCAGCTTGGCATGTGAACGCGGGCAGTCTGACTTTGCCGATCCGGGCCAGGACCGCACTGCATCGCTGCCAAAGTTCGTACCGCTGGAGCGGGTAAGCTGAGAACTGGGCCTACCAGCCCTGAGGAATATATTGCCTTTGCTTTTTGCAACCCTACTTGAACTCTAAGTGACTATACCCTATTGACTGAGTCCAAGAGGGTGAAATCTTTATCTAAACCAAACAAGACCAAAATGACAAAAATCCACAATACAGTAATCAAAATATGACTTTTAAAAGGTAAAAACAGTTCAGTTCAAAGCAAATTGCAGATGCGACACTTTTCACACAAAGTACCTTGGATGCGTCATGCACACAAACAAAAACTGTCGCAGGGAAGGTGATGCGTTGGTTCCTTACACCCAGGGAAGGTGATGCGTCGGTTCCTCACTTCAGGGGAGGTGATGCGTCGGTGCCTTACTACCACGCAGGGGCGGTGATGCGTAGGTTCCTTACTGAAGGGGAGGTGATGTGTCGGCTTCTTACTGCGACCCCAGTGTTCTTGCCATTGTGGTGACCAGATGCGATGTGTGAGGATCAGGGATGCAGCGGTTCTTGATGCGGCAGCGGCAACGACACTGCATGGTTCTCTCCAGCCGTGGTCCCACGATGCCTTGGTTCTTGCAGCCGCACAGCAGGGCCTGTGTCTGAATTGGTGCGGTGATCTCGGACTTCGAAGATCGGTGCACGGGATTCGGCGTGCAGCGATTTCTCGAGCTGCGGCAGGAGCTGCAACGATTTCTTCAGCAATGCATCGGAAACAGGTGCGGATGCGTTGCGCATCTCGAAGTTGCGTTACTTTTGCAGCTCCCAGTGGCAAACAGCCTCCAGAGGTCCCAAACAGCAGCAGGCACCTCTTAGCAGATCAGTATTCCCAGCAAGGAAGTTCAGGGGAGTTGGTGGTGAAGTCTTTGGGCCCCTGACACTTCAGAACAGGAGGCAAGCTCTTCTTTCAGCCCTTGGAGATCTTCCTCAAGCAGGGGACACAGCACATAGCAAAGTCCTTTCTCCTTTCCTGGGCAGAAACAGCCACTGTAGGCCAACCCCAGACAGCAAACAGCAAAGGGGCAGTACTCCTCTTCAGTTTCTCCCGCTCTTCTCCTTGGCAAAGGCTCCTCTTGATTCCCAGAATGATCTAAAAGTCTGGGGTCTGGGCCCCTCTTTTCATAATACAAAATCCTTTGTTCTCCGTGGCAGAGAGGCTCTTTGCCCAGCCAAAATCAGTTCTGTCCTCTCTGGTGCAGCTTCCCGGCAGGAAGTGGAGACAGCATTGTCCTTGGCAGACCAGGCCCATTCAGGTGTGAAAGAAATCTCCTCCCCTACTCTGAATGCAGCCCAGGTCTTTTCAGCCCAGCCCTGACTCACCCTGGAAAGGCAGGACACACCTAACCCCCCCAAGTGGCTGTCTGAACAGAATACACATCCCCAGCCCCTGTCACTCCAAAGCCAGACAGTCAATACACAACCTAGAAGAGGTACACTGGATGGTTAGGCAAGAAAATACCTACTTTCTAAAAGTGGTATTTTCAAACCCAGAATGTAAAAATCACCCTCACTAAAAGATGCATCTTAACATTCTGAGTTCAGGCATATCAAACTTTATTTTCCTATCTTGTTCCCATGGGCGGTAATGCTCATAAGATGTTATGAGCAAACTCCCCATTCTATCCTATGGGACAGATAGCCTTACAATAGTGAAAAACAAAATTGGCAGTATTTCACTATCAGGACAAGCCACACACATCAGGGCATGTCCTACCTTTCACATACACTGCACCCTGCCCACAGGGGTACCTTGGGCCTACCTTAGAGGTGACTCACATGTAAGAAAAGGGAAGGTTAGGGCTTGGCAAGTGGTGCACTTGCCAGGTCGACATGGCCTTACTAGACTGAAAACAGGCACCGCAATGGCAGGCCTGAGACCTTGTTGCAAGGCTGCTTGTCATGGACTCACTAATCCATAACAACAATTTACAAAGGGAGCACTTGCACTTTGGCACTGAACAGCAGTGGCAAAGTGCCCAAAGCATCTAGACCAGCAAAACGAAATTCACCACACAGTAAAAATACAGGAGACAAAGGCAAAGGCAAAAATACAGCGGAAACCCACGCCAATGATGCCAGGTCTAACACATGTCCCCTCCAGCTGAAATGTGGAGAGAACTACCCACCTCTTGGGAGTTCTCTTCACTAAGGTGGAAATATCTGGACAGACCATCAGCATTGGTGTGTTCTGTACCAGGGTGGTGTTCCACTGTGAAGTCCATCCCCTGTAGGGAAATGGACCACCTCAACAACTTTGGATTCTCACCCCTCATCTACGTCAGCCATCTGAGGGGCCTGTGGTCGATCTGGACCCGGAAGTGAGTCCCAAACAAGTAGGACCCCAGCTTCTTCAGCGCCCAGACCAAAGCAAAAGCCTCACGCTCTTACTAATGAACGGTACAGGTTGGTCTAGGCCCTCCTCATTTAGTTGTGAGAGCTCTGCTCCCACGCTGTGCTCTGAAGCATCTGTCTGCACCATGAATTCCTGTGAGAAGTTGGGTGCCTTTAGCACGGGTGCCGCGCACATGGCAGATTTCAGGGCATCAAAAGCTTGCTGGCCGGCATCAGTCCAGTTCACTTCTTGGGCTGCTTCCTGGAAGTCAGCTCAGTCAAGGGGGCAACAATGGAGCCATAACCCTTGACAAATCTCCTGTAATACCCGGTGAGTCCTAAGAAGGCTGTCACTTCTGTCTGGGTCTTGGGGGGTTCCCAAACCAGAATGGTGTCAATCTTGGGTTGTAGGGCCGCCACCAGGCCGCTCCCTACCTGGTGTCCCAAGTACACCACCAATCTCTGCCCAACCTGGCACTTGCTGGTCTTGATCGTGAGGCCTGTCCTCTGTAGAGCCTTCAACACTTCCCAGAGGTGATGCCTGTGTTCCTCCCAAGTGGCACTGAACACTGCAATGTCATCCAGGTAGGCGGCACTGAAATTCTCCAGCCCAGTCAAAACCTAGTTGACCAGCCTCTGAAAGGTGGCAGGGGCATTCTTCAACCCAAAGGGCATCACCCGGAATTGGTAGTGCCCCTCTAGCATTGAAAATGCTGACGTCTCCTTTGCCCCATCAGTTAAGACAATCTGCCTGTACCCAGACGTTAAGTCAAACATACTGAGGTACTTGGCAGCTCCCAACCGATCGATGAGCTCATCAGCTCTGGGGATGGGGTGTGCGTCAGTCCTGGTGACTGCATTGAGCCCTCGGAAGTCCACACTGCACCAGAGTTCTGCAGTCGCACCGGGTGTTTCAACCTTTGGAACCAACACCACTTGGCTGGACCAAGGGCTGTTAGAGGGCTCAATTACCCCTTAGTGCCAACATCTTGGAGACCTCCTCCTTGATGCTAGCTTTGACCCTGTCAGTCAGCCTGTAAATTGTGTGCTTTACAGGAGGACTATCCCCAGTGTCCACATCATGGACACACCACTGAGTGACACCAGGGGTCAGGGAGAACAGAGCAGCAAACTGTCCCAACAGTTGGCAGCAGTCACTCTGCTGTTCAGGAGTCAGGGCGGGGGAGAGGTTTGCACCGTCCACTAACCCATCGTGCTCCTTAGCAGACAGGAGGTCAGGGGGAGGCTCAGTCTCCTCTTCCATCCCATCATCTGTCGCTAGGAGCATGCCCACTTCGGACCTCTTCAAGTGGGGCTTGAAGTGGTTGACATGTAGGATCCACAAAGGGTTCCTGGGAGACTGCAAGTCCACCAAGTAGGTGACTTTGCTCTTGCGCTCCACCACCTCAAATGGCCCAGTCCATTTATCTTGGAGCACACAAGGCTCCACTGGGGACATGACCCATACTTTCTGGCCAGGCTGAAACTCGAACAGAGTGGCATTCTGATCATACCACTGCTTCATTTCTTCCTGGCTGGCTTCCAGATTCACCAGAGCGAGTTGCCTGAAGCCCTTAGTCTGGTTCCTGAAGGCCAGCATGTAGCTATATACATCCTGGGGAGGTTTACTGGGAGCTTTCTCCCAGCCTTCTTTGACCAGACTTAGAGGTCCTCTCACAGGATGCCCATACAGGAGCTCAAAGGGACTGAACCCTAAGGACTTCTGCGGCACCTCTCTGTAAGCAAACAGAAGGCATGACAAGAGGACGTCCCACTTACGCCTCATGGGTTCACCAAGACCCATAATCATGCCGTTCAGGGTCCGGTTGAATCTCTCAACCAGCCCATTTCCTTGGGGGTGGTAAGGAGTGGTGAACTTATAGGTTACACCGCACTCCTGCCACAGGGATTTCATATATCTAGATATGAAATTGGTCCCCCGGTCAGACACCACCTCTCTGGGGAATCCCACATGGGAGAAAATCCCCATCAACGCACAACCCACCACAGGGCCCGTCACAGTCCGGAGAGGGATGGCTTCCGGGTACCGGGTGGCATGGTCCACCAAGACCAGGATAAACCTGTTGCCCATGGCTGTCTTGGGGTCCAGAGGCCCCACAATGTCGATGCCCACCTTCTCAAAGGGGGTGCTAACGACAGGGAAGGGTTGGAGAGGAGCCTTACACTTCCTCCCACTCTTGCCACTTGCCTGGCAAGTCTGACAATGGGTGTCAGAATCTTTTCACATCTGGGGCAAGTAAAAGTGGGTGACAAGCCTTTCAAAGGTCTTGTCTTGCCCCAGATGTCCTGCTAAAGGCACATCATGAGCCAGACCCAGTAGGAAGGCTCTGAAGCGCTGGGGTCCCACCAGCACATGGGCTGACCCAGGCTCAGCAACCTTAGGCTCACTAAACAGGAGACCATTCTCCCAGTAAATCCAATGTGACCCAGACTGATCACCTGCTGCCTGGCTTGCAGCCTGCTGCCGCAAGCCGACAAGAGAGGGGCATTACTGCAGCTCCTTGCAGAAATCTTTCCTGGAGGGGCCTCCTTCCTGCTCTCAATGGGTCCGCTCAGGCAGATCCCCCAGTTCAGCCTCGTAGGCTCCAGGGCATCCCCCTCAAGGTCTGCCTCCTCCTGGACTATGGGAACTTCCGGGGCCTGTTTCCTGCGCCCCGCGCCCCCTGCCCCCTGCCCCCTGCCCCCTGCCTCCTCTATTTCTGGCAGGCACCTGGGCCATTCATGCAGGCTCCAGGTCCTCTTGATTGCCCTTACCGGCTGCCATAGACCAAGTGGTCACACACGCCCACTCAGGCAGACCCAACAGCTCCAAATGAGAATTATGTTCCACCTTCTCCCAAGGGGAACTCTCCAGATCGTTTCCAAGCAGACAGTCAACAGGCATGGTTGGCCTCGCAACTGCTTTTAAGGTACCTGAGACCCCCCCCCACTCAAAGGGAACCTGTGCCACTTTGCAGAGGCACTCTGAGTTGTCAGCTGCAACTACTGGGTAGAATGTGTTGGGGACCACCTGCTCCTCAGACACTAGCCAACAACTGACAGCTGTCACACTGGCTCCAGTGTCTGTCAGAGCTTCCACACTATGGCCATTGATGGCCACCCACTGCCTGTATTTTTTAGTGTTATCAGGCAGACGAGCCCTTGGGACCATCTCACTGCCTCCTAAAGAGACCAGGTTCATTTTTGCGGGCTCCCACCCCCCCTGGGCACCCAAGGCTACATTAGCCATCTCCTGGGGCGGTGCACCAGTGGGTGCAGTGGTAATCTTTTTTGGGACACCTAGGGTCCCCCTGGAAGTGACCCACCTGACCACAAGCATAACATGCGCAGGGGCCCTTCTGTGAGGCTGGTAACCTTTCCCTTGGGGCCCTTGGGAATTACTTTGGGGCCCTTTTGGAACTCCTACTGTTTACCCTTGTCCCCCCCTCTCTTCTGCTGGGGACCCTGCCCACCCTTGGCGGAGTCTCTCACTAGACCTTTTTGGACCCTGGTACTGACCCAGCGGTCCGTCTCCACAGCAAGCTTCCTGGGGTCAGTCAGCTTACTGTCAATCAAGTGCTGGCGTAGCTCTGGAAAACAATTATCTGACAAGTGCTCCCATGCAACCAAATCATTGAGCTCCTGAAAATCATTTACCTGGCTACCCTTCACCCATCCATCCAGTGTTCTGCAGAAATAGGACACATACTCCACCCAAATGCTTGACTCCAGCTACTTACAGGCCCTGAACGTCTCCCTATACAGCTCTGGGGTCAACCCATACCTCCTTATTAAGGCTTCCTTCATGGGGGCATAAGACATCTGGTCCTCAGTGGGTAATGCTAGCAACGTGCTCTTCCCTTCAGTGACAAAGTGGCTCCACAACCCCGCTCCCCAGTCTCTCTCAGGGACACTGTAGGACCTCATCGCTACCTCATAGGCGTTAAACCACTGACCAATGTCTTCCTGCTTCACAAAATCCTTAATAATCTCCTTGGGGATGTATACCCTCCCTTCTCCAGGTAGTGATGGTGCGCTGCCACCATGGGGATTGGACTCTATACTTTTTGCTTTTAGATCCAGTTCCCTCAAACCTCTTTCGTGCTCCAAGAGCATCTATTTCTCTTCCAGGGCTAATTTCTCCCTCTGAAATGCCAACTCCTTATCCTCTTTCCCCAGCTTGAGCTTGGTGAGCTCTAAATCATGCATCCAGTTTCTCTCCCTGTCCTCCAGCTCTTCTGCTGGAAACAACCCCTTTGAAGATACACTGCTATCCCCCCAAGGAAGATAACTTCCCCCCAGGCAGACCCAATAGCCTATCCTGCTGTTCATCTAAATTCTCTACCTCCTCCACAGGCTGGTCAGCATGCTCACTGGCATCCCTTGACTCCAACCAGGCCCTCAGAGCCTTTTGGAATTTCTCTTTTCTGGAGAGTCCTCTTACAGAGATTTTAAACTTTTTGCAGATACCTTTTAATTGTGGCACAGTGTAGGTTTCAACCCTATCCTCTTCAAACTCAAGATCCATGGATGCAATTGATGCTGGCTTTGACATGATGAAGATTGACAGTTTTCAGTTGCAAGAAAAAAAAATAGCCCCAGAGAAAACATTCCACCAATTGTATGTGGTTGCGTGATGGTCTGCACTCTACTAGTAGTGTACACCAATCATTGTATGTAAGACACAAATGCAAGTCCAGATCCTCACCGCTGACCATCAATGTTAGAAATGGGGGTCTCTAGTTGGCAATGGTTTGCACCTTTGTCCAAGTAGGGACCCTTCTACCTAGTCAGGGTAAGGGAGGATTCACTTCTAAAATAACCCCTGCTCACCCCCTTGGTAGCTTGGCACGAGCAGACAGGCTTATCTCAGAGGCAGTGTGTAAAGCATTTGTGAACACATACAGTAATACAGTGAAAACACTACAAATGGACACCACACCAGTTTAGAAAAATAAGTAATCTTTATCTAAACCAAACAAGACCAAAACAACAAAAATCCACAATACAGTAATCAAAATATGACTTCTAAAAGGTAAAAATAGTTCAGTTCAAAGCAAATTGCAGATGCAACACTTTTCACGCAAAGTACCTTCGATGCGTCGCGCACACAAACAAAAACTGTCGCAGGGAAGTTGATGCGTCGGTTCCTTAAGCCCAGGGAAGGTGATGTGTCGGTTTCTTACTTCAGGGGAGGTGATGCTTCGGTGCCTTACTGCCACGCAGGGGCGGTGGTGCATCGGTTCCTTACTGAAGGGGAGGTGATGCATCGGTTTCTTACTGAGACCCCGGTGGTCTTGCCGACGTGGCGCCCAGATGCGATGCGTGAGGTTCGGGGTTGCGTCGGTTCCGATGCGGCGGTGGCGACGATACTGTGTGGTTCTCTTCAGCCGTGGTCCCACGATGCGTTGTTTCTTGCAGCCGCACAGCAGAGCCTGCGTCGGAATCGGTGCGGTGATCTCAGACGTCAGAGATCGGCGCACGGGATTCAGCGTGCCACGATTTCTCGTGCCGCAGCAGGCGCTGCGATGATTTCTTCGGTGATACGTCGGAAACAGGTGGGGATGTGTCGCGCTTCTCGAAGTTGCGTTACTTTTCCAGCTCCCAGCGGCAAACAGTCTCCAGAGGTCCCAAACAGCAGCAGGCACCTATTAGCAGATCAGAACTCCCAGCAAGGAAGTCCAGGGGAGCTGGTGGTGAAGTCTTTGTGTCCCTGAGACTTCAGAACAGGAGGCAAGCTCTTCTTTCAAGCCCTTGAAGATCTTCCTCAAGCAGGGGACAAAGCACACAGCAAAGTCCTTTCTCCTTTCTTTGGCAGAAACAGCCACTGCAGGCCAACCGCAGACAGCAAACAGCAAAGGGGCAGTACGCCTCCTCAGTTTCTCCAGCTCTTCTCCTTGGCAAAGGTTCCTCTTGATTCCCAGAATGATCTAAACGTCTGGGGTCTGGGCCCCTCTTTTTATAATACAAAATCCTTTGTTCCCTGTGGCAAAGAGGCTCTTTGCCCAGCCAAAACCAGTTCTGTCCTCTCTGGTGCAGCTTCCTGGTGCAGCTTCCTGGATGGAGGTGGAGACATAATGGTGCTTTGTAGACCAGGCCCATTCCAGTGTGAAAGAAATCTCCTCCCCCTACTCTGAATGCAGCCCAGGTTTATTCAGCCCAGCCCTGACTCACCCTGGAAAGACAGCACACACCTATCCCCCCTCCCAAGTGTCTGTCTGAACAGAATGCACATCCCCAACCCCTGTCATTCCAAAGCCAGGCAGGCAATACACAACCTAGCACAGGCACACTGGATGGTTAGGCAGGAAAATACCTACTTTCTAAAAGTGATATTTTCAAACCCAGAATGTAAAAATCTCCCTCACTAAAAGATGCATTTTAACATTCTGAGTTCAGGCTTATCAAACTTTATTTTCCTATCTTGTTCCCATGGGCGGTAATACTCATAAGATGTCATGAGCAAACTCCCCATTCTATCCTATGGGACAGATAGCCTTACAATAGTGAAAAACAAAATTGGCAGTATTTCAATATCAGGACAAGCCCCACACATCAGGGCATGTCCTACCTTTCACATACACTGCACCCTGCCCACAGGGGTACCTTGGGCCTACCTTAGGGGTGACTAACATGTAAAAAAAGGGTAGGTTTGGGCCTGGCAAGTGGGTGCACTTTCCAGGTCGACATGGTATTACTAGACTGCACACAGGCACTGCAATGGCTGCAAGGCTGCTTGTGTAGGTGGCACAATCAGTGCTGCAAGCCTACTAGCAGCATTCGATTTACAGGCCCTGGGCACACACAGTGCACTGTACTAGGGACTGACTAGTAAACCAAATATGCCAATCATGGACTCACTAATCCATAATAACAATTTACAAAGGGAGCACTTGCACTTTGGCACTGAATAGCAGTGGCAAAGTGCCCAAAGCATCTAGACCAGCAAAACGAAATCCAGCACACGGTAAAAATACAGGAGGCAAAGGCAAAAATACAGGGGAAAACCACGCCAATGATGCCAGGTCTAACACTTCCCCTTCTTTTATACAAAATAAGTATTTTACTGGACATTGATTTATTGCTTGCGCTGGGTGCATGTTGAGTTATGAGTCATGTTCACTGATCTGTGTCTACACTTCCCTCCAAGGGATCCTTGACTGCTCGCACTACGTTACCAATTGAGAGTCAGGTGCAGAAGGAGGCGCTTGACCCAATTGAGCTGGATCCAGAGTAGGGTGGGCCCCAGAACATCAGGAGTAAATGGCTTCAATCACCTTGGTTGGGCCCAGTAATCCCTGCGTGCCCTGTGGCCTTCTGAACGGGGTTCTGACACACCCTCAGCTCCCCCACACCTCCCTCACCTCACTTTCATGGGAAGTTAGGGTGACCTAATGTGCTATAAATATATCCATCATAAGACAGCAAGCAAGATGTAACCATCTGGCTCTGATGAGTGAACAAATTCTTGTGACTCATATCCCTTTTTCGTGCCATGATATTATCCATTTTACCATTCCATGTACAGAAAAGTTGTTCTAAACCTGGTAACGAAAATGCAAACAATATCAAACAGTACTCTACATTGGCAGTCGAAGAATTACATCACCTTGCAGTCTAGAGACAGAATAATGAACTAAATAAATCGCCTCTTAAGAGCTTGGGATATTTTGAAATGTTTTGGGATATTGGGATATTTTGAAATGTCTTGGAATATTGGTATATATTGGAATGGGATATCCTGAAACATCTGTACTGCTGCATCTCTGGTTCTGTTGATCTGCCGGTCCATTGCTACCTTAAAGCCATGTTGGCAGCTGCTTTATGGCACACCACGTTTAGCCACTGAAGAACACCAGGGGCCAGATTTCCCAGTATCTCATGCAGCACAGTGCAGCAGCTGCAAATGCTGCGCTGCGTGAAAAGGAGAGAGTAGGAGAGCGCCATATTTGTAGACATATGATCGTCTCCTCCCCTTTCCCTAGCGCTGGTGCTGAAATCAGCTGCTATGTGCCGCATAGACACCTTTGCTCCATAGTGCAAGGGTGTCTACGCGAGTCAAGCATAGGTTTTGTACTGGAAGGATACCCTTCCAGTACAAAATACTATGCTTAGACACATTTTTTACATTTTCCCACTTTGCATGTGTGCTGTACAGTGCAGCCACATGCAAAGTCGAAAAATAAAGGAGAAAAAAAGCATTTCTCCTTCACAGCTGGACTTATTGTGCGCTATTTTCTGACGCTAAACCCTGTCTATTTTTTTTTAGAAAATTGGGTTTAGCGTCAGAATCCTTGGGTGGTTGCATGGAACGCCCCCTTGGCGCTAAGTAATGATAAGCAGCACTATGCGCTGCTTCATGTTACTTTCACATTATTTCCAGTGCTAAACAAATTTAGCGTTGGAAAGTAAATCGGAAAAGAAGATTTTGTGCCGATTTGCGTCATTTTTGTGATGTAAACACGGCGTAAAATCTTAGTAAATCTGAACCCCAGATTGCAGCAAATTACCTCGAAAATTGCCTTGTTTCAAGGGGAAAAGGACTGTCCAAACAGTGAAATATCATTTTATCTGCGGCTCTACAAATCCTTGCCCCTTAGTGGCTAGTCTGAGGACTAGACTCTTATTATGAGTGTCAAGACGTGATGCAAGCAAATAGTATGTACAAAGAAGCATAAGGCAGGAAAGCGGACATGTGCCACAACACCACACCTCTGTTTGACGCAATGGAAAAAGGCAGTGAAGCTAAGTAAAGTATCAATCACTGAATTGTTATTTAAATACCAGTGACGAGAAAAGAGCTGCATTCTTGGCGGAAGAATTCTATCAATCGGCCAGATAAAAGTAGTTTACTTACAGAAACTTTACTGTTTTCTCGATTTTCCAAAAAAGCGACTTTAGTCGAATCGTAATTATTTCGAATTCCGCTGCCCATCTGATATGTGATGTGGCACAGTAAATAAGTGGAATGTTGGCAGCTCTCTGGAAAACAATAGCGTGGCATAAAGCTTATACTGGCTGGCACATGCCCACTATCACAAAAAGTAAAATGCACCAACACTGGAAATAAAGAACAAATCCTGCATTTTGTGTTTTAGGAAGGCCAGTAACAATTTATTTTGTCGTGCACACTACATAAATAAATACATATCTACAAATCAAATACAATGTCAAAGTTTCTCCTTGTTTCAAATAGAACAATCTGCCCCATGAGTGAAATGAACAAGTTACATACCTTCAGCATAAAGCCATATCTGGCAGAGAGCCTCATTTATGGGGATTTGGCGTAGGGCAGCGCAGCAAGTCACCTTGCTGCGCTGTCCTACATCAAAGTGAAAAGGCAGGAATGCACTATATTTATGCAATACAGTGCATTCCTGTACTTTCCCACAGCGCTGGTGCCGTTTCGGCAGCCTAGCGCCAACGCAGGCACCCTTGCACCATGGTGCAAGGGTGCCTCTGTTGTCAGCAGTATTGTTTCTGTGCAGGAAGGGGCACCTTCCTGCACAAAAGCAATCCTGGGAGGCTTTTTTCCTCTTTCCATGTGCAGCACACATGGAAAGAGATAAAAACAAGGAGAAATAAAGTTATTTCTCCTTGTTGTGCCTCCCCTGGGGAGGCGCAATGTGCTGGCGCTTCCCCAGGTTTACATGGTTTTGTAAATCTGGCAAAGTGTCAAAAGCTTACCTTTGAATTTCTCCAGGTGTCAGACTGGATCCGGAAGATTTTTCATGAGCATTACCCCCACATGCTGGTAGGTGGCATTGATCGGCTTTGCATCCGTCATCGTCTGTGCCGAAAGTGACATTGGGGTGCTTATATAGACATCACCTAGGCGCACTGACGTCAGTGTCTTGTCACAACTTTCCACGCCAGAAGCGCGGAGCCATGAAGAACACTGACCACTGGTGTGTCAAAACTAGGGCACTTAAAGGGGTCATCCCTGTCCCTAGAAATCCGTTCTCAGAGAAGGGAGGATGGATGGGTTGATAAATAATCTGTGGATTAATATAGCCTCTACCAGATAAATCGTTACCCAAGGTAAGTAACTTGTTCATCTGATAGAGACTTCTAGCTGCAGATTCCTTATCTTTGAATAGATACCCAAGCAATACCATCCCCATAGGAGGGTCTGAGAATTAACTTCAAACGAGGAAGTCCTGCAGGACCGAACGAGCAAAGTGCCTATCCCTGCAGATCTGATTGTCCAGACAGTAAAGTTTGGTGAACGTGTGCAGGTAAGCCCACATTGTTGCCTGACAGATATCCAGGACTGGAACTTCGAGTGCTAACACAGTGGTCACAGCTTTAGCTCTGGTGGTGTGAGCCCACAAACCTTCAGAAGGTTGGTTTTTGGCCAGTGCATAGCAGATCTTGATGCAGAGTACGACCTAGAGAGAGATGGTTTGCTTCTTCAACACCTGACCTTTCTTCACACCCACATACCCCACGAAGAGTTGATCGTCCACCTGGACCTCTCGTGTACTGTCAAGGTAGAATGACAACGCTCTTTTTGGGTCCAGGCAGTGGAGTTGCTCTTCTTCTTTAGAGGGATGCGGGGGTGGTGTATAAAGTAGGGAGGGTGATTGATTGGTCTGCATGAAATGGTGTGACTACTTTTGGAAGAAAACGGGCCCTCGTACAAAGCACCAGTTTGTCAGGAAATATTGAGAGGTTAGGTGGCTTAGATGATAAGGCCTGCCGATGAATGTATGACGCTAGAACGATTGCCATTAGGCCGACGGCTATAACAGTGACAGCATTAGATCAATGCTGGCATTTTCACGCCATTTCCTAGAACGAAGCACAACAGTACGTTGGCACGTAGTGTGCTTTCAAACAGACAAAAACAACGAATGCCTTAAACATGCACCCACTTTTAACGCATCATTTTGTAATTATTCATTTTACTTACTTTCTCTTGCAGTAAATCTTTGTCATCTGTAATGATCCAATTCACTTGCCGCTTTGGAGTTCTAAGCCTGTACTTGCATCCACCGGTGCCTGTTATTCGCGCTTTGGGATCGCCCTGACTGGTTCCGGCCACCGCAGAGCAGGGCGTGTTGAGGCCGTCATTTTTGAGCCTGTGAGTCTTATTTGCAGGGCAGGTCTGATAGCATGGCGACTCCAGGACAGTCCGCGGTCCATGCCTCAGCCTCGGCCCGTGTCAGGGAAGGTGCAGGCCGCTTCTGGTTCATGGGCACCACTGTGCCTCAGGGTGGGATGGCACTGTGTGTTTCGCACAAGAGGTCGAAGCGTGATTGCGCAAACCCCCCCTTTCACCCTACCCCGCCCCTCACACCCTTAACTCTAATACTGCCTCGCACTATCTTTATCCCTAAAACAGCCCATTTCCTTAGCCCTAAAACTGCCCCTCACTCCCTTAGCCCTAATACTGCCCGCACTACCCTTAGCCCTAAAACAGACCATTCCCTTAGCTTTTAAGCCCCCCCCTACACCCTTAGTCCTAAAATAGCATTGGGAGCCTTTTCATAGTGAATACTGGCGTTCCGATGCCATTCGTGAACGTAAACGATTTGGCATAAAAAACGGTGTAGTAATGACAACGTTGTGATGCTGCTTTCATTTTAAAGGATTTTCGTAATAAAGACTTTGTAAAATAGGATGTTTCCCCCTGCAGATCACTCACTCGACGGGCAGGTGCAATTGCCACAAGGAAGGCTGTTTTCAGTCTGAGAAGCCTGAGGGGACAATTGTAGAGAGGCTCGAAAGAAACACACATTAAAAAGGATAAAACCAAATTAAGGTCCCACTGAGGCATAATGAATGGTGAAAGAGGGAAAAGATGAGCAAGACCTTTGAGAAACCTATGTACAATAGAGGAGTTGAACAAAGGGGGTTGGTCAGAGAAACCTCAAAAAGGCAGAAATGGAAGATAGATAGCCTTTAAGAGTGCCCAGAGCAGAGCTCTGCTGGGTTAGGGAAAGAAAGAAAAGGAAAACTTCAGAAAGAGGGGCAGAAAGGGGGTTAACAGACTTTTCTGCACACCATGCCACAAACTTTTTCCAATAGCAGGGTTTTTACAGTCTTGGTGGAGGGAGGCCTGGCTGCCCAGATGACATTACAGACTTCAGGATGAAGGTCAAAAGCTGTCAACTGCTGCTTCTCAATCTCCGCGCAAGAAGGTGGAAAGAGGGCAGGTTTGGGTGTAGAACCCTCCCCTGCTGCTGCAACAGAAGATCTTCCCAAAGGGGCAGCCCAATCGGAGGATTGATGGCCATGCTCAGTAGCTCGGGATACCAGACTCTCTGTGTCCAATATGGAGCCATCAGAATGACTTGGGCCTGGTCATTCCTGATCTTCTTGAGAACTCTGGGCAGGAGTGGTTTGGGCAGAAAGGTGTACAGGAGGCCTGAGCTCCACTCGAGTCGAAGAGCTTCTCACTTTAGAAACTCCAACACGCAAAACTGCTGACATTACACATTCTCGGCAGAGGCGAACAGATCTTACCAAGGCTCTTCCCACTGCTGAAAGAGACCTTGCGTCACCTCCGAGTGGAGATGCCATCCATGATCCGCTAGGCATCGTCAGCTGAGTTTGTCTGCCCTGGCATTCAGAGAGCCTGCCAGGTGTTGATCCAACAGGGATATGCCCTGCTGTTCCAGCCACGTCAGAGACACAGGGCCTCTTGACAAATGGTCCATGAACCCAACCTGATCTGTTTGCTGCAGTACCACATGGTCGTGGTGTTGTCTGTGAACACCTGCACTAGCCTTCCCTTGATGGAGGGCAGAAAGGCTTTCAATGGATGTTGGATCGCACAGAGCTCCAGTATGTTGCTGTGGACTTTGGATTCTGCCAGAGGCCAGAGTCCTCTGATCTCCACCTCTCCCAGATTGCAGCCCCATCCCAGGAGTGAAACATCTGCCACTACTGTCAGATCTGGTTAGGGAAGGGAAAGGGGTCTGCCTCTGACCCAAGTGCGGTCTGTGATCCACCACCGAAGATCTTTTGCAGTTCCCTCTGAGATCTGGACCATGTTGAAGAGATTGCCCTGATGCTGCTCCCACTGGAACTTCACGTTCCACTGCAGTACCCGCATATGCCATCTAGCATATGCGGGTACTGCATATGCTAGATCCACCAGGATACAGGAGACCGTGAGGCCTAGCAGCCTAAGAGTCAGTCTCATCGAGCCCCAGGTTAGAGGCTGAAACCTCGGTATAATAGCCTGAATATCCTGGACTCGCCGCTTGGGAGGATAACCCCAAAACTGCACTGTGTCTAGAACAGCTCAGATGAAAGGGAGCGTCTGAGAGGGAGTCAGTTGTGACTTTGGCCTGTTTATAGTGAACACCAGCAAGTGGAGAAGGTTCGCCGTAGTCTGGAGGTGGGAGACGACAGTCTGGGGCAAGCCTGCCATCAGCAGCCAGTCGTCAAGATAGGGGAAGACTGGCACCCCTGATCTCCCCAGATGAGCTGCCGCCACCGCTATTACCTTGGTGAACTCCCGAGGGGTGCTGGTAAGGCCAAAGGGGGGCACGGTAAACTGAAAATGCTTGTGGCCTACCATAAACTGCAGATAGAGCCTATTGGCCGGCAGGGCAGAAATATGAAAATAAGCGTCCTGCAAGCCCAACCCTACCATCCAGTTTCCTGGATCCTGACCAGCCCACACCTGAGCTAAAATGAGCATTTTGAACTTCTCCTTCTTGACCAAAGAGATTGAGTGTCCTTGTCTTTTTTGGGAACCAGAAAGTAGCAGGAATAGCAACCACAGCCTACTTCTGGCACCAGAACCCTCTTTAGGCTCCCTTGGCCAAGAGAATCATGACCTCTTTGCAGAGAAGGGGCAGATGATCCTCCATCTGGTCATGAGATGGGGGCATGGGGGAGAGAAGTCTCAAAGGGGAGGGAGTATCCCATTCGGACAATTTGCAAAACCCACCTGTCCGATGTTATGGACTGCCAGTGGAGCAGGTGATGGCGAATCCTGCCGCCAACTGGGTGCCCATGATGGTAAAGGGGCAGATTAGGAGGGTTTGGGGGCTGCAGTTGCCGGGGACATGAGACTGGGCAGACCACTGGCCTGACCCAAGAGGTATGTGATTACTGTGCCCTAGTCCACGCGGAGGCTGAGGAGCATGTGCGGCATGGTGGCTGGGCGGGAATTGGCATAGCTGGAGGCCTTTTCCATTGCCATGAAAGGAGCGAAAGGCAGATTAGAGGTAATGATAGGCTGCCGCGAGGCCCAAGGACCTGGCAGTAGCCTGAGAGTCCTTGGGGTGCTAGAACTCGAATTTTGCCTTGTCTCTGAAGAGATGGGTACCATTGAAGGGCATGTCCATAAGGAAAGCTTGGACATTTCCCGAAAAGCCTGTTGTTGTTGGCCATACCTTAGGGCCTCTGTCGTTGAAACCGCTCTGCCTAGAGAGTCGGTTGTCTCAAGTCTGCAACAAATTGTGAGCTTTGCTGCATCTCTCCAGTCAATGACAGCTTGGGAAATAAAGGCCAGGGATCTGTGGCAGCACTTGCACAACCGGGTCCCACAGAGTGTGGGAATAACAGCCCACAAGGCATGCAGTGTTCACAGACCACAATGCCAGGCTGGCAGAAGAAAACATCTTCTTCCCAAATGAGTCTAGCCTCTTGGATTCACTATCTGGGGAAGCGGTAGGGAAAGCACCTTCAGGGGTTGAGGCTTGGACCACCAAGTACTCAGGGATAGGATGTTGTGTGAGAAAGTGTGAGTTGCCAGGTGCGGGGCTAAGGTGGGCAATCGTCCTATTCACAGGAGCCCCTGTGTTGGGTTTGGACCAGGTATCCAAAAGGACGTCAGTGAGGGCGTCATTGAATGGGAGTAGGGGTTCAGATGTGGAGACTCCCGGTTCCAGCACCTTTGTCAAGATGTTGGTCTTGACTGCCACTGAGGACAACTGAAGATCAAGGACCTCAGCTGCCCTCCGTACCACCATTGCGTAGAAAGCTTCCTCTTCCATAGCCACTGTAAGGGGAGAAACCATGCCAGTATCTGGAGATATATCCAGTCCACTGGCTGCACCCAGTTCTTCTCACCAGTCCATATGCTGTTCTTTCTTATAGGGCTGGTATTCTGAAGGGTTCAGCGACCCCTTCCAGTCTTCCCCAAGTCCTAGCCAAAAGATGAGCCTCATGGCCTCGTAAAACTCTTTTAGTTGGGCAGGGGTTGCTCTGGCTCCCAGATAGTCGGATAGGCGTGGAGTCGGTCCAGGCGCACGTTCTGAAGTACGAGGCCTAGAATGACGATGCTCCTTCATCGCGTCAGCCGACGGACAAAGAGAAGTCGAAGAGCGCTTCAACTTCTTCTTCTTCTTGTGCCTTGTGCCTTGACTTACCCGAATGTCCCGAGGACTTTGAGTGGGACAACAATGACTTTGGGCTCCGCAATTGGTACCGCAACCTTCCCTTCGACCGGGTCCTCCATGGAGTCGCGCGCCGGGCCACCATGAGCTTCAAGGACCGCTCCCTCAAAGCCTTCAGGTGCATGGCCTGGTATTCAGAGCACAACTTCGGGTCGTAGTCGTACTCCAAACACCACAAACACACGAGGTGCAGGTCTGTCACTGACATTGACCGCTGACTTGCTCTGCAGGACTTGAATCCCATCTTGCGTGATGGCATCCTCGACACCAGAAAAAACATTGACAAAATGTTGAAAAAGTTCAGTCAAAAACTGACTGCGGGGTAGCTCTTCTCCAGATCAGCGCTGGCTGGCACGGAAAGAAAAGAACTGACGTCAGTGTGCCTAGGTGGCACCTCTATAGGTACTGCGACATCCCTTACAGCGTGGACGACGCTGATGCCGGATGGTGAGCCAATCGACACCACCTACCGACACGCAGGGGAACTGCTTACGAAAAATCTTCCGGGTTGCTGTTCAAACCTGTCACTCAGAGAGCATGCGTAAAACAAGCATTGACAAAGTCAATAGGTGGTGTGGAGTGTCATGGAGTGGAGTGTTGTACAGTGTCGTGGAGGAAGAAGAGAGTCATAGAGTGGAAGGGCGTGGAGTGGAGTAGAGTTGAGTGGTATAGAGTAGAGTGTCAGAGTGGAGTAGAGTGGTGTAGAGTGGAGTGCCATAGAGTGTTGTGAAGTGCTATAGAGCAGAGTGGAGTGGCATAGAGGGTATTGTGTAGAGTGAAGTAGAGTGTTGTAGAGTAGAGTGATGTAGAGTGGAGTAGGTTGTCATAGAGTAGAGTGGCATAGAGTGGAGTGGTGTAGGAGAGTGGAATGCCATAGAGTGGAATAGAGTGTTGTAGAGTTAAGTGGCATAGAGTGGAGTGGCATAGAGTGGAGAGGAGTGGTGTAGAGTGGAGCAGAGGAGGGGTGTAGAGTGGAGTAGTGTATTGGAGAATAGAGTGGAGTAATGTGGCATGGAGTGCCATAGAGCATCATAGAGTGTAGTGGTGTGGTAGAGTGTCATAGAGTGGAGTAGAGTGTTGGTAGAACAGAGTGGCGTAGAGTGGAGTAGAGTTTAATGGGGTAGAGCATCATAAAGTGGAGTATCATGGAGTGTAGTGGCGTAGAGTGTAGTGTCGTAGAGTGGACTAGAATGAAGGGGCGTAAAGTACAGTGGTGAAGAGTAGATTGGCATAGAGTGCATTGGTTTTGAGTAAAGTGGTGTAGAGTCCATTGGTGTACAGTGCAGTGACGTAAAGTAGAGTGGTGCAGAAAGATTGCAGTGGTATAGAGTGCAATGGCATAGAATGGAGTGGTGCAGAGTGCAGTGCAATTCACTCCAATCTGCCATATGCCACTCAAATCTACCCCACTCCAATCCAATCTAACCCAATCCACCCTAATCCAATCTACCCCACTCCAACATACCCCAAGCTCCTCCTCTCTAATCTACCCCGCCCAAACCCAATCTACCCATCCCATCTAGGGCGATGCGACCGGTGCCACTGCACCGGGTGCTGACTCTTCACTGTTACTAGCAGTGTAGATGTTAAAATCCTAACATGGAACAGTGAGCTAATAACCGTAATCAAAGAGCTGCATGCAAATTGCAAGGTACAGATTAGAGAATTATGATTTTTTCCTCGGTCTTTCATTATTCTAATGTTTCAAAAAGGGTTCATTTCGGTAAAAAAAAACCTTATTATTAAATGTAACCCCAAACCATGGGGTTATGTTTTAAATTCTGAGTCTGTGCTTCTCCAAATCAAACACTCTTAAACTACTCTGTCTACCAGTATAGATGACATGTGACTCACCTTGTAGTCTTCTGGCTTATGTAACATTTCCTAAACACTGATTTACACCCATATGATTGATTGTCTTGGTGTAATGTGTGTTTGATGTAAAGTGCTCTGACACCCTACACTGCTATAGGAGGCGCTAATTAAATACATCTGAGAGAGAGTGGTTATGGAGAACTTGAGGGTGCACTGTTAAAGGGTGGTAGTGAGGGAGTCTGTGGGGGGCGCCCGTTGGGGGGGGGCGCCAACAAACATTGTCGCACAGGGCGCCACCAGTGCTAAAGCCGGCCCTGCATCCCATCCCAATCTAGCCCGCACCACTCTATCCAACTACAATCTACTCCACTCTAATCTACCCCACTCCAAACTACCCCACTCCTATCTCACTCTAATATACACAACTGCACTCCAATCTACCCTACCATAATCCACCCAATCCATCCCACTCCATCCTTCCCCATTCCACCCTAGTCTACCCCACTCCACTCTACTCCTCTCCATTCCAATCTACCCCACTCCACTCCAATCTATCCCAATCCACTGCATACCACTCTTCCCCAATCTATCCCACTCCACTCTACCCCAATATATCCCATTTCACTCTACCCTGATTTGCCACACTCCAATCTACCCCACTCTACTCCATTCTACCCCACTCTACTCCAATCTTACCCACTCCACCTCAGTCTACTCCACTTCACCTCAATCTACTCCACTCTGCCCCAATGTAGCCCAAATCAATCTACCCCACCCCCACTCCAATCTACCCCAATATACCCCACTCCACCCACTCTAACCTGCTCCACTCTACCTCAATCTACCCCACTCCACCCCACTCCAATTTAACCCACTCTACTCCACTCTACCACACCCGACTTCACTCTACCAAAATCTACCCCACTCCACTTCAGTACAATCTAACCCACTTAACCCCCAATCCACCCCACTCCAATCTACTCCACCTCAGTCTACCCTACTCCAATGTACCCCACCCGATCTACCCCACTCCAATCTACCCCTATGTACTCCATTCCAATCTACTCCACTTCACCCCACTCCATCCGACCCCACTGCAATCTACCCCACCCCACTGCACTCCACCCCTCCCCACCCCACCCCAATCCACCCCACTCCAATCTACCCTACTCCAATCTACCCCCACTCCGATCATCCCTCTTCAATCTACCCCACTCCAATCTATTGCACTCCATTCCAATCTAACCTCCCCTAATCCACCCAATCTACCCCACTCCTCTCCACTCTAATCTATCCCACTAGACTCCAATCAACCCCGCTCCACTCTTCACCAATCTATCTCGCTCCACTCCAATCTCGACTCGACTCCAATCTATCCAACTCCATTCCACCATCCAATCTATTCCACTCTACCCCACTCCAATCTATACCAATCTACCTACTACAATCCATCCAATCTCCCACACTCCACTCTACCGCAATCTACCACACTCAATTCTACTCTACACAATCTACCCCACTCCACTTCATGCCATACTACCACATGTCACTCAACTCTACCCCACTCTAGTCCAATCTAACCCACTCCACCCCAATCATCCCCACTCCACTCTAATCTACTCTACGCCACTCCACCCCACCCCACCCTACCCGCTGTATCCCACTACAATCCACCCCACCCCAGTCCAGTCCAATCTATCCCACTCCAAACTACCGCACTCCACTCTACTCCAATCCACCCCACTCCATTCTACCTCAGTCTACCCCCACTGCACTCTACCCCAATATAACCCATTCCACTCTCCTTCCATCTATACCACTCCAATCTACCCCACCCCACTCCATGCCACTAACGTTTAGCCATGCTGAACATCAGCCGCACTGGTGCACAACATGGCTAAAACACATTGCCAATAGAACTCGCATAGAGACGACCTATTGGCTTTTCCAGTGCTTCTTAAATGAAAGAGTCTGCATAAAACCATGTAGCAAAAGTAAAACCAGGCTCTATCTAAGCAACTGTAGGCAGTAAAAAGATCCAAAGCCTTCATTCAGGGTATCTAGCCAGCGGGGTGCTAATGTACAATCAAATATCACAAAAGGGTCATTAGCATGAAAATAGACCTGCGTGCTGAAGGCCACTGAAGCTGGTGAAGACCTCTAGAAAGGGGGATGGGATCTGCTTCCACAGAACACACCTTTTTAAAGTTGGCAGACACAGCTGCAGCAAGGTGTGTGCCTGACTTGAGACTCTGAAACCCGGAAGGATGTGGTAAAGGCAACCCATTAGATGCTCTCCCTGATCATATTATCCAGCACAAAGTTATTTAATGCTCTGGAAGAGAAGCACAATGCATCATTTTTAAATGCCTGCACCGGCGGCCAGCACAGGTAAGCGCGGTGTGGCGGTGAGGCAGGGCGGGGAAGGGGAGGAAGCCGACAGACGGCGGAATAGGTATTATTTATTTATTTAATTATACCTATTCCGTCTTCTGTGGACTTACACCCTGCCCCCGCCCCACCGCCTCACCGCGTTTTCCTGTGCCGGCCGCAGCTGAATGCCTGGAAAAGTACCATGTGAACACTGACATTATTACCCCCTCATGGGTCCTCCTCGTCCCAGTCCTAACATAGTGAGGCAATCCTGCCTCCCGACAGCCAATCAGAATGCTTATAATATTTTCAAAGGATATATAAGCCCCTCCCACCCACCGCCATGCCTGTTTTTTTTGCTGTCCGACGTCGGTCGGAACGCTGGTGTGCTCCGTGTTTCCTGCTTGCTGGTTCCCGAGTTTGACGGGCTGGGTTTGCGGTGCCGTGAGTTTTTTCTTTTGTTTACTGTTGAAGTGTTTGTTTTACTTCTTTTGTTGTGCGCGGCCGCACCGGTGTTCCGGTCGGCCGCGTTCCTGCTCCTTGGCCTGAACGCGCTCCCCGCGCATGTGCTGGGGGGCGGGGAGCTTTCTCTTGCGTTCTGGCCTCGGGTCGTTCCGGTGCTGGGGTCTTCTAGCGGCATCCGGCTCCTGCGGCCATAATGTTTGTTCTGTGGCTGTGGGGGAGACTGGAGGGCTGTCCCTTTTTCTTTCCCAGGTCTCGTGTTGCTATGTCTTGGTTGTTTGGGGACAGATTTTTAGGGGAGTTGCTGGGCACTTCCTGGTGTGTGCTGTGGCTTCCTGATACTGCTGCATGTGGCCAGGGGTGTTGAGGTTTCCACTCCTGTGCCTGCAGGATCTTTGTTTATGCATCATCATGTTTCGGGAGCTGCAGGTGGTTGACCTGTTGCAGATTTCCGGGTCTAGCCTGCGGGATTTGGTTCATTCTGCTGTGATGCCTTCCCATGCTGGCTGCGCTGCTTGAGCCTTCTGCTTCCTCCTCTCCGGAGGATGGGAGTACGTAGTCATTTTCCCTGCTGGAGGGTATGTCCAGTGAAAGTTTTTTTTTTTTCCTGTCCTGTTGGTCCATTTTGTGAGGTTCTCGGATTTACGCCTTCTTCATTGTCTGCGGAGGGGTGACTCCCTGTACTGCTCCTCGGTGGTGCATGGCCTGCCTTTCCATTATGTCGTCTAGGAGGTTCTGGCAGTCGCATGGCTTGAGGTCGCTGTGCGGGGGATTCCTCGTTTTCTGGGGAAGCGGTATCTCCTGACGGTGTTTGATACTCATTTTCCTCTGGTTCCTGGGGTCTATCTATTTTGACCTCCTTGACTTTTTCCTCATCTTTGTCTTCGGAGGAGTCTGCTCTCATGCGTTCTTCTGCTGCTTCTCGTTTTGGGGTTCGTGCTTGCACTTCCTCAGCCTCTGCTTCGCAGGTCCATTTTTGGGGTTTGGGTACCTGTTTGTCTGTCTTCCGGCTCGGGGGGATCTCACTCCTATCTTGGCGCAGATGGAGGTCTTGGCTCAGTTTCTGTCTGCTGTGTTTTACTGGGGCTGGGTCGTTCGACATTGTCCTGAGGGCCCTCTCCTCGGCTGCTGTGGCGGCGGTGGCTAGTAGGAGTTCTTTCTGGACCGCACTTTGGTGCCTTGACGCTGCGCAGACGCCTTGGTCCGTTACCGGCCTTTTGTGGTTCTCTGGCTTTTTGGCTTACTCCACAGGCAGTCTGTGCGGAGGGGCTTGTCTTTTTTCCTTCTTCTGGAGTTTCCGGATTCTCTGTCTTCTTCTCGGCCCTTTCGTGGTCGGGCCCGTAGTCGGGGGGCTGCGTTCCATTTGGTTGCCGGCCTCTGCAGCGCCTGCTGCTGCCCCTGGGTGTTGGTCAGATATTGTTATGTCCAGGAGGAGTCACTGTGGCCTGGTGGTTCCGGTTACAGTCTCTTCCTCAGAAGGTTATGTGTTCAACTCCTGGTGTTTCACTGGTTGTGAGTTCCCTGTCTATATTGTTGGCGTTGTTGCAATTTTGGGGACTCGGCTCGGTTGTTCCTGGATCGTTGGTCCGGTCTGATTTCCGCCTCGTGGGTCTTGTCGGTCATCGTTCTTGGTTACCGGATTCCGTTCTGTGGCCGTCCCCCTTTTGGACTGTTTTCACGGTTACCCCGTTGTCCATTGGCCCCGTGATGTGCTCTGCCATCTTCTTTGGCGTCGGCCTGTTTTTGTCCTGGGGCACTGTTGTGCTGGTTCTGGTGCCGGAGCGGGGCCTGGGGTTCTATTTCTCTCTGTTCCTGGTCCCGGCGCCCTTTGGTGTGTGTACAAAGCCCGGTTTCTGATTCCCCAGGCTTTGTACAGTTTGGTGCGGCTGGGTCATTTTTGGATGATCCCTTTGCTGTCTGTCGTTCCCCTCCTCCTGGTGGGCGATTTTTTTGGCCACCCTGGGTTTGGGAGTCGCCTGTTTTCACATTCCCGTCTATCCGGCAGGTCAGCGGTTCCTGCGGTTTGCGGTGGACGGGTTCCAGTTTCAGGTGTTGCCTTTCGGCCTCTCTACTGCTCCCCGGGTATTTCCGCGGTGTTGGCTCCTGCTGTGGGGGTTTTGCTGAGTCTGGGTTTCCCTGTGTTTGCCTATGTTGCTTTTGTCTGGTTTCTGCTTCCACCCTCTTTGTGGCTCTTCTGGCGGTGGTGGCGTTGATGGCCTTGTTCCAGGATCTGGGGTTCATGTTGGATCTGGCCTTTTCTCATCTGGGTCCTGTTCTGGGACTTCAGTTTCTCGGAGGCCTGTTCGCCGCTTTGCAGGGGGCTGTTTTCTCCCTCCGGCTTGGTTCTCTGCCCTTTTGACTCTTCTGTGGGTCCTGCTGGGCCGCCCTTCTGCCCCGGCTTGGGGTTGGTTGCAGGTCCGGGGGGCTGGTGGCTGCCTCCGCTGCTGTGGTTCCTTGAGCTCGCCTGCGCATCAGGTCCTTGGTGATTCTTCTGTTGGCTCGTTGGGACCCTTCCCATAAAGGTTGCGTGGCTCTGGTTCCTCTCTCCCCTGTTCTGGTTCCTAATTTGGTATGGTGGCTTTGCACTCCCACCCTGGTGTGGGGGTGTATTTTCTGCTTCCTCCTCTCCTCTTGTTGACCTCAGATGCCTGTCCTTGGGGTTGGGGGGCCGCGTTGGGGTCTTTGGTGGCTTTGGGGTCTGTTGGTTCATCCCGACAATCAGGTGGCTTGTTGTTACTTGCGCCTTCTTGGGGGGTCCAGGTGCGCGTCTCTGTACCTGCTGCCTTCCGTGATTTGTGTCTGGGTGAATTCTCATCTGTTGGCATTGAGGGCTGCTTACGTTCAGAGGCATCTGAATTTCATAGGGACGGCTTGGGCCTCTTCCTCCCGTCCTCTGTTTTGTGCCGTCTGTCTGTTCCTCTGTTCCGGGACCTTTGTCTTCGGATCGGGACTCTCTGGATCGGTCTTTTTGCTTCCCCTCGCATCGCTCTCCTCCCCCAGTTTTGTTCCGGGGTGGTCTGTCCTCAGGCTTGGGGGTTGCTCTCTCGTTTCCTTGGCCTTCGGGCTGTCTGTATGCCTTCCCTTCCGGGGGTGCTGCAGAGGCTTCGAGGGGGTGAAGGTGTCTGTGCTGTTGGTTGCTCCTTTTTGACCTCGCTGCCTTTGGTTTCCGCTCCTGTTGCTGCTGGAGGGGGGTGGATTTGGCCGGCTTCCCTTGTCTCCGGCTCTGCTTCTGTGTCTGCACCTGACTTTGCCCTATCTTTGTCGCCTGCATCTGTCGGCCTGACTTTTGAGTTGCTGTCGTTGGCGTCTTTAGGCTGTTCTTCTGTGGTGGCCTGTGGTAGTCTGTGGTGCCGTTGAGGCTCTTTTGTCTCTTGGTGCTCTTCTCCTGGTTTGGATCCATGGTTGGTGGTCCGGCTTCTATTCTTGTCTTTCTCCGAGATGGGTTTTTGATGGACCTTTCCCCTTCCGCCTTGTCTGCTCATTGGGCTGTGGGTCAGGCGTGTCGGGGTCTCGGGCCTCTTTGGAGGTTGCTGCTCCTTGGGTTTGTCGGATTCTGTGTTGTTTTCGGCTTCCACATCCGATCTCTCCTGTGCTTGTGCCTTCTTGGGGTTGCCTACTGTTTTGCGGGGTCTGCAGTTGCACCCTTTTGTGCCTTTTTTGGAGGCTGTTTGTTGTGGTTGTCCGCAACTGTGGCTTTTTTGTTGTCCGTCTCCTCCGCGCGGCGGTTGGGGGAGTTGGGTGCTTTGCTTCTCTCCTTCCCTTATTTGCAGTTTCTGAAATGGGGTTGTTTTGCGGCTGGGCCCGTTTTTTTTTCCCTGAGCTTCCTCCGCTTTCCATTTGCTGCTGGAGGTGATTCCTTCCTCTTTTGCCTAGGGATGGGCATTCCTTTGTTCCTTCATCCTTGGTTGTTCGCACCCTTCGTTTTTTTCTTCCTCCGTACCTTGTGGTTTCGTCTTTCACATGCCCTGTTTTTCTCATGTGGGGGTGTGGCTCAGGGTTGGTTGGTTTCTCCTTCCACCTTCATTCGCTATGTGCGTTTGGCGGTCTGCCTATCCTGTGGGTCTGTGGGTCTGCCTCCTCCGTCTCTGGTGCTGGGTCGTTCGACACGTTCTGTGTCCGCTTCCTGGGCAGTGGAGGCGGGGGTCTCTGTCCAGGTGTTTTGTGGAGCGGCCACTTGGCTGTCCCTTCACTTGTTTGTTCGGCATTCTCGCTTTGCTGTTTTCCTTGCCTCTGTGGCCCGTTTTGCTGTTGTCGTTTTGCACGCTGCTGTTCCTTAATCCTTTGTTTGATTAAGTTTTGTACTTTTGCAAGGATCCCTGGTGTCCTGCGTTTTTTCTTCTTGGGTCTCTGCTTGTGAGTTCCTCTCTATGTTAGGACTGGGACGAGGAGGACCCATGAGGGGGTAATGTCTTGTTACTTACCGGTAATCTTCATTACCCCGAATAGGGTCCTCCTCGTCCCAGTCCTGTTCCCTCCCTCCCGCTGTGTTTGTGTCAGGACTTGTTGATAACAGGCATGGCGGTGGGTGGGAGGGGCTTATATATCCTTTGAAAATATTATAAGCGTTCTGATTGGCTGTCGGGAGGCAGGATTGCCTCACTATGTTAGGACTGGGACGAGGAGGACCCTAATTGGGGTAATGAAGATTACCGGTAAGTAACAAGACATTATCCTACTAAATGTGACTTCTAGATTTTAACTAGGCATGTCTCCTCTTCTGCACTCACTGGATATGTCTGTATTTCTTTGGCTTTATAAACAGGTATTTGATGCATTCGTGCATTTCCTATAACCTGCTCCCACTAAGTTAACTACTTCTTGGCTTTACAAAACCCCATAAAGAGTTCACCAAGCCGGTGCCTCTTTCTCCTTTCCCATAAAGGCTCAGAAAATTCTGCTGCATTATTCTTCTACAAACTTACCAAAATCACAAAAAATTGTGAGAACAAGTGCATTGCAAGATGTTTCCTTTGCCTTTATTGCAAATGTTTCCTTAATTAACAAATGGGTAACACAAAAAGGAAAATTGGGGAGAATGGTTTTCTCTGCAGTCTGGTACTTGCTTTAATGCATTTACAATGAGATACAAAAATAACAGGGCTGGGCGAGTGAAACATAACTGATTCTGTGAAACTGGACAGCTGTGGGAGCTTCAGAGAATAAAGAGACCGAAAGGAAAAGCAGAAAGAAGAAACTACAGAGTAAACATCGGCCAACAGGAAAACCAAATTGTAGTTGTGTTTATTTTTTTTAGTTTGATTTATTTATTGGATTTTTTGCACAATAATAATTACCCACCCACCCCACAAGCAGACAATTTCCATAAATACAAAGCAGTTGACAGTACATAGTTCTATAAAGTGCTTCAAATACATACATCTATAAGCAACATCAGGTATTTAAAAAGAAGAAAGGATAAAAAACTCTTAGACAAATACATACATAAATATTTAGACGGCAGAAAGGTACATAACTGTGAATCCCACCCCGCATGGTCAAGTCTAAATTCCCCCACTACTCCCAGTAGTACTTATCAATTCCCAATTACTGAGGGGAAGCCAGACTTTAGACATTTTTTTTCCCGGGCCTTCTTACTTTTTTGGGAGTATATTGCCCTTTCCAAATAATAGACCGATAATTGGCGGGCAAACCATTGATGAAATACCGGAGGGGAGGGATCAAGCCAGTCTGTTGTCAGACATAACCTATAAACGGCCATAGCGACAAACATAAAGGGTTGAATATTAGATGGAATTGCCTCGTCATGAACCCCTAATAGGATTTGCCGAGGGGGCAGAGAGATATCTATCCCTAGTTTATTTGCCAAAAACTCAATAATCCCTGCTTTAAGACCGTCTAATGCTGGGCAGGTGGCCATCATGTGAACTAAATCCACTCCAAATTAATTACATCTTGGGCATCTTGTCCCTGTGATCCCTCCCCATTTAGCTATTTTCCCAGGGGTTATGTACAGATTAAAACAAGTTTTAACATGTTGAGCCTGTAAATTAGCAGAGATTAAAACATTTGAGCACCTTCTAGTGACCTAGCCAAGTCGCTGGGTTGAGCATTGGTCTTATCTTCCCAGCCCTTTGACTGTTTAGCCAAATCATCCAGCATTGTTTTATTCAAAACTCTATATAAGGCCCCTATCGGGGTATAATCAGCAATAATCAACTCAATAGCCTCTATCTTATCAAATCCCATCATCCCACCACCTTTCTTCCTTAAAAAATCCCTGATTTGTAGATATTTTTAAAAATCCTTATGGTCAAGCCTAACATTTTGTCGAATAATATCAAATGTCTTTATCGAATTTGTGACAGAAAAATCCCCAAGTGTTAATGGTCCATGCGTCACCCATTTACTAACATATATATATCCTGAAAATTTTGAGGTAAAAGAGGATTATCCTGTATTGGAGTATAGTGGTTAAATCTCCCCAAACCTAGTCTTTTATGGACTTATATGCGGAAAGCCGCCATTAAGACTTTGAACCGGACTTGATAGTACCCGAATTCGGTTTGCCGAAGAAGGCATCTCCAGCTTTATTCCCCTAATAAAAGCTCATATATAGATGGGGTCAAAATATCCTGCCCCGAAAGGGCCTCCTTCTTATATAAAAGGACTGCAGGTTGTTGCAAGGCAGCAGCCCAATAATATAATTTAAGATTGGGCACTGCTAACCCACTGAGTTCCTTCGACAGGGTCATAAATCTTAACGCTCACCTGGGATTAGCATATGCCCAAAGAAATCGTGTTAGCATCCCATCGAGTATTTGAAACCAGTTATTGCCTATCTCCAACGGGATAGCCCAAAAGAGATATAGAATTTTGGGTAGAAATATCATTTTAATCAGATAACTCTGCCCTATCAACGAGGGTCTCAGATTATTCCATCTCCCAAAATCCTGTTTAGTCTTATGTATCAAGGGTATCAAGTTGGTTTCCACAATCTTTCCAACCTCTGACTTAATAATAACGCCTAAATATAATGCTTCTTTGGTAACCCGCCCATCCGAAAGGAGTTTCTCTTCATTAATTATGATCTGAGTTTTCTCCTGGTTTAACAAATAGCTAGAGAATTGCCCAAATCTCTTGGCTTCCCTCTCAACTTCCAATAGGGCACCACTGGGTTCGGGGGTAACCATAGCCTGATCATCGGCATAAGCCAGGATTTTTGTCTCCCCCCCAGTGACTTAATTGGCAAAATTGCCAAATTACGTTGGATTTGCGTGATCAAAGGATCAATATATAGCGCAAATAGAAGGGGGGAGCAGGGGCAGCCCCTGCCTAGTACCCCGTTCTATAATCACTTCTTCTGACAAATCTCCCATTAGAGAAATCCTTGCTCTAGGGCAGAGGTCTTCAAACTGGGGGGCGAGCCCTCCTAGGGGGGCCTTTAGTTATCCCAGGGGGGGCGCCAGCCTCTGGCCAAAAGAAGCACTATGCTAATAACAGTGCTTTGTTTTAAGTGGGAAAAAATGAGTGGCAGTAAGCCTCTCTGTAATGGGCCATCACGAACATCTTTGCCATTTATATGGGAGTATGTGTCAAAAGGGGACTCCAAATAGTCTTCAAAACCCCCACCCCCATATCTGATAATCACACTGTGGATACTTTTACAAGTTAGCCCTGGGTGACCAAAATAGTATGTTTGGCAATCATGTATTTGATTGAATTTTTGAAAGGGTAACAAAACTTAACTGCAAGTTTAATTAAGTCTAGACATATTAAAACATTGACAACTTAAAGGAATATTTGTGAAAAATTCTGAGGGGGGGTCCAAAGATGGGGGGCGCGCATGATTAAAAAGTTTGAAGACCACTGCTCTAGGGTTATAGTAGCGGGCTTTCACCGATCTAATAAATCCCTGTCCGATCCCCCTATTAGACATCACTGCACAGAGATATGGCCAGAAGACCCTATCGAAAGCTTTTTCAGCGTCCAATAAAATTAATGCCATGGAGTGCAGGGGCAAGATGGCGGCTGCTTAGAACGCTGTGTTACTCACCCTAGACAGCTCCAGTGATTACGGTGCTAAGAGATGGCTCGTCAGAAGGATTGAAAAGATTGGCTACGTCCTCACTTACCTGAGATGATTCGGCATGGGGCGGATCTCTTTTGGCAGGCTTTGCATGCTGCTGGGCTTCTTTGCTCACTCAAGGAGAGTTTGGCGAGTGGCTGCGCTGCTGCTGGCAAGGCTTCGGGCTCATGCTGTGGAGCAATTGTCAGGACTCTACGATGCCACCTCGCTCCAATAAAGCAGCGAAAGAGAAGGAGAAAGATTGGAGGGAAGTGCCGCAGGCTCCCCCTTCAATGCGCCGTACCATGGATGGAAAAAAAAAAGGCGACGAAACTGACACTGACATTAAACTGAGGTCGAAAGCAGGAGCCCCGGCAGAGAAGCCGAGGTCACTGAAGGATATCCGGGTCACGACCAGCATGCATAGACAGGCGGATTCGAGACAGCCTGTAATTCCACCAATCTTCAGCTCAGCTACACGGCGTACTGGGTTCGCAGAGCTGAAAAAAGGAGGAAAGCAGACGCCGGAGTACTGAAAAGGTTGTGCCAGAGGATGGCGCTATATCAAGGTTATTGACATAATATGCTGGAGGGGGGTCTGGAGGTGGACTCGGGGGTAGGGGGGGGGAAAATAGTCTAAAAAGCCCGGTGATAGATGACATCACCCCCTCCGTACCGTCTGAATCCCCGGCTGACCTAGGAATTGAAGATCATGCACAGCCGGTCGGGTCTATGGCCTCCCCTCTAAATACACCTGACCAACAGCTTAACTTACCACAGGGAAGCTTTGACTTAAGTTATACAAACTCTCCAGATCAAGGGGATAATTTTTTTCCGCTAACTGACGAGTCCGAAGGTTCGGTCGTAACTGAAGACCTCTCCGAGGAAGGCCTGGGCTTTTGAGGCACGGACAGTAGCACATCTGAAGGAGCTAGACCCCCGAGTACACAGAAACGTCTCATAAAGAAGCGGAAAACAAGGAGTAGTTTTCCTAATAAGGGTTCTGCCACAACAGACATTAACATTATAGCCCCAGCTGTTTCTTCCCAATGGACTTGGGATTACTCCGCGACTCAACAGGTGTATGACGATGTGGGGGATCAACCTGTTGAACAAGCTAATATAGCTTCTCCAGAACCACCTACTATGGATCTTATATACAATACTTTAAAGCAGGTACAGGGGGAAGCTAGAGCAGAAACTCGTAAGGCTCATTTAGCCACCAAGAAACTTCAGAGGGCAATCCGTAAAGTGAACACATTTTGCACAGATATGATGGGGAGAGTGTCAGCAATAGAAGCACGGACAGTTGCTATCGAGGAGACCACATGTACATTACAAGCATGAGTTGATGGTCATGATGCTCAGCTTGTAGACGTACACTGGAAATTAGAAGCATTTGAAAATCGCCAGAGTTAGAATAATCTCCACTTCTTGGGCATATCCGAGAATATCGAAGGAAATGATATCAGGGCTTTTATCGTTGATCTGCTCAAGGGTGCCTTTCCTGAACTTTCTATTTGGAACTGAGATATGGAGATACAACCGGTGCATAGATTTCCACTGTTGTTACGGAAAACAGCGCAGGCAGGCCATTTGGAGAGACCTAGAGCAATCCTAGTCTTTTTAGGAAACTTTCTATAACGGCAAGCTATTTTTAAAAAAGCCTGACCAGATCCTAGAGGTTCGTTTGATGGCCACTCATTTTTTGTGATGCCCGACTTCTGCCATGCTACAGTGAAGAGGAGGTGGCGCCTACAGCAGATGTTTCCTCCATTACAAGGAGCTGGCGGCCAAGTCTTTTTGCTTAATCCCGCCAGATTAAAGGTGGTCTTCAATGGCAGAACCCGTTCATTTACTTCAGAAATAAAAGCATGGGAATTTCTGGACGAGATCCTAGCCAGCTGAGAGGGCCCCAAAGGGGGTAGCACCGGCTAAACTCGAAAGGGTGGTTTGAATGTGCCTTCTGACTCTCTGGGATTAAATATAGGCTAGCGGATTTATTAGAGAAATGTTTTTTTTCTTTGCTATTTCTTTTTCTAATTTGTTTTTCTTCTGGTTTTTTTTTCTTTCTCTATTACTGGAGTTGTAGGGGGGTGGGTATGGCACCTTAGTAGGAGCCATCATCAGGGTCTCATACGACCCACTGCTCCATCTTTAGTTTGGGGTGGGGGGTGGAGGGTGGGGTCGGGGTGTTTGGGGAGGTGTGGGGCTGGGGAGGAGGGGCCTAGCGAGCGGAGGTGAGGGGAATGTACAAGCAGACAAAGATGTAAATGTGAGAAAACAAATGGAAGTAGATTTTTGGGAAAAAATATTTATATATTTTTGGGCATATAAATCGGGCGATATGCCTAGATCGGGCTTATTCTTTTGGTTTGATTACTGTTTTTTAAATGCGTAAACTCCGTATTGCATCTGTCAACATATGCAGGCTTAATGATAGCCGGAAAAGGCAAAGAGTGGCTTTTGACTTAAAGATTTTAAAACCTGATATATTATGCTTACAAGAAACGCACATAGAGAACTCTTGCAAAAATTTATCGGCGGATTGGGATTTCAAATTGTTTGTTGCACAACCCAGAGAACCCATACCAAGGGGGTAGCTATTTTGTCAAAAAGGGGGGTATGTGATTTTCCTCTGTCTTGGTCAGATAGTTTAGGCCGATGGGTTATTATGGAATGTCGCTTCGGCTCATACTCTTTTACTATATGCTCCATATATGACCCGGTACTAAATAATCCTACAATTTTTATTGGTTAAATAGCGAGTTGGTGCTTTGGCCTCTACCGCTTATAATCTGTGGCGACTTTAATATTAATCTGCCTTGCAGTGGGTTTAGACAAGGGAGCAAGAACTATTATGGTAGGAAACCAAAAGTCTATAGGGCCTTCGCTGACTTGCTGAGTAGTCATGGGTTGGCCAATGTATGGAGGGAGAATATGAAGGCGGATCCTGGTTTTACATTTTTTTGGGCCCCCCCACAAGGTCTATGTCAGATTAGATTACTTTCTTGCCTCAAAAAGTCTGGTGCCGAACTCACATATATCGACATTTCCCCGGGTTATGTCGGATCGCAATCCTCTTGTACTTGAAATTGAAATGACCCAGCTTTTAAAAGTGGATTGGTCCTGATCATTTGAAAGATCACTTCTCTTAGATGCACAGTATGTGAGTCATATCCAGGCATGGATCCCTCAGTTTATGTCGGATAATTATGGCAGTGCCTCAATTAGCGTTATATGGGATACATTTAATGCTTGCTTACGGGGCGAGACGTTGAGGTGTAGTCTAGAGAGGCAGAAAAGAGAACAAATGTTAATAGAGGGGCTATATGCAAATTTAGCCAGAGCTGAATTAAAATTGGTAGACAAGATCTCCTCAGGGTGTGGATCCGACATGGCTCTTCTGGAAATAGTAACCGCTAAAGCAAGGATTGGTGATATATCCGTAAAAAAAGCGGCGGATAAATATTTAGTTTGGCAGGAGAAATGTTATGAGTACAATGAGAAGGTGGGGCGACTTTTGGCCTTTAGAACAAGACAAATGGCTGGGGGGGGAGATAAGGGAAATAATGGACCCACTGTTTGGTGTGAAATCTGACTCGGCTGATATAAGGTCTGCATTCCAGCGCTTTTGCCAGCAACTTTACTTCAAGGAGATAAACGAATCAACTAACATAATGGGGGAATATCTATCTACCTGTGAAGAGGCCCTAGAGACCGATGACAGGCAGATGCTGGATCAGCCTATCTCAGCAGAAGAGATAGGATTCGCTATTAGCAATATAAAATCAGGGAAAGCCACTGGCACAGATTTTATTCCCGGAGAATTTTATTAAATCTTTTCTGGTGTGCTTAAAGAGTATTTGGTTGAGTTGTTACAGGAGATTCAAAAAGGGAATAGCCCCCCTGGTAGCTTGGCTATGGCTAAGATAGCGGTCTTCCAAAAGAAGAATAAACCACCCAAGGAACTGGGCTCATTTTGGCCCATTACGCTTATTAACAGTGATTCTAAGATTTATTCAAAAATTTTGGCCACACGCCTATCGGCAGTTATCAGCCATCTTACATCTCTTGTTCAGCATGGTTTCATCCCGGGAAAGGGGACTACTGATCACATCCGCCGAGTCATCACCCTCTTTGATGCGGCCGGAATAACACAAGATCCCATGTAGTTGTATTTATATAGCGCTTCCTACCCCTGATGAGGCGTTGAAGCACATATCGGCGAGTAACACGCTATTATGGAATTCAAAAAGGATTAGTGGTAGATTAGTATAGGGAGATATGAGTTAATTTAAGCAGTTCACATGCAAGTCTGTTAGTTGGATTGAGTGGTATAATGGAGGGATAGAAGAGGGAAGAGTCTAGAAAGTGTTATTTGGGAGACCATAGAAGTAAAATGAGGTTTGGGGTGAGTCAAGGGAGGGATACATGAGGGTAGAATTTAGAAATTGTTGTGGGAGATCATAGTAGTAAAATGAGGTTTGGGGTGAGCCAAGGAGGGATGGAGGAGGAAAGAGTCTAGAAAGGTTATTTTTGGGATCATAGTAGTAGAATGAGATTTGGGATAAGTCAGATAGTGAATGTAGAGAATATCTTGACAGAGGTATAGGTGAGACAGAGTAGTGCATTGGCGAGAGTCAAGGTTTTTTTTCTTCTATTGTAGGAGTAGAGAAATAAATATATGGATACATAACTACATCGAAATGATATACATGTATAAGGGAGATGATATATTGAGATTTGAAGTTGTATTGTATAAACTCAGACTTTCAAGTGTTGCTGTACCTGAAGGCAATTTATTTGCGTATCTTTATAACATTTTTTTTTTTAGTTAAATTTGATCTTTTCTTCAATATTTCAATAGTGAAGCACTTGTAGATAAAATAGTTATGATGATATTTGCATATTGTAATAGATAAATAAAACAGAGACCCATAGCATCTAATCAAATAACTTATTTGAAAGCTATGCAGTGACCCATAAACATGTTAAGCATAGATTAATATATATATGCATATTTAATCAGAAGTAATATATACATTTGTTAAGCAGACCTAAAGAATATATATGTAAAAACCATAGTTATTATACGTATTTGTACAAAGAAATACACATATCTAGATACATACATATAATCAAATTATAAATGTTTACATACACAGGATATGTTGTTCATTAGTGTTTGTGTATGGTGGTTATGTAGGAAAGAGCTAACTGTTGAGTAGTCTTCTGAAGATAAGATAGTTATCCATGGATCTTATATTTAGGGGTAATGAATTCCATAGGTTGGCTGCTTGAACAGAGAAAGATGTACCACCTATGGTTTTTTTGTTGTATGGTGGGGTTTTGAGGCGAGTTGTCAATCTTGAGTGGAGGTTCCTTTGTTGAATGTATTTGGTGATTTTATTCCTGATGAAAAGTAGTCCTGTTCCATGTATTGCTTTGTAGGTGATTAAAAAGCAGCTTGAAGGTGGATCTTCTGGCAACCGGTAACCAATGTAGGGCCCTCAAGACACAGGGGATATGGGCTTGTGGCTTTATATGTAGGAGTAGTCTGGCAGCAAATTTCTGAAGCCGTTGTAGTCTTTTCATAGTTGATAAAGATGATCTATGACACTTGATCAGCATATTTATTTTCCAATGTGACCATGTGATCGCCTTATTGGTTGCACACGTGACCACTGCAGTTACTTTTGGTTGTTGTATTGCTTCAACCAAATCAAGAATATAGGAACCATTCCTGAAGGAAGCACTAGATGTCATAAAGCCGCTTTGTGACCACAACTCCCCAAAATCTTGTGCCACTCCAAATCTATACTCGCTGTCTGTGTAATTTGTTACATTCAAGCCATTTGCAAGACAAAAAGCGCTTGTCAATGCAGTCAACTCTGTCACTTGTGCTAAATTTATGTTATGCAGATACAATGTTTTAATAATTTCAGGGATGGAACAGATCAGTATTACACAATGGTCTTTCTAACAAGACCCCTCCACAAAGTCAGATCAGCCAGTTCAAAAGGAATTTCTTTCATATTTGGTCTTGGCTTGGTGCATAATTCTGTAACATTGACACAGACATGTTCTGGCTCATCATCATCATCAGTGTTGTTGCCTTCATTGCTGTCTGTAACCGGTGTTAGCATAGCAGGATTCAGAGAATTACACCTTCTGACTGAGATGTTTTCAGCTGCCAATATGATTTGCTCATATCTTGTGAGAAGGCTGTTTGTCATGTGCTGAGTTCTGGTGCTGGTCTGCAAAATCTCAACAGAATGTGTAACCAACACCATGAGCGTATTTGTCCCATCACAATCCCTTCACTTTGTTGATTTACAATACAAACCGCTGCAACCGCCTTCAGGCAACCTAGAAGAGCTACAGATACTGGATCCAACACAACAGAAAAATATGCAACAGGTCTCATAAATCATCCAGGATTTTGGATATGAATAAACAATAAGCGCCTATTCTTCTCATGCAGAGCTCTCAATCAGATCTATGAGGCCACGCAAAGCCACCCTGCGAGGCTTTGAGTGGCCTCATAAATCAAGAGTAAGGCAACGCAGCGCAAATCACTGCATCGCCTTACTCTGCACCTGGGAGGCATTCCATGGGCGTTGCAGTGGGTTTGCCCATGCAACACCCATGGATTTTGATGCAGCCCTAGATTTACAAAATCGTGTAAACCTGGGGAAGCACCAAATCTGTACGCCTCCCGAAGTGAGGCGTAACGAGGAGAAATATGTTTTGAAGCACACATAGAAAGAGGAAAACACCTCTTAGGATTGTTTTTGTTGAGGAAGGTGTCCCTTCATGCACAAACCCAATCCTGCATGGAACGGAGACACCCTTCCACCATTTTGCAATGGTGCCTACGTTGGCGCTAGACTGTCAAAACGGCGCTAGCATAGGGAAAAAGGACAAGAATGCACAAACTGCATAAATACGGTGCATTTCTGCCTTTTCACTTTGGTGTTGGGAAGCGCAGCAAGGTGCCTTGCAGCACTGCCCTATGCCAAAATGCCATAAATGAGGGCCTCAATGTACAACAATATGGCATGGGGAGCATCAATGTAACAAGCAAAGATTACTGTGCCATAACATAAGACATTGCTACATTTTATTCGTTTTCCTGGTATAAAACATCAAAACAAACAAAAAAGAATGATATAAGCATTCGTATAATGATGTAATCTTACAATTGTTTCATGATGTAATAGTTTTTCAATAACAATTATGATTCTCTTTAACAGAAGAAAGAAAATATTCTGAGTTCCATAGTTCAAAAGTGTTGACTTTCCAATTTAAAATTATTTTTCAAGAAGTACAGTCTATTATCAGAGGTACAGCCAACACATGTTTTGCAGTTTTGTCACCGCTTCTTCAAGGCTGTAAAGACAATAGTTATGTGTGTACATGTACATGTATATGTGTACATGTGCACATGTATGTGTACCCCCAATTAGGTGCCTCTCCAGTTCCTGGGCTCTTAGTTGGCATCAGAGTGCACTCCCCTGAAAGAAAAGGAGAAATCCTGAAGTTTTGGGTGTTCAGGATCGTAAACAGGCCTGTTTGCGTCAAGACTCTGCCACCCACAATGACCGCCAATGTGAAGCAATGGTGAATTTGTCTCTTTGTGCTACAGCGAAGACAAGCAACGCAAGAGCTTCACTTTGCACTATAGCAACGACAACTCACAGTAACTGACAACACAAAGCTCCAGCAACGCCCGCACATGAAACCCAAGCAAATCTTTGTGCAACAGCAAAGACCTTCTGTGCCACCAGGTATGCTCTTCATGCTGCAGTGATGACCATTCACACCGCTCCCCCTGCTCCTTGCAGCCTCCACCTCCGTGAACTGGACTCTGTGCGCGTACTCTGAGAAAGTAACTTTTTCAGCGGGACTAACTTGGGGCATATTTACAAGAAATGGCGCATCACTGCGCCAAGGCAGCGATGCGTCAAATTTTCTTGCGTGAAAAATCCTTACGAAGCCATGGATGCACTGTATTTACAATACAGGGCTCACTGCACAAGGCCCCAAAGACGCTTCAGAAATTCTGACGTATCCATGGGAAGGATGCCACAAGGCATCCGGCCCAAAAGTGGTGCATTGCTGTAGTTGGTCATAAAACGGAGTCAACTACAGCAATGCGTCAAAAACCAGAGGCGATGCGTCAGTTTTGATTTACGCAAGTAGCCTACTGTATGGGCACCAATTTAATAGACTTTGACTCTATTACATTGGTTCTGGATGTCACTCATGCAAGTGGACATAGTGTACTTATGTGTAACACTATTCCTATGTATGTGTGACATAAGTCATTACTGGTGTGTAATGTGTGATTTACTATGTTACCTACCTTATGTGTGCACTTACCTGTTGAGGGGATGTGACTTGATTGCAGATTACACTGTTTCAAGTCACTTCAGCTGGTCGAATTACTCTGAAAAAGCCAATGCGTCATTCCTACGCCTGGGTTTTAGAGGTGTAGGAATTTTGACAAATCTCAAGCATGGCAGCCCGTCTCCCAAACATGCGTCACTTTGGGGAAAACTCATAAATACCACTGCGTCAGTTTTACAGGGGATTTTTGGTGGGAACGCCTACCTTGCATATATTAAAACTGTCATTGGGCTGATGCGTCACTTTTCATCGGCCTGCGTCAGTTTTTTCCTTTGTCTGAATCGGCTGCGTCAAGCAGCCGATTCAGACAAAGGAAAAAACCGACGCAGGCCGATGAAAAGTGACGCATCAGCCCAAATGCGTCGCCTTGTAAATATAGAGCAATGACAGTGCCACTCCTGCGACAAAAAAATGATGCAGCGACGGTGCAAGCTCCTTGTAAATATGCCCCTTGGTTTCTGTATCTGGCCCACCATCCATCATGGTGGGCCTGATCTTGTGACTTTCCTCCGGTCTAGCATGACCGATGATCACAAGCGGTGCTTTGTGCTTTTAGGCACTATAATTACCTACAACTAAAAAAATTGCATACCTCCGATTCTACTGATTGGAATTTTGTTGTTCTTCTACCATTTTATTTATTACAACTGACTATTTTTCAAAATTGGTTTGGGATTTTTCTTGTGTTGTGTTTTCACTTTGTTACTGTTTTGGTGCAGAATAAATACTTTACACATTGCCTTTAAGTTAAGCCTGACAGCTTTTGTGCCATGCTACCAGAGGGTTAAGCACATGTTAATTTGGTGACCTTCGTGGTTCACCCTGACAAGGATTGTGGTTGTTGCTTGAGAAGATTTTCACCCAACTCAACCAATAACTCAATTTCTTACAAATGTAAAGAAGGCTAACCTCAATAAGCAGTGGCAAAGCCAATAGGGCTTGCCATTCACATAGCTACAGTGCCTCAATTCTTTACTAGATGTCCCTCTCAAGTCAGACAACTACTTAACAAGTGTATCACAAAGCTGCAATAACTCACGTTGTTATTAGATGTCCCTCCTGAGTCAGATGCAACTGCTTAAGATGTCTTTCACAAGTTTGAGGGAGCTAGGCCTTCAAAATAAAAATTTGCATATACACTTTTGCTACTTTAATGAATTGTGCTGGCTTTCTATAGGATAAGTAAATATACCAATGTTGGTTAATGATAATAGATAAATAGCGAAACTTTTAATACATTTCTTGATTACTATGGAACATTATGAAGACAACCTTGTATGTATAGGTACTAGCAGTCTCTAGCTAAGTCAGATGCCTTCAACCATATTCTTAGCAAATGTTTTTTTGAGTAAGATTGCTAGTGTGCCAGTAATATGCAGTTGTTTTATAAGTTTTTATAAAAGCCTACCGCCTTATGCTATGGTAGGAAGAAGCAAAATCAAAATGCAAACTGATAAAGATGTTTGGTCGAAAATCCTGTGTGAGTGTGTATACACGTGTGCATGTGTACACTGCTGTGTCTACACATCTGTGTGTACACATGTCTGTATGTGTACATGTGTGTATATGTATGTGTACATTAGAACAAGCTCTGCCTTACACACTTTTATGTGTTCATGCGTATGTGTGAATGTTCACATGTATGTGTACTTGTTCATGTGTATGTGTGTTTACGTGCCTGTGTACATGTACCTGTATATGTGTTTGTGTACACGTGTATGTGTATGTGTACACAAACACATGTATGTGTACATCTATTTGGCTACTCTGGCTGTTTAATCTGCTGATACTGCAGTAGTACCACTCACCAGTGGCCCACCCCAACACTATCATTGAAAGGCAAAAACCTAACTCTCATTCTGCATTAAATTTCCATGTAACCTCTCCAAATCTGCCGCAAAAAAAATCAAGCACAACTTTATCAAAGATCATCCAGAAACACAAATAACAGACATCTTTTACAATATAACCCATGGAGGCCATAAGATGGACTTCATCTTCTTCACCAAAAAACCTGCCAAATGGAGAACGAACTTCCGTCAGCACCTTCACGTCACCAACATGACTAAAGTTCCCTATGGAACAAAGCTCGACATTTGCCCATCGCAGTCCTTCAGAGGAAAAGTGCCCATAACCCTCTACAGATTGGGGAACATCCTAATCCAATCCTCGGAACATAACCTAGGCATCACTTCCCCACGCTCTATACCACACTGTTGTCGGATCCCACTCCCACCCCTTTCCCTTCCCCTAAAGAGCCAACCCAATCATGGACAGCCAGTTCTAGTTCAACCCTCTCCCCTTTCACACAGAGCCAACCTCCCCAACACTGCCCGATATCCGGTCTCTCCACCTCCACTGGCCCCACTCCCACCCCTCTTTCCCCCTACAAATCAAGCACCCATCCCCTCCGCCAGAGATCAGATCCACGCACCCGCACCATCCTAGGACGTAACCCCCTCATCTCCTCTTACCTCCAGAATCTGTGACCCTGTGACTTCACCGTTGGATTTACCATCCCCTTCCCCATTGTTCTCATCTACTGCTCTCCAAAAACTATCTCATACACCCACCCCTGCTCAATCCACCAATCCCAACTGGCAGGGGCTCTTCCCAGGCCACACTCCAGACTCTGATGAACGTCAACACTCCCTGTCCCTAGGGAAACCCTAGATACGTCTCAACTGCTTCCTATAATTGCCCGTTTTGAACTCAAAATCAACTCTATCCTTGAAGAAATGTCATCACTTTGCTGCACTGCAAGGGTGAATCTCTCCATGCCCCCACCACTTGCACCCAAGCAGACACCGACCCTGCCTCCCACATTTATCCCAACATCACAGCCCACACCCCTAAGGCAACCACCCCCTACATGCACTAACAACCCAATACCAACCACAGCGCTGCGGGACTGCCACTTCAGGCAGCAGGTTTGCTGAGCAACACCTCGAACAGGGTCCCAAACCAGCCAGGCCTTCATAAGATCCAGGTCATCCTCAGCCCAAATAGGACCTTGTACACCACCCGTTCACCTAGGCCACCCACACAACTAACTACCATCCAGCGCAGTCATCCTATAGCGATTTCGCCACCTTCGTCCCATTGTCTGCTTCTGAACTGCCGATCTGCAGTGAGACATGCCATGGATATAGTGGACAGTATCCTACAACACAGCATTGACATATGCTTTCTCACAGAAACTTGGCTAACAGATTATTCAGCCCCTGACATCGACCTCCTCATCCCCCAGGGCTTCTCAATAATTCGCAGTGACCACCAGGGTAGCAGGGGGGGCGGAGTAGCCATTATACACAAAAACAAGCTCTGCCTTACACACCTTCACACTACTAACTTCCCCTCCTTTGAATACTTAGGAGTGCAGCTCTCCTCAATGGGCCCCACACCCATCAAATTCCATCTAATCTACCACCCTCCTGGTGACAATTCTGGATTCCTCAAAGACTTAGCTGACCTAATCTCACTAAACCCTCCTAATAACAGCACCGACATTATTTAGGGGACCTCTTACACCTGAACAATGTGAAGGATCCCTCAGTTCTATCTCTTACCTCACTTCTGGAAGAGAACGAGCTGACCCAGCACTGCAAAGAACAAACCCATGACAAGGGAGCCACCCTTGATGCAATCATCTCCGAACACAACACGCTCTCCCTGCAGTCCATCCTACCATCAGACTGGACCGATCATCATCTAATACTATTCCAGCTCAATACCTTCCAGTCACAGGCCCGCCCCAAACCCAGTCGTCCCAAGTGCTGGTTGAGGAACTTCCACCAAATCCCCAATCAGAGTTAGAAACTCTTGTCAACTCCAAAATCCGACCTCCACCCAGCCTCTCCTCCACCACTGACCTTACCGACCACTACAACAAAACAAGCATTTGCAATGCAATAGGTCTCGCATTTACGCGAGTTCATGCTATTGGCACTGTAAATGATAATGCGTTTTTTTTATGTTTCAAAAACCAAAACATAAATAAAAGGCATTGTCATTTACAATGCCAATAGCTCAAACTCGCGGACATGCGAGACCTGTTGCATTGCAAATGCTTGTTTGTGTTAGCACTTCGAATTCACTACTTTGGCATAAGGCACATTGCAAAAAAGAAATAAATATGTGGGTAGTCAGTCAAGAGACATGAAAGCGTCTTACTCTCTCAAGCTCTGCATGTATGCATGGTATACATCTTTGAGGCTGTTATTAGACTAATCACGATCATTTATGTAGCACTCAATTCAAATCGAATCATGTTTTAAACTTAACAACTGGTGTTCTTTAATACACAATTCATGTTATCAATTAAATTAATCTTAGAAGGACAAAGATTGAGTTAAAACTTGCAGGCAGCAGGTTTCAGTAGGAGCCAGCGCGATATTTGACCAGTGTGTGACTGTCTGCGGGCTGCACAAGAATCTCTGCCACAGGAGCATTCCCCCACTGAGCTATATCATTGGCGAATTAATCGGACTTGTAGGTCACCCACGGTGCTCTGCGACAGGCTCATTTAACAACTATGCTATTTTATGACGGTTCACAGCTGTGACTGGCTGGTTGCACATGGGTCTGTTTGCCATGTGATTTGACAACCTGAGCTCTCCTCTCACCGGCATTTTATCCTGAGGCGTGCCTGGTGCAATGGAACTCTGCGGCAGAAGTCTGACGCCTTGAAGCTGGGATAAAAAATGCGGGGTGTTTGCAACCAGTAAGTCAACCAGAGCAGGTTTTCTACCGCATTTCTTCCTGGAGTACAGTTTGTAAAGCATAAAATGCGTGTTTGCTGGGAGAGCATGGTCTGACTCATAATGACTTCATGCTTCTTTGCGATTCTGCCGTTCTTAACTCCGCCCACTTTCTGCGACTGCGGCGCTCCCGCCCAGGTGTGTGGGTTCATGGAGTAACATTTTCCAGTTTCCTGCACCTAAAAGGCAAATACACCAAAGCGGTGGCGTACGAACTTTAGCCTGCAACATGACGTACTTCTCTCAAAAGTGCTGATCTGAAGACATCACAAGATATATTGCAGCTTTATGTGTTGCCTAGGGTGTGCAAAGTTCCGGGACCGACTGACTGGCAGCTGTGCAAAACAAGCGCTCGCCAGTCAGCCGCTGTTTATTTTTGCATCGCGCTTTCACTTTAAAGTGAAAGCGCGATGCAAAAATAAACACGCGGCGCCCTGTCTCCTTTTTGAGACAGCCCATCAGGACTGGATCGCAGGGCTTGTTTACATAACACGCCTCTTGCGATAAGAAACTGCTTCACGACAGCCGTGAAGCAGGTGATCCAGTCCGGATGGGCCGGACAAAAAAGTGAAAAGGAGGCACCCCAGAAAGCTTATTTCCAATGGCAGGCCACCGTTTACCATAAACGGTGACGCAAGCCAATGGAAATAAGGGGCGGGGCTTCAAGTCCTTCTCTCAAAGTCCTCCTTGACAATAAATCTTGCCGAGCGAGCTGCGCATGTGCGCAGCAACGCTAGGCGAGACCTAAAAATGACAGAACTCGTTGAAGCAATCGCACCCCTGCAACTCAACATGTCAAGAAGCAGCCCCTCCAGATCCTGGTTCAATAATGACCTAAACATTGAGAGGCGTCAACTCCGTGCAGCAGAAAGAAACTGGAGACAGCAACCATCTGAAGCTAATCTCTTGACCCACCGGCCTGAGCGTCAAAAATACAAAAAATATATCATCAGAGAAAAATCCTAGTTCTTCCACAAACAACTGAACCAGTCCAAAACCAAACTGAAAGATCTTTTCAACATCATAAAGCAGCAAACATCCTCCCTCTCTCAACCTGCAATTAACAATTCGACCAAACCCTGAGAAGAATCTGCAACATTTTTCTCTGAAAAAGTATCCATTATCAATATCTCCCTTGAGCCTCCCACCCTGTGGGAGGCCAAGGATGCCCCTACAGAAAAGACCCTCCCGAACCCATCCTCTAATTGCAGCTCATATACCCTCTTCGTCAACACAGATCCCCCTTCATCAACACAGCTCCCCAATTTCAACTCCCTACAACTGAAAAACAATGCTTCCTGGTCCGAATTCTATTGCGTCCGTGATGAAGGTGTTCATAAAATACTTGCGAACATGAAGCCGACACTTCACATCTCAGACCCTATCCCGGTGGAACCTGTAAAAAAGCTCAGTCACATCATCTCTCCTATTTGGACCAACATCATCAACTCCTCCCTTCGAGTGGCTCTATGCCGGCTCTCCTCAAACTCGACCAAGTAACACCCCTCATCAAAAAAACAGATGCTGACCCGAATGACCTTAATAACTACAGACCCATAACTAACCTCCCTCTCCTCGCGAAAACCATCAAAAAATACAACTTACATGACACATTCCAGTCGGGTTTCAGGAAAGGCTGCAGTACTGAGACCGCCATACTGAACATCACAGACGATCTTTACAGGTCTTGGAAGAAGGGCAGGCTTGCCTCCTAGTCCTCCTGGATTTAGAAGCCGCCTTCAACACTGTCAACCATCACATTCTGTGATGTTGTTGAGCAGACAGGCTCAACAACATCACAGCATTAAACTGCAAACTGCTGTACTCCAACTCTGTCAAATCCCTGGAAATCACACTCGACAGTCACTAAACTATAAAGGAGCATATTACCCCCACTGCGAAAAGCACCTTCTACTCGCTGAAACATCTAAATAAAGTCAACCCATACCCAGTGATAACCTATGGACCGTGGTGCAAGCCCTCATCCTCCCAAAGCTGGACTATGGTAACCAACCCTCACAGGCGTTCCAAAAACATACCTAGCCCCCCTCAAAGCAACTCTCCACGCTGCGGCCAGGCTTCTATCGGGAGAAAGGCGACATGACAACATCACGTCCACTCTGAAGCAGCTCAATTGGCTTCCAATTGAAGCAAGAGCCATTTTCAAAACTGCATGCATAACCCACAACGTTACCCACAAGGATAAACCAACCTACCTCTCAAATAAGATCTCAAAAGCTGAGCAAAAGAGACCTCTACAAAGCTCAAATAGCCGTCTTATGAATCCAACTAAATTCAAGAAAGAGAAATCTCTCGCCTGCTCCTTCTCCGGGAATGCCCCTAGAATCTGGAAAGCGCTTTCACAAGACTTACTTGAAAATCAATATCTCCCTCACTTCAAAATGAAACTGAAACTCCTTCTCATTAACAAATATTTAAGCACACCCTCCTAAAGCTTTTGACAGCTCCTGTTACCACTCACAAAGTCAAGTCTAGCCTCAGTACCACTCTCTCGGGGAAAACCCTTTTTGCCTACATTCCCCACGCCATAAAGAAGCCAGTCCATAGCTACCTGTAAACTATCCCTGCCATGCAATTGTATTGCGTGTCGCAGCTCACTGTCAATTGTTGGTCTTAGCTATGGCTACATATTCCCCGGGTAACCTGTGCAAAGGTATCAAGGCTTCATTAAAATATTATATGCATATATCTATATGTTGTGTTCTACCTGAACAACATTTCAGATACTGTTCCTAATGCCTTCTTATATCTCGCTTATGCGCACCGCAGCCCAAGGCTAATCTTTGGGCCTTATGTTTGTTTATTTACTCCACATGTAACCCAATGCAATTGTATCTAAGTATTGTTAAAACATTATATATCCATTTATACTGTTGCTACCTCATTAATGTATCAGACACTGTCCCTGATACATTCATTTATTCCGCTTAAGTACTGCCACTATGTCTAACCAAATTAGTACTGATACTATAAGCTATGAAAACAATTTCATAAACTGTCTCTACTTCAGAAATGCCAAAAAGTTTCGCCTACGTACTGCCATGATGTTTTTATGCCTACCCCAATAGGTACCGCTACTATGCACTTCTTAAACAAATTATATAGTCATAAACTGTGTCTACATCAGAAATGTTTTACTGCTGATCCTTACACCTTCTTATATATCTTCTATATTCTACCTCTTTGCCTGTATGTCTACCCTAATATGTTTTATGTAAACCACATATTTGCTACCATGCATATACTGTGAAGTGCTCTGATGCCCTTGGGTCGAGTTAGAGCTATATAAAACTCTACAAATAAATAAATAAAAGTATGTGTACATGTACACATATGTGTACATTTGTATGTGTATGTGTTCACGTACATGTGCATGTGTGTGTTCACATGTATGTGTATGCATACACATGCATGTGTATGTGTTCACCTGTATTTGTACGTGTTCATGTGTGTGTGCATGTGCAGGTGTTTACATGTATGTGTACATGTACACGTGTACATGTACTTGTACACATGTATATCTGTACATGTATATATGTATGTGTATTTTTTCACATACATGTGTATGTGCATATCTACACATGCACATGTATGGGTATGTGTACACGTGTATGTTTTGGTGTTCCAGTGCATGTGTACACGTACATGTGTATGTGTTCATGTGTATGTGCACATGTTTATGTGTATGTGTACACATGTATGAGTTTACATGTATGTGAACATGTGTTTGTGTACACACATGTATGTGTACACAAACATGTGTGTGTACATCTAATTGTGTGTACACATACATGTGTATGTGTATGTTTATTTCTGTATGTGTACACATGCATGTCTATGTGTACATGTGAATGTGTTCACATGTATGTGTATGCATGCACATACATGTGTATGTGTTATCCTGTATGTGTTCATGTGTATGTGTACAAGCATCTGTTTACATGTATGTGGACATGTGCATGTGTACTTGTACATGTGTACATGTTCACGTACACATGTATGTGTAAACATGCACGTGTATGGGTATGTGTACACATGTATGTGTACATGTGTATTTGCACAAGTACACTTGTATGTATTCACATGTATTTGTACTTGTTCACCTGTATGTGGACGTGTTCTCATGCATGTGTATGCATGTATGTCTATGTGTACATGAGTATGTGTTTGTGTACACATGTATGTGTAAATCTATTTGTGTGTATGTGTGTGTGTTCACGTACACGTGTATGTGTTCACGTGTATGTGTACACATACACGTCTGTGTGTTAACCTGTATGTGTACATGATCACGTGTATGTGTACGTGTCCAGGTGTATGTGCATGTGTACACGTGTACGTGTACACGTGAATGTGTTTGTGTACGTGTAAACATGTATATGTGCGTGTGTATGTGTAAGTGTTCACGTGTACATGTACATGTGTATTTTCATGCATGTATGTGTAGGTGTATGTGTTTAAGTGTATGTGTACATGTGTATGTGTTTGGGTACACATACACGTGTATGTGTACATCTATTTGTATATGTACATGTGTGTGTATGTGTTCACGTACATGTGTATGTGTTTGTGTACACATGAATATGTATGTGTTCACATGTATGTGTTCACATATGTGTTTTCATGTATATGTTTGTGTATGTGTACACATGTATGCACATTTGTTCACATAAACATACACATGTATGGTTCATGTGTATGTGTACTTGTCAACATGTATATGGGTGTACACGTGTATGTGTATCTGTTGACATACACGTGCATGTGTACACATACACATATATGTGATCAAGATCGCGGAGGCGATTGAAACGTGTCTGGGGCGGACACATGTCTGTCACACTTGGTGGTCAATAAAGGAAACAATGCACTTTTGAACCCGTGTCATTGGATTTTTGACTGGAGTAAATTGGAGGTCCGTACCTGTGCTGTGACCCTTACATAGGGTCGGGACGTTAATTTGGATATATGTGTTCACATGTATGTCTACATGTTCACTTGTATGTGTTCGTGTTCACATGTATGTGTACATGAATGTGTTTGTGTGTGTGTGCTCGTGTACCTGTGTGTGTTTGTGTACACATAGATGTGTATGGGTTAACATACATGTGTATGTGTTCCCATGTATCTGTACACATACATGTGTATGTATACATGTATGTTTATTTGTGTATGTGTACATGTACACATGTATGTGTACACATACAACTGTATGTGAATGGGTACACATGCATGTGAATGAGTACACGTGTATGTGTACACTTACACATGTATGTGTACACATGTATATGTATGAGTACATGTGTATGTGTATACATACATGTATATGTGTTCACATGTATATTTATGTGTTCACGTGTATGTGTACTTCTATGTCTTCACATATACTTGTATGTGTACTCATACAAGTGTATGTGTTCATATGTATGTGTACACATACATGTGTGCGTATATGTACACATATATGTTTGTGTCAGTGCACACGTATATGTGTACAAGCACACATGTTTGTGTGAAAATGTGTGTATAAACATGTGTACATGTGTGCATATGTACATGTGTGTTTGTGTATGTGTACATGTGTTTGTGGACATGTACACTTGTATGTGTACACTTGTATGTGTACTTGTACTCGTGTATGTGTACACATGTATGTATGCGCGTACACATACAGGTGCACATGTACACATACATGTTCATGTGTATGTGTACACATACATGTGTAAGTGTACTCGTACACATGTATGTGTGCACAACAAATGCATGTGTGTGTGCGCAGTCACATTTACATGTACACATACATGTGTATGTGCACATGTAAATGTGTATATGTACACTTCTATGTGTACACATGCATGTGTAATTGTACATGTATACGTGTATGTGTGCAAATGTATGTGTAACACATGTATTTTTATGTGTACCATGTGTATGTGCATCTGTACATCTGTAAGTAAACGTGAGTATATATGTGTGTGTACTAGTAGATGTATATGTGCACATGTGTATATGTACACATATGTATGTGTGCACATGTACATGTGTATGTGCATGTGTACATGTGTGTAAGTGTACATGTGCACATAGACGTGTAAGTAGATATGTATACCTCTATATGTATGTGTATACATACACATATATGTGGGTACACGTGTGTGTGTACATGTGTGTGCATACACATGTACATGTGTACACATACACATGTACATGTGTACACATACACATGTATGCATATGTGTAGACGTGTATCTCTATGTGTGCATGTACATGTGAACCTCTGCATGTACACGTGTATGTCTATGTGTACATGTATCTGGGTTCAGGTCCCCACAGTGCACTCAAGTCCCCACAGCGTGAGTGTGTTATCACACTCAAGTTCCCACAAGGATAGTAACACAAACCCATGTACACATGTATGTGTGTGCTTACATCTGTGTACATGTGTGTGCATACACATGTACACATACAAATTTATATGTATGTGACCATGTACACATACACATGTATGTGTACATGTGTATGTCTACATGTACACATACATGTGAACGTCTAGACGTACACATGTATGCCTATATGTGCACTTGTGTACATGTACCCGGGTTCAAATCCCCACAGTGCAATCAAGTCCCCATAACGTGAGTGTGTTATCACAATCAAGCTCCCACAAGGATAGTAACACAAACCCACATACACATGTGTATGTGTAAGTTTAGACTTACGCGTGTACTTGTGTACATGTACACATGTATGTGTAGACGTGTATGCTTTCACATATACATGTATATGTACACGTACACATACTCATGTACACTTACACATACTCATGTATGTGTGTGTTTGTGTGGGTGTAAAATCTTTTCCGACTCCTCAAATGGAATTAGCACATAGGAAAATGCCTTGCAATGGTCACAAACACCGAGTTGGAGCATTTGTGACACTTAAAATGCATAGAACATCTGGCCCATGGTTCCAAAAAAGGGGGTTGCATCAGTATTAACTTATACTGGACACTTAGCGATTACCTTGATGTACAGTCTGACTTTCCTGCTGTTAAAAATGAATATGCATTTCACACACAAAAGTGAAGACGACCCGCCTCCTGATATGCCATCTCAATTCAAGGTTTCATTGCTTTAACCATGTTTCAGGAGCAGCAATTCAGGCTTTACAATAAAGATTCACACTTTTGCAACAACATAAATAAAATGCGGAATTCTTATGTCTTATCACACTGCAGAATGTGGAAGCCATGTCAAATTCTTCAAGATTGTTTAACAAGAGATTCGGACACTGGTGCCTTTGAAGTGCGCGATGAGCGGATGACCTCGCAGTGTCTTTTTCACTAGCATTAGCAGCACTTGAAACTGAAATAAACAGCCGAAACTCATGTCACATGTTTCTAATAGGGCCTGTAACTGTTATATTTGGTGAGGAAAGATTCTCAAAGCTCATGTTGATAAATGCTCCAAGTTCACTCTAAAGCGATTGGTTTGAATGGCTGTAATACCCACATTCGATCCATTGAGCACCAATTAGAACAGCTGAATTACACCGACCTAAGTCTTGAAATTGCTGTCTTAAAAGGTTTCAAAGTGCATAAATACATTTTAGGGCAGTTGGTTCCAATCACAATGTTTCTAAAGGTTATTTCTAGTATGTCTAGCATGACCTTCAATCATTAAAAGCAAGAGATTGTAACGCTGCATTCTAAAAGGTTGTTCAAAGAAAAAGATATAGGGCCTCATTTACTACAAAATGGCGTGGCACCGCAAGCCATGTTGCTGCGCCGAGCTGCGTCATTTTAAAAGCACAGCGATACATCGTATTAACAACAATGCGACGCATCTGCGTGCTTTGCCCTGCACTGGGGCACATTTGGCTGCCATGCGCCAGCGCAGGCACCCTTGCGTCATGTTGCAAGGGTGTATGCGTTGCGGGGAAAATTGTTTTTGTGCAGGAAGAAAAATCTGCCTGCAGAAAAACAATCATTGATGGCATTTTCCTGTTTCTATGTGTGCTGCAGAATGCAGCACACATAGAAAGAGGAAAATACAAGGATAAATAAAAGTATTTCTCCTCGTTGCACCACTCCTACACCTCCTCTAGGGAGGCGTAGATAGGATTCTAATGCAGTCCCAGCTTTATAAAACGTTGAAAATCTGGGAATGTGTCAGGTTCCATGGATTTTGCGAAGGAACACCCATAGCAACAACCATGGAACCCCCCCCCTTTCACGCAGTGACCCATATTTACAAGGCCATGAAAAATCACGCAGGGTGACTTTATGTGGCCTTGTAAATATGGGCAAGTCCATTACGCTGCTGGTGTGTCAAAAAAAAAGTGACGCACTGGCGGCGCAATGGGCTTGTAAATGAGACCCATTATCACTACCAAGTTACAAACCTTCGAAATTGAGGTGGCGGGGATATATATATGTGTGTGTGTGTGAGTAAGTGTGTGTGTGTGTGTGTGTGTGCGTGCATGTGTGTGTGTGTGTGTGTGTGTGTGTCTGTGTGTGTGTACGTGTCATTTAATATAGTAATATTACAGTCATAGACAGGAAAGTATTGATCTGACGGAACAGGCCCAATGCGGTTGTTCCCATGTCAGAATCTTTGCCGGGATTATGGTTGGATCGCCTACTTACCTGCGAGTTGCGGGATGTGCTTCAATGGATGAGGCTGACAGTGAAAAGTTACATTTTAGCAATATGGGTCATAGTACACAATATGAATGCTTCATTTATAACTAGTGGTTTCAAGTGGTGGACACTGGCAGCCATTTTTGGGAGCTGGGACTTATTTAGCATCATTATACTTTGATACAGAGCAAGAGCGTGAAGGACAGACAAGGTAAAAAGGAGGAGGAGGAAGGGTAAGTAAGGGTAAAACACTGAGGAAAGGAGAAAACAGGGATGGAAAAAAACCTACCAGACTAAGAGAAACAGAAAGAAAGAATAAGATGGTGGAATGAAAAGGGATGAGGTAAAAATAATAGTAGGCAGCCTTAACAACACAAGTATTGCACAATGCAGGCTCCGAAGAAAAATTTTGACCCCTGGACTTAATTTTTCTTTTTTTTTTTTTTAAATGAGCACTGCACACTGTAAATGTGCAAGTGAAGTGGGAGGGTATGCCTAGCAAACAAAATGTAATGTATTTATATACGGCACAGTGTGAATCGTTAAACTACAAAAGAAAAAAAGCAAAAGCGATAAATCCACCTACTCTGCTAAAATAGACAGTCCTCACAGCTGCTCTTTGCTGCAATAACAAGACTGACATCACCGGTTGTCACGGAAACGGTGTTTTGATATAACCATGTGACAAATACTTCGTGATTCAATAAACAAATTCATTTTAAGCACAGCCTTCTGTTCCCGTTCTCCCCACTCCGCCCCTATCTTAACATTTCACACTGCGTCTTCCCAGCGCCTGGCCTTTCCTGTCCGGTAAGCTGATACAGGAAGCAGCGAGGACACGAGTGACACACACCGGAAGCTCTCGGGCTCCCTTGGGATCCACTGCAGACGTTAGCAGACTGGGAGGGGAACATTAAAGGAGAACTTCTGACAACATTCAAGATTGTCTGGATTGAGGTCTTCAATCAGCGACTTAAATGTTTGTTACTCCTATAAATGGGCTGATACTAAGGCAAAGTAATACCACACAGGGGGGCTTATTTACAAGCCCAGTGCACCACTGGAACGTCACTTATCTTGGCGCTCGGCGGCACAATGGGCTTACCCATATCTAGGAGGCCATGGAAAGCCACCCTGCGTGGCTTTTCCTGGCCTCGTAGATATGGTGTAAGGCAAAGCAGCGCAAGTCGCTGCGTTGCCTCACACTGCATGGGGGAGACGTGCCATTAGCGTTGTGGTGGGTGTTCCCACTCAACGCCCATGGTTTTTGACGCATTCCCAGATTTATAACATAGCATAAATCTGCGAATGCATCTAAACCGTGCGCCTGCCCAGGGCAGTCGCACCGGAAGTTTTGGTGTAAAAAGGAGTCCCTTCCTGCACAAACTCAACCTGATTTCAACGCAGGCACCTGTGCAACATGGTGCAAGGGTGCCTGCATTGGCGCATGGCAGCCATTTGTGACCCAGTGCTGTGAAAGAGGACATGAATACGCCATATCTCATAGATACGGTGCATTCCTGCCCTTTTCTTTTGACGCATGGCAGCGCAGCAAGAAGCCTTGCGGCGCTGCCCTGCGCCAAAATATTGTAAACGAGGCCCATGGTATTACCAAAACATGTCAGTATCTGCGTGCTATTACTCAGTGACATAGCACACAATGATCGGGCTCCCCTGCAGAATGTGAAGAGGGGCCCCTGAGTTTCCCATATCTTAGAGATATTCCTTGGGGTTAATCTGCATGGGGCCCCTGGAAGGGCTGGGAGCCTACCAACGCCACAGGTGCTGCAGGGGCCTGCGTTACACCCCTGCTATTACCGGGCTATTAGGCTTTACCACTTCTGAAATGATAAGAAACATGCTGAAACTTGTTACCTCACTGTTTCCACATTTTTTCCACAAATTGCAGATGGATTTCCATGCATATTTTCTAATGTGTTTACCTGGAGAATTCCATCATTACTAGCCCATTTTATATTCCCACTTTGGAAAACAATTGGAGTTTTCGGGAGTAAATATGATTGTTGGTGCACCTGCAATTATGTTCTTACTTGCAGTTGATGAGACCAAGGTGAAACAGCATCTTGGATGTTCAGGGTTTTCTTAAGGCTACTAACTGGCTAGAGAAAATAGCGTAATATGTAAATACTCAACAAGGAAAACTAAGTGATATGGAACAGTAAAAATGATTTCTAAGCTACACATCAAATGGTTATGAGCATATTTTGGATGTACATTAATGCAACACAAAATAGGGAATACCTAGTTTTCTCCCAGCAAGGGTACATTGGTGCTCGTAACACGTTAGTTTCTCCAGAATGGGGAATAATGCAGGAACCCAGGAATTCTGGGTCCAATTCTACATTATTTTCCACTCTGGGGGAATTAACGAGCTGAATTCCACTTCACACAGGTGGCAAATGGGTGCGGGGCTATTGTGAGGGCAGTGGTCAGGTGGCGGGTTTGAGGGGAGGGCACAGTAGATAAGGGGAGAACTGCAGACCTGCCAACTTAAAAATATATTTCACTGAGTGATGAGGGGGCAGCGCCTTGGACGTCCCTCCCCCCAACCATTCTGCCTCCCCAAAAAAAACAATTGCTGAGGCTGGTGCCCATGTCATGGGATGTTTTCAGCCCCCCCCTGTTCAGAGCTTCCAAAGAACAGCTGGAAATACACTCTGTGCAGTGGTTTCGAGCTCAGCTTTCCTGCTACCTTGTGATATTGGCTCACCAGGTGACTGTGTGTAAGGAACCGATTCTGTGTGACACACTGTGGCACTGTGTGGGTTGGCAGGGCTGGAACTGGAGGGAGCATTTGCTGGCCCCCCATATGTAGGGAGAGGGGCCCTGGGCAGCAGCTGCCCTCAGCTGTGCACAGCACTCCGGGGCTTGTGCCACAGGTCCGGTATTACCAGATCTGGTCTTTTTGGACCTGGCTCTGACAGAAAGATCTCAAGATGGTTTGTTTTCAAGTATGGTCAATGAATACAGATCTACAGTTTCAGCAGATCATAGGGTGGTTTGCCGGTAGGTCAGAATGTTTTTTTCAGGCGGTTGGTTACAAGTGAAGTATCACTCTTTGTGGGAGGTGAAATCTGCCCCACAGGATGTCTGAGCAGAGAGAAGATACATGATTAGATGAGACGATACAAAGTTATGTGGAAAAGTGTTAGGTGCTCTGGCTAATAAACTAGGCACGGGAGGTCTTTCTTCGTGATGCCCTCACACACCCCGAAGGATGTCATGCTTCATCATTGGGCCATGCTCCTCGTCGGGCCGGCGCTGCAATGCCCGACGGGCACCCGTAAACGGGGCTCTTTGGTGGAGATCTTTTGAAGAAGCCGTAGGGTGTGTGCGGGTGTGAGGGCTGGGTAGTGCACTGGGCTAGTGAGATAAAATGAATATGAAGTCGGTCCTGATGAAGTGCCACCAGACCCGTTAGGGGCTAAGCAGGCACGAAACATGTTGACCCACTACACCACTTTAGCCCTGTAGGAACATTACACCCTTGTAGGGGCTCTCTCATATTTTATTTAGGCTAGAGCTACCACAGGAATAAAACATTACAGTAGGACAGCTCTAGACTTATTTTATCTCACTAGCCCAGTGCACTACCCAGCCCTCACACCCGCACACACCCTCCAGCTTCTTCAAAAGATCTCCGCCAAAGAGCCCCGTTTACGGGTGCCCGTCGGGCATTGCAGCGCCGGCCCGACGAGGAGCATGGCCCAATGATGAAGCATGACATCCTTCGGAGTGTGTGAGGGCATCACGAAGAAAGACCTCCCCTTCCCTTCCCCTTTCACTAGGAACTGCACACCCTTTTGAGACACATTTCGCCCTGGAGCTTGTGTGCAGGACCTGCTAAAATACAGCTCCTTGTCCCCCTTGTTTTCGATAATAAACTAGGCAGACAGATGAGAGGTTAGCGACATTTTTACACTTGCTGGACCTGGTTTCAGGTCAAGTGGTTAGGAAAGATCAGGAGAGAAATGCTCCGGAAGAGGTGCATTGGTCAGCTGGTGACTCTGAGGTAAAGGTGGTTGATAATAAAAGAATTGGAAGAAAAGTGGGGCAAAAAAGAAAGAACGTTAATGTGTCAGGGTTGACTAAAGATCATCAAAGGAAAGGATATGATAGTTCTATATCTGTGGGTAAGTGCAGTTTGAAAGCAAGAAAAACAGGGAGGAAGGAGTCTCTGACCACGGTTGCGGCTAGCAGAAAATTACACACTTATGTGCCATGTGATCAATCCTTTGGGAGAGGGGATGTGATGCTGAATTGTTCTTCTGAGTCCGACTCAGGAGAAAAAGATATTATGATTGAAAGGGAGAGGAGTGAAAGTGAAAAGAATGGTGAAATTAAAATGAGTTTGGCTGGCCTGTTTGGAGAGGACATCTTCAATCCTCTTTTGGTTCAGCATCCTTTATCACCACAGTGGACTCCAGCGCGCCATGTGGCAGAGTATATTGAAAATTGAATCGGACTGGAAGTACCAAAGGAAGAATGGTCTAGGTAAAAAATCTGAGTGCCCGACATCATCATTAACAAATAAGGCATCAGTAACATCAGAACTAGATGTGAAAGCACTGGCCTTTTTAAATAAGTTTGGTAGAGATCCAAGAAAAGGATTAGATAAAGGTTTAAAGTGTTGCCGGGACAGATGATTGGATGACTTTGATATGACAGAGGAGGCTTATGCCAATAAAGCTAATGCTGATTCGGTGGAGTAATGACAATAGGTGCAAAGGGCAGTGTGTTGGCAGGGCAATGCAAATGCTGTGGCCAAGAAAGAAAAGCTTCTTGATGAACATAGATCCTAAGGGCCATATTTACAAGGAGCTAGCATAATTTTTTTGGGCGCAGTGGCGGCGCAATCTGTGCTCCAAACTGCTCCATATTTGCTAACTGGCACATTGGACCCAGGTATAATGTATGCAGGGTAGGCGTTCCCACGTTAAAGGCCACGTAGAACTGACGCAGTAAAATGTACAACTTTTCACTGCATCACTCTACGACTTGACTGAGTCAAAATCCCTATGCCTTCTCAAGCCAGGCGTAAGGATTGACGCAGGGCTTTTAACATGGGACTCACCTCTGTTTTCTGACGCACTGCTCGAGTTGCATTAGTCTTACGACCAACTCCAGCAATGCGTAAAGTGCCAAAAGATGCGTCAGAATTTCAGACCGATCTGTGAATCCTTGCGCCATGGAGCACTGTATTGTCAATACAGCGCATTCATGGCGTTGTTAGGGCATTTGCGGCAGGTGCAAGAAATCTGACGCATCGATGCCAATACGTCAGTTCTTCTAAATATGCCCCTGACTTGGTTGAAGTGGCAAACACTGACGGTGGTGCTACGCTGATGGTATGTTTTTTGGTGATGAATATATTAAAGAAATATAAAGATATGTGCCCACATTTCATTTGCTTCAGAAAACTCAGAGAGATATTGGGAAGGGATTAAGAGACAGATGTGGGTGGGCCTGGAAGAATTTGGGATCAATAACCCAGCTGAAGCCAAGGTATCACCCATACTTCTTTTTTATAGGGTTACATACCCTTTGGATTTTATCAAGGAACCTGAGAGTTCTTTCCCAGTACCAATCTGCTGATGTCAGCTACACCCCCCTTTTCTACAAAAGCCCTATAATCCATAGCTCCATGTGTAGAATGAGACCCAAAAATGGTCTCACCCACATTGGCTACTTCATTACTCCCTTCAACCACCGAGCCAAAGTAGGAATATATACAGGTTTATGAGGGCTAGCAAAAGAAATCACTAACTGCATCACACTTGTAGCTCCCAATCCACAAGTCCTGCCCTCGTACTGCACTGCAAACAGGCACTTATGTTCTCTCAAATAAGGATAAAAGTACTTTTAGACATTGTCTTAGTTCCTCTCCTTAAATAAAAACATACACCTTCTAGCTGAAAGCTTCTTTCTGTAACCTCTAATGTCCTTACATCAGAGACCCTCCTGTATGAGATCAAACACAGAGAGTAACATTGCCATTTTTTTGCCAATGAAGAGACTTCTACGTTACCCAAAATCTCTAACAAATATAGGGGCACATTTACAAGAAACTGACGCCTCTGTAGAGATGCGTCAGTTTCCCTGCGCCAGCCTGCAATACCCTTGCGTCACCATTGATGTGCCGTGTTTACAATACAGCGCACCATGGCGCAAGGATTGACAGATGCGTCAGAAATTCTGACGCATCTGTTGGTGGAAAAGTCGCGCATTGCTTGAGTCGTGTCGCAAGCTCGACGCAACTCCAGCAATGCATGGGGAGGCCTATACTTATTGTACTGTGTCACTCCTTATGCCTGCTTCAAGCAGGCGTAAGGTTTTGACGCAGTGGCGTCCTACAAGGGGCGCAGTGATATCTTGTAGATTTCACTGCGTCACTTCTACAAGGCTTTCCTGCGTGGGACCGCCCACCCTCTATACATTATACCTGATGCAGGTATAATGTGATGCAGGGCTTTACAAGGTGACACATCTCCCCAGATGCCTCACGTTGTAAATTGGCCGGATTGTTTCGGCCGCCGCTGCGTCACAAAAGTGACGCAACGGCGGCGCAAAAGTGTCGCAAGGAGCTTGTAAATCTGCCCTCTGATGTTTGCAAATATTTTCCAGGATTCCAAAAGACTCTCCTGACCAAAACATCACTTGTCAAACCAATATGATAGAGTAACCATCGAAATCAGCAACTCAGACTGATTGTGGTTTGCCCAAAAATATCGGCTTATTTCCCATTTTTCAATACCAGGATATTTCCAGACCATCAAGATGGCTGCCACGTGTTCTGCCCAATGTACACGTATGGTGGCCTTATGCAGCTTTAGTTCTTTCAAACATAGATGCCTAGTTATGATGTGCACTTGCATTAGTTGGTATGCACTTCACATTGTTCACAGCAGTGTGCGAGACCCTTAGGGGCACATTTATGAGTGCTCTGCGTCATGCTTGCACCTCGCAAAATGGTACATGCACGACGCAAACCTCTAACTCATATTTATGAAGCCACGCAAAGCCACTTTGCGTGGCTGTGAATGGCTTTAAAAATATGGAGTAATGCAACGCAGTGTAAATCGCTGCATTGCATTACACTGCACAGGGGAGGCATTCCATGCGCGTAGCAGTGGGTGTTCCCAAGCAAATCCCATGGTTTTTGACGCATTCCACATTTATCAAATCTGGTAAACCTGGGAATGCACCAAAAAGATACGCTCCCCAGCTGAGGCGTAATGAGGAGAAATATCTTTATTTCTCCCTGTTAGTTCCTCCATTCCACGTGTGCTGCATTCTGCAGCACACATAGAAAATGTGGAAAATGCCTCTATGGATTGCTTTGTGCAGGAAGGTGGCCCTTCCTCTAAAAACACCAAGCCTGTTTACAAAACATGCCTACAAGGGATTTACTCTCTTTTGCTCAATCTAATATCTAAGCAAACAATGGTCACAAGCTCTATCCAGTAAGTTACATCAAGTTATTTAAGAAGTTAAATTGACTTATTTCAATTTGAACACAGATAATTTCACACGGGTGTATGCTTATTTGAAATGTAAATTTATAATAAAAACCTTTTCAGAGGGTATACAAAAATGTTACTTAAATATAAATCAAGACATAGTGACTGAGAAAAAGTAATTTGTTGTTATAAGCATCTCATTATCACTGATGCGGACACCTATTTCAAACAATATGTACAATAGGAAAATGTGACTGATCAAACAGAAAACAAATCCTCAGGTGAACAGTTCACAAAGAAAATAGGTGTAGTTGTCGACGTTTTGGTCTAGATAGTGAAGACATCTGTTAGACCATCTTCAGGACGGTAAATTCATATGTTGAATGACCCCTATACAAATGGAATAATCCACAAATTACATGTCAGTGAAAAATAGATGAAAAAGATACACCTGTGCGAAAAAAAGAAGACGAAAAAGTGACGCGACCCGCTCCCGATTTATTCAAATGAGCGATAGGGCTAGTAATTGTCTACTCTGAGAAAAACTATTAGCCAAGAAAAGAGTGAAGAGAACACCAAGAAATAGATTAAAGGGTAAGTGACTGAAACTTACTTAGGGGACTACATGAGATGCTCCAGAATGTAGTCAAGTTCATTAAAAATGTCTGTCCGACGTCAAAGAAAAAGCTACTAAATAGCTAACCTTGTTCCAAGGAGGTCCCTGTTTAAGGAAAATATATCAAGAGTGACCTATCAGGAACTGTGAGTAAGGCATAGATTCAATACCCATACCCTAAGTTACACTAATGGTACAGAGCAAAAACTGTTAAAAATGGTGATTAAGAGGACATCAACGGTGTCGTACTCTATGGTTTTATATCGCGTAATTATAACTGCTCTATGGCAATGGTATCTTAGTGGAGCAGTGAGGAATTTATAGATACTGTCAAACCACCTTTGATACACAAAATCAAGTGCAATTCTATAAAGACTAGACTTTTGCCGTAAGTACATTCGATCTGGAACACAGGGGGGCATACGCATACTGTGTAAATATATTGCGTTCCTCCAAGAGGGACAATCTCCATGGTACCTAAAAAGTCGGTTGTATTGTGCTCTATTGATCGACAATGAGATAACGTGCCAGTTGGTGATAGCCTGAATTTCGCTCTGGTAGAGTATTCCTAAATCCGAGAGGGACAATACCTATGGTGCCTGCAAAACCGGTTGCATCGTGCTCTCTTGATCGGCATTGAGATAATGTGCCTGATGGCCTCAATTACACTATGTTGAAGTGTTCCTAAGCGCATAGTACCAATGTACCACAAACTTCTTACCGAAAAGGGTGCAACACAGAGGTGTTTGCAGTCCTTCAACTGTCCTCCCGAATCAATTAATTCAAAACCCTGCGTTACCGGTTACTCCGTATCTACAGAGAAATGAGAGCATGGGCTTTAAATAGCTTGATATAATCACCTCTTCTCTGAGTTTATAAAGAAACGACATAGAAACTATTCATACCTATAAGGGATGGGCACTGCTCCGTACGACGCTCTGCTGTCTTGACAGTCGGCGTTCTTGAAGCATGTCCGCGATCCCTGGTTAAATAAAGGTGCTTCCGGGTATACTAACAAACATGAAGAAAGGACTACGGTATACTCATTTCTGTGTCAACTTAAACACAGCGGCCATGTTGGAAGTATGGAGCGCAGTGTGTTACAATTCAAGAGAAGCTACTACCGACTCTACGGTGTCCCGTGTCAATAAAAATAATTATAATCCCGGGAGCATAATCTGATGTAGTCAGAAAGGAAAATATCAGAAAAAAGGGCATTACTCACTGGAGTGTCGGTTCGAATGCGGAAGCCATATTGACTCTACGGTGTTGTCCCGTGTCAATAAAAATAATTATAAATACGGGGGTATAATCTGATATAATCATCTATGTGTCCACCTTTGGAACTCACTCTAACAGTATCAAGAAAATAATAAACAAACATTGGACACTGTTCAAAGGTCTATCAGAACTCAAAGAGAAATCTATGTTCTCCTTCAAGAGGGGTTCCAATCTCAAGGACCGCTTGGTTCACGCGTATGAAACACCTAACATCAACACCGTTGACAATATGATACAACTGTCACCGGTAATGGGGCATTATAAGTGTAACATGTGTACAGCATGTGGTACTACCTAGACCACCAAGTCGTTTGAGATCAATGGACAAAAGGTTGTACTTAAGCATTTCTCTAATTGCAACACCAGCAATGTAGTATATTGCATAATGTGCCCATGTGGCCTACATTATATAGGCAAAACCACGCAAATTGTGAAGAAACGGATTCTTCAACATCAATCGCGAATCTGCTGTAAGGTAGAGAATGCCCCCCTGTTCGAACACTACATAAATTTAAGACATTCAGAAAAAGAAATGTCATGGTGGGTGGTTGAAGCGGTTAAACCATCGAAAAGACAAGCGAATGTCGACCATGTGCTCACACTCAAAGAGAACTGTTGGATCTGTCGCACAGACAATATAGCCAAAGGTCTAAATTCAGCAACAGAGTGGCATACTCTGACTTGTATACTGTAACACCTTTAACCAATGTTACATGTGTAATACCATCTCTAATTATGTTATATACAGTGTTAAATATTTATCTACATCTGAATCTCTGCATGTACCATCTGATTATGCATATAATTGTCTAGTCTTGTATATGGAAACCCTCAACCAGAATGGCTGTCACATGAGATACAGACTCTATGATATTTATTCATCTATACGACCATCGATATAGCTGGTCATAGAATATGTCATTATATGTGAATTATAGGTTTGCAATGTAATATACCATCTACAGTAATGTCATGCATAATACAGAATATTTATTTACATTTGGATATCTGCTTGTCTAAAACGGGATGTGCACCTAATTGTTCAGTGTTATATATGGAAACCTTAATCCATGCTGGCTTTTCATGACAGACGTTTATCTTTAACATGTCATTAAATGGAATTTACAAGCTTGTAGACAAGCTACCTTTTCATAATGCTGTACCACATCTTTTTGTTGTGAGAAAAATATAAATGATAACATTGTGATACTGTAACTCGATTGAGACATTGTGGACTAACATAAATATCAGATCCCGTAACAATGGTAATAACTGGCATTAGCCATGGACATTTGCTTATAAATGTTGCCTCTTGAGTGTTTAATTTATGTCATCTCAATCGCTCTGACTTCTTGGAAGTAACACTATTCTATCTTTCTTCCATTAATGGCTATACTCTCTCTCTGTTAACACACCATCTATCTCACATGTTTGGATTATGACAGTAAACCTCTTTTTATAATCCACATCTTATGTTTATGAAGAAGCCACTATTACCATTTAGCAGTGGCGTCACTTTGGTTGGTGTCACCCTGTGCGGTAACTCCCGAGTCCGGGGGTGCGGACCGCACTGGGGCGGGTGACACCATCACATGGGGTGACACCGTGAGCCTCTGCTAAAGCAGAGGCTCACGGTGTCACCCCATGTGATGGTGTCACCCGATGCGGTCCGCACCCCCCGCACCACCCTAGTGACGCCACTGCCATTTAGTGATCTCATCTATCTATGAATAGTCAGCCTAAGGAATTTGCAAGTTATTTTCACTTCAAGAATTGATACATAGTTATTTCAACTATTCATCACATGGTCATCAGGACCTTCAAACATATGAGCCTATGCAGTCCGTACTACCTTTTGAGCATTAATGTGTGTTGCATTTGCTTTCAATCTGGCTGCCGCATTCGAACCGGCACTCCAGTGAGTAATGCCCCTTTTCTTCTGATTTTTTTCTGATCTTTTCTGATTATATCAGATTATACCCCCAGAATTATAATTATTCTATTGACACGTGACAATACCGTAGAGTCAATTTGGCTTCCGCATTCGAACCAGCACTCCAGTGAGTAATGCCCCTTTTTCTGATTTTTTCCTTTCTGACTACATCAGATTATGATCCCGGAATTATAATTATTTTTATTGACATGGGACACCGTAGAGTCGGTAGTAGCTTCTCTTGAATTGTAACTCACTGCACTCCATACTTTCAACATGGCCGCTGAAATGAGTATACTTTAGTCCTTTCTTCATGTTTGTTAGTTAGTATACCCGGAAGCACCTTTATTTAACAAGGGATCGCGGACATGCTTCAAGAACGCTGACTGTCGAGACAGCAGAGCGTCGTACGGAGCAGTGCCCATCCCTCATAGGTATGAATAGTTTCTATGTTGTTTCTTTATAAACTCAGAGAAGAGGTGATTATATCAAGCTATTTAAAGCCCATGCTCTCATTTCTCTGTGGATACGGAGTAACCGGTAACGCTGGGTTTTGAATTAATTGATTCGTGAGGACCGTTGAAGGACTGCAAACACCTCTGTGTTGCACCCTTTTCGGTAAGAAGTTTGTGGTTCATTGGTACTATGGGCTTAGGAACACTTCACCATAGTGTAATCGAGGCCATCAGGCACGTTATCACAATGTCGATCAAGAGAGCACGATACAACTGGTTTTGCAGGCACCATAGGTATTGTCCCTCTCGGATTTAGGAATACTCTACCAGAGCGAAATTGAGGCTATCACCAACTGGCACGTTATCTCATTGTCGATCAATAGAGCACAATACAACCGACTTTTTAGGTACCATGGGGATTGTCCCTCACGGAGGAACGCGATATATCTACACAGTATGCATATGCCCCCTTGTGTTCCAGGTCGAGTGTACTTACGGCAACAGTCTAGTCTTTATAGAATTGCACTTGATTTTGTGTATCAATGGTGGTTTGACAGTATCTATAAATTCCTCACTGCTCCACTAAGATACCATTGCCATAAAGCAGTTATAAATACGCGATATAAAATCATAGAGTACGACCCCGTTGACGTCCTCTTAATCACCATTTTTAACAGTTTTTGATCTGTACCATTAGTGTAACTTAGGGTATGCGTATTGAATCTATGCCTTACTCACAGTTCCTGATAGGTCACTCTCGATATATTTTCCTTAAACAGGGACCTCCTTGGAACAAGGTTAGCTATTTAGTAGCTTTTTCTTTGAGTCGGACAGACATTTTTAATGAACTTAACTACATTCTGGAGCCGCTCATGTAGTCCCCTAAGTAAGTTTCAGTCACTTACCTTTTAATCTATTTCTTGGTGTTCTCTTCACTCTTTTCTTGGCTAATAGTTTTTCTCAGAATAGACAATTACTAGCCCTATCGCTCATTTGAATAAATATGGAGCGGGTCACGTCACTTTTTCGTCTTCTCCTTTTTTTCGCATGGGTGTATCTTTTTCATCTATCTTTCACTGACATGTAGTTTGTGGATTATTCCATTTGTATAGGGGTCATTCAACATAATTTACCGTCTTGAGGATGATCTAATAGATGTCTTCACTATCTAGACCAAAACGTCGACAACTACACCTATTTTCTTTGTGAACTGTTCACCTGAGGATTTGTTTTCTGTTTGATCAGTCACATTTTCCTGTTGTACATATTGTTTGAAAAAGGTGTCTGCATCAGTGATAATGAGATGCTCATAACAACAAATCACTTTTTCTCAGTCACTATGTGTTGATTTATATTTATGTAACAGTTTTTTGTACCCTCTGAAAAGTTTTTCATTATAAATTTATGTTTCAAAAAAGCTTACACCTGTGTGAAATTATCTGTGGCAGAGTTGTTCAAGTTGAAATAAGTCAATTTAACTTCTTAAATAACTTGATGTAAGCTACTGAATAGAGCTTGCAACCATTGTTTGCTTAGATATTAGATTGAGCAAAAGAAAGCAAATCCCTTGTAGGCATATTTACCCGCTAATCATGCACTAATTGCCCAAGCCTCCAAGGGTCTATTGGGTCCCCCACTCTTTCTTGTACTGTTTACAAAACAGGCACCCTTGCACCATGGGTGCCTGCATTGGCACTAGGCTACCGAAACGGCACCAGCGTAGGGGGAAATGTGACAATTTTGCTGGGTACTGGTAGTGTGAAAGGAAAGCCTGTAGGATGTTATTTTTTTCTAGCACACAACAACATTTTAATGCCAATAAAATAAATGTACAAATATTTTAGAATATATCAGAATTAGGAAAGCACAAATGAAGCATATTTTTTGTGATTCTGGAGTGTGGTGGAAACAAATGTTTATCATCAAAACAAATCAATACATTAGGTGATGCCGATTTCCACACATTATCATTTGTGTGCTGTATAGTTTTATCAGAAAAACTGTATTTCTATGCAAATATAATGGTAATTTTAATTGAAAATGTGTTGTCAGTAATGGCAGTGCACTGCCACTCCAAGCATACTCTAATCTACCCACTCCACTCTACGACACTTCACTCTACTCTACGCCAGTTCACTCCACACTCTGCCACTCCACTCTATGACACTCTACACCATGCCACTCTATGCACCTCTAATCCACTCTATGCCACTCCACTCTACACCACTCCACTCTATGCCACTTCATGACATTCCTGTCTACGATATTGCACTCTGTGCCACTCCACTCTACGACACTCCACACCACTCCAAAATACTTTACTCCACTCTACTCCACAACACTCCACTCTACAACACTCAACATTAGTCTACGCTTTGCCACTCTACAACACTCCACAGTGCAACAATCCAATCCACTTTACTCCAATCTGTGTCACTCCACACTATGACACTCCACTCTATGACACTCCACTCACAACACTCTGCTCTATCCCACTCTACTCCACTTTACTCCACTCTACTACACCATTCTCCACTCTACAATGCTCCACTTTATGACACTCCACTCTAAGACACTCCACTCCAGTCTACTGAAGTCCACTCTACATCACTCTTCTCTATGCCACTAACTTTCAGCTAGGCTGAACAGTGGCAACACCAGTGTACAACCAACTAAACCACAAATTGTCAAAGCCAATAGCTCTTGTAGAGGGGAGACCTATTGGCTTTGCCAGTGCTGTTTGGAACTCTGGTTAACTTAAAAAATAAATTTTACCTTTAAATGTACCCGCTTACATAGTGGTTTTGATGGAACTATGCCTTCGTTATGGCCCTCCAGAACTATTCTGAATACCCCTAAATTCTTCTAAATGCCCAAACTGCTGTATTTTGAAACTAGCGGAAAGCGATGGTTTAGCCAGCAGTACAGTATACAAAATATTATCATAATTAATTTATGGCATGTTCATGGCATTAACAGTTGTGACTCTACAAGGAAAGCACAGTAACTGTACAAGGAACTTAAGTTTAACCCAGGCACACCAGTATACAGTCATTTTTGTTGTCCTCCCTGTAATGTTTTTGGCATACATTTTCACCCACTGGTGACTGGTTTGAACAGCAAATGACTTTCAGGAATTGTGACACTGACGAGTGCCGCAGTCGCACGTCATATTCTGCTTGAACCAGTCTCCCGCCAGTTTCTTGATTTTTGCAAGTAAGGGAAGCCCTCGTGTACAGCTTTTAACAGGCAACCGTTGAAATCAAAGGTGTTTACCATATGTATAATTTTCACAAAATTTTCCGTATTACGCAAGAAAAACATTTTTTATTTTCAATCACCGCTTGTAAAAGCAGGCTTTCAGGACGACTAACATTTACTAAAAGCTTCACATTGTTAATAGTGACGTCAGGGTTACAGATACGTGATGGAAAAAGGTCCAAAATTGTAAAGTGCTCCACTTGAGTTTGTACCTGTTTGGGAAAAAAAAGAAGAAATGGCCCATCGCCAGTACAATTTGATCATCTAGCTTAGATCTTCAATACACAACGCAAGGAGTGGGATGTTGGACAGAAATATGCAGATGAAACCAGCCGGTATATTCAGCGGGCCTCATTTATGAGGCCCCTTGCGCCGGCGGTTCATCACTTTACATGACGTTCCCTGGCGCAGGAGCCTGCTCCATATTTACGAGGCAGCACTATGCCACTTTTCTTGGCTTAATGCGGCCTCGTAAATATCCTTCACTTTAACGCAGTTTCCTGCGTTAAAGGGGCGTGCAATGGGTGTTGCTGGGGGCGTTCCCAGCAACATCTATGGCTTTTTGACACTGCCACAGATTTACGAGAAATCGTAACGCTGAGGCAGCACCAAAAACTCATGCCTCCCCAGGAGAGGCGTAAGGGAGGCACAATGAGGAGAAATATCTTCATTTCTCCTCGTTTTTCCTTTTTCTATGAGTGCTGCCTTCTGCAGCACACATAGAAAGAGGACAAAGCCTCTTGTGATTGTTTTTGTGCAGGAAGGTTTCCCTTCTGCACAAAAATAATCAACCCTGCAACGCGGGCACCCTTGCACCATGGTGCAAAGGTGCCTGCGTTGGTGCACGGCAGCCCATTCTGCACCGGTGCAGGGGAAAAGGACAGGAATGCGCTGTATCTGATAGATACAGCGCATTCCTGCCCTTTTCTTTTGCCGTAGGGCAGCGCAACAGACAGGCCTGCGGTGCTGCTCTATGGCAAAACCTCATAAATTAGGCCCTTAGGGGCAGATTTACGTTGAACTAACGCAGCGGGGTACAGCAAGTTATTTTGCTGCGCTGCGCTGCGTTAGTTTTGAAGCACAGGGATGCAACATATTTACAACAATATGTTGCATCTCTGTCCTTCCCCCTGCGCTGGCGCACAAACTGCAGCCATGCGCCGGCGCAGGCACCCTTGCACCATGGTGCAAGGATGCCTGCGTCGTGGGGAGATTGTTTTTGTGCAGGAAGGGGCACCTTCTTGCACAAAAACAATAAATACAAGCATTTTCCTCTTTCAATGCGTGCTGTAGAATGCAGCACGCATTGAAAGAGGAAAAACGAGGAGAAATGAAAACATTTCTCATCGTTGCGCCTCGCTACGCCACCTCTAGGGTGGCGTAGCTTTCAGACGCATCTCCAGAGTTACGATTTCTTGTAATTCTGGAGATGTGTCTCGTTCCATGAGTGTTGCGTGGGAACACCCACAGCAACACCCATGGAACGCCCCTTCACCGCAAAGTGCTGCGTGTGAAGGGGCCGTATTTACAAGGAGAGGAAAAGTCACGCAGGGTGGCTTTTCCTCTCCTTGTAAATATGGAGCAGCCCCCTGCGCCACCAGTACCTCAGGAAAAGTGACGTACTGGTGGCGCAGGGGGCTCGTAAATCTGCCCCTTAGTCTTTGTCTTATGTTATTACACTAAAACACAAGGCCACAGACCCAGAGCGCTAGTGCACTTTCAAGCTATCCCTAAAAAAGCTGTAGAAGTATGGGCTTTGTTAGTTTGGAGAAGTGATGTCACCAAATGCTTCTCATCTATGGGTTGGGCAGGAGGTGAGTACTGAAATTGTAGGTTTTGAAATGTCATTACAGTTATATTTCTGGTTATCCCTACAGTGGTGTGGGTTGTGTTACAGCAGAAGACATGTAGGACCTGTGAGTAAAGAACAGGTAGGCACAAGCATTGGCAAAGGTAATAGGTCTTGCATACGCAAAGCTTTGTCAATGTTTTTAGCCATGCTGTACAGCTTCGTAGCTAATATGCAGCATGAGTGAAAGTTTTTAAAAAGTGATATGTCGTGGCCAACGTTGACCACTACATTGCGCTTTTAAAAAAAATTGCTGGTGGGAGGGAGGGTGGGTACCAACACAGAGGTAGGGAGGGCATGTGGAGGGGGAAACACAGACAACAGATGGTGCGGAAAAATAGCGCTATGACGTTGCCAGGGCTGGCCGCGTCACAGTGCTTTTTTTTTATTATGATAAGGGGGCAACGGAGGGAGGGTGGGTGTCAGGGGCAACACGGACAACAGAGGGAGGGTGGGTGTCAGGGGCAACACAGACAACAGAGTGAGGGAGGGAGGTGGGAGAAACACAGACAACCAAGGAAGGGAGGGTGGTGGGGCAACACGAACAATAGAGGGAGGCTGGCTGGGGAGGAACATGGACAACAGAGGGACAGCGAGTGGGGAGTAGCATGGAAAACAGAAGAGGGCTGGCAAGCAGGAGGAACACAGAGTAGGGAGAAGTACATGATGGAGACACCTGGAAAAAGATGCACTTTAGTAGAGCGCTTGAATACAAATAAGTAGGAATGGACATAACTCATGTAATTTGCTGTAGTGTATTTATGAGATATTACAGCAAGATTATGCGTAATTAGATGAGGAGAGTAACCCTTCATTTAGCACTAATTTCTTAGTGCAAAATGCAACCTTGCATCTTAAATGGACAAGAGGATGCATTTTGCACTAGGAAAATAGTGCTAAATACAACAGAACAGGACCACCAGCAGCCAGTAGACAGTCGTGCACTGTTTCTGGGGCTCTTGGGTAGGTATTTTCGTGACAGATTACTCAAAATTAGGTGACGAGACGTAGTTGCATAATTTTCAGTAATTATGCGTCACAAATGTAACATAAAATTATCAAAATTAAACCTATTACTCAGGTCTAGAAAAAAGTAGCACTTCAAAAAATAAGCAGAGTAAGGACCGAGTAAAAGCGTCCATGCTCCATGAGAGAGACAAACACAGTTTACGGCAGCTGACCAAAAGGAAGGAAGCAAATGAGAGTGACAATGAAGCTAACCAATGGCAAGCAATGGGCAGCACCTAACCCCACTGTTAGAAACCAATATGTCTCAAAAGAGAGGCAGCCTGAAAGGGCAGTGGCATCTCTTTTCTGTGTTTTTATTTTACTGATGGTCTAGCTACAAGATATTTTTATAGTATACCACAAATCATAGCTCTACATTTCTCCATAGGACATGAACACCGGGGGGCATATTACCAAGCCCCTATCGCCACCACAACGTCACTTTTTGTGACGTTGTGGTGGCGATAGGGTCAGCGCCCTATTACCAAGGCAGCGTTAAACCACATAACTGTAGGAAGTCGATAGGTCCGCACAAATGAGAAGGCGGAGACGAAGGTTGTAGAGACGTGAGTTTAATAATGAGAACACGTCTGTCCATAAAGAAGTCCAAGTTCAGAATGCCCCAACTCCCACCATCCAGTCATCAGTCAACACTCCACACATTTAAAACCAAACATTCTCCCAGCGACACGAGACAGCCACGAGCTATGACGGAACGTCACGCTCGTGTCTGCTCATGTCAGCATGCAACACACCTTCCTCCCTTAAAAAAAACAGAGAGAAAATAAATAAATAATAAAACAATAATGAGTACATAATCAATTCATGACAAAATCTTTGTACTTAGCAGGAAGACAATGGTTACACACTACTCTAGGATTCTCAGAACTGCAAGAAGGAAGGGAATGATTTCCTTGGTCATTGTGTTGTCCAACATCTAAAAATACATTACTGTTATGGTCATCCTGTAAATCAGTAACACCTTTAAATAAAGAAAATCTGTTTAAATTCCAAACAGAACCACCTTCAATTCTAACAGCATTCCTGAAAACTTCAATGACTTTTCTTGGACTTGACCAGACAGGAAACCCCTTATTAACTCCTTCTTTTTTATTTATACGAATTGAATCGCCCACCATTATCTCATGTTTAGTTGCACAACCCATTTTTTTTTTCATAGAATGTTTCATTTTGTTTTTATACAAACCAACCCTGCGTTGGACTGCCTCATAATCTACTCTAAAAAACTCATCAGTGTCACATAGATTTTTCTTCAACCACCAGGGAACCAATTTGGTACTGGGTTTGCGCCCTCTTAAAAGTTCAAATGGACTGACCAAAGTGACGGAATTGGGAGAAGTTCTATATGCCAATAACATGGATTGTAAAGCATTTCACCAATTTAAACCACCCTTTATTGACAATTGAATAGCTTCTTTCACAACACGGTTGAAACGCTCAACCTGACCATTGGCCTCGGGATGGAAAACCGCAATTCTCCTATGAGTAATTCCACATTTCACCATGAAATCCTCCATTTCCCTACTAACAAATTGGGGCCCATTATCCGTGACAATTTCCTGAGGAATCCCTTCCCTGCAAAAAACTTCATCCAAGAACTCAATAACCTTATGTGAGGTGACCTCATTGACCATTTTGACTTCAGGCCATTTGGAGTAGTAGTCAATTAGAACAATGCCAAATGCTTCATGTCTGGGTAAAGTACTAAACGGACCAATAATATCCAACCCCAGTTTACGCCAAGGACCAACAGGAAAATCTATAGGATGAGGTTCAGGACGTAGAGCAACAGCTGATTTGTCACTATTTGAGCATTGAATGCATGAACGTACAAAATGATCCACACAATTATCAATGCTTGGCCACCAAAAAACTCTCTGACACGTCTTCTGGTGAAAGAAATCCCTAAATGCCCTTCATGAGAAATTTCAAGAATAGTGTTTCTAAGAGAATGGGGAGGAATAATTTTATCACCTCTCAACACTAAACCATTTTCAACAGCAAGCTCTTCATGAACCTTGAAATAACTCATCATGTCACCTGACAACTTCCTCTGTTCAGGCAAACCTTGCACTAAACACTTCTTGACATTGCATAATTCTAAATCTTTCTCCATCTCCAGGAGCCAAACATCTTCCCGTAAATTAGATTGTTCACCATACACTAAATTAACATCACGCATGGTGAAAGCTACTTCACAATCATCATCTTGGATCTTAACTGGACACTCGACAGAAGAAGTTAATCTGGACATGCAGTCAGCGTGTACATTGGCCTTCCCTTGAACATACTCTATCTGGAACTGGAAAGACTGTACCCTGGAAGCAAGTCTAGCAAGGCGTGCAGACATGGTCCGCCCTCCGCCTGGAGCCATCAAAACCACAAGAGGCTTATGGTCAGTTTTTATGATGAATTTAGTACCCCACAAAAAGGTCCTGAAATGCTCTGCTCCCCAAACACAAGCCAATAACTCTCTCTCTATAACTGAATAATGTTTTTCAGCATCTCTCAGTGCTCTTGAAGCATATGCTACAATCCATTCTTTCTCGTTGTCTCTTTGTATAAGAACACCACCTAAACCGGTGCTACTAGCGTCCACCATAACAATGCACCTTTTGCCACAAACAAAAGGTTTAAGACATGGCGCATTCACAATAAACATCTTCAAATTCTCAAAAACTTTAGACATATCATTGGTCCAAATAAATTTTGCATTTTTCTTGAGAAGACACCTAAAAGGGTCAATTTTAGAAGCGAAATTAGGTATGAATTTTGCATAAAATTCGATAAGACCCAGAAAAGCCACCAGTTGTTCTTTGGTAGTGGGGGTGGGTGCATTCACAATACTTTCAACGTGATTACGCTTAGGTTTGATTCCCATTCCACTAATGGTATGCCCAAGGTACTCTACTTCCTTTGCCTTGATTTTACATTTATCCAGGCGGAGAGTGAGACCCTTCCTTGACAAGGCAGCAAATACATTTTCTAAATTCAAGTCATGTTCCTCATCATTCTTACCATACACAAGGATATCGTCCTGAAATGCAATGGCACCATTTAATTCATCCAAAGTGTCTCTCATCAATCTCTGGAACACTGAGGCAGCACTAGCAAGACCAAAAGGCATGCGACAAAACCTGAAAAGACCTTCAGGAGTAATGAAAGCGGTGAGGTTTTTTGATTCCTCAGCAAGAACAACCTGGTGGTAAGCACTAGCTAAATCGATGCATAAAATACTTGTGCACCAGCCAACGTAGAGACCATCTCATGAAGATTGGGCAAAGGATGAGCATCTACCCAAATAGCATTATTCACACTGCGAAAGTCCACACACAGCCTAAGCTCGCCTGAAGATTTAATGGAAATCACAATGGGAGAAACCCAAGGTGATGACTCAATGGGTTCTATAACGTTTTTTTGACACAAGTCTTTAAGCATGTCCTTCAATTTGTTCCTGTAAGTGAGAGGAACATTCCTCACTTTGTGACGAACTGGAACAACATTGTCGTGTAGCCTAATGACTTTTTCCAGCGAGGAAACTTTGGGCATAGTTGATGGGGAGGCTCTTGATTTCACCCTCTTTTTGTCACCACATTTTACGCTTGGCGGTACACTGGTGTATCGCCCCCCTGGAGCATTTTTGAAAGCACTGGATGAAGTTATTGTTTCCCGAGCCTTACACTTTTCGAATTTCTTACTTCTGGGCGATTTTAATATCCATTTAGACTGCCCGGAGGCAAATGACCCTAGGGAATTAGTGGACTCGTTTAACTTAGCACAATTGTCCCAATGGATCAAATCTTCTTCCCATAAGGGGGGTCATACGTTAGACCTGGTTTGCTCCAACTTTCCTCTGTCCATTAGGGACCCTCTCCAGGTCTCTTGGTCAGATCATTACCTGATCCAGTATTCTTGGACTATTGCGAAGCCCCGTCCCCCTACAGCCACGGTCCAAGGCAGACCATCACGGAAGATAGATATCCCTGCTTTTTCTAGGGCTCTACTAGCTTCTCGGCCGACTGTCACCCCTAATCTAGAAGGAGCATTAGATGGTTTTGTTAATTGGATCTCCCAAGGTATTAATTCCGTATCCATACCCCTCTCTAATAGGCGAGCGAGAAATGCTCCCTCAAAACCCTGGTACTCGGTTAAACTTAGAGAGCTCAAGCAGGGTTGTAAAAAACCTGAACGCTGCTGGAGACTGGAGTATTGTCCCCTGGCCAAAATCACCCTTTGAAAGGCTCAGAGAGACTATTATGCAGCTATTGGGGAGGCGAAAAACTGCTTTTATGGGGAGCGCATTGCTAAATCTAACAACAATTGCAAGGAAATCTTTTCCATTGTCCAGAGCTTTCTATCACCATGCGCCGAACATACTGCTCTGCCGGCTTCGCCACAATGGTGTGAGGAGCTGTCATGTTTCTTTTTTGAGAAAATACAGACCATCCAAGATAGCCTAGGGATGGGATCCCTTGAGCAGGTAGTTTCCCATTCCCCATAAATTACAGTTCCTACCCCGGCAGCTCCCGCTCTGACGAATTTTTCTCCCATTGCTATGTCAGATTCACTGGCTATTCTTAAATCACTTAAGTCGGGCTCTCCCACAGATCCGTGTCTGGCGAGAGTACTAGCAGGGGTTGCGGAGGTGGTCAACCTTGAAGTAAATACTATTATTAATCTATCTTTACAGACTGCCACTATCCCATTGAATTGGAAACAGGCTAAACTGCTGCCACTTCTGAAAAAGCCCATTCTAGATCCCACCAAACTTGCAAGCTACCGCCCTATCTCTCTCTTACCGGCGTTGGCAAAGGTGTGTGAAAAAGCTGTCTTCAGACAGCTAGACGCCTATGTCGAGTCATCTGGCGTTCTCCACCCTGCCCAATCCGGATTTAGGGCTACATATAGTACAGAGACTGCGCTTGTCGAAATGTCAGAGGCAATAAGGGAGTGCCTGGATGCAGGTGGCAGAGCGGCCCTGATTTTGTTGGACCTCTCTGCCGCCTTCGATACGGTGCCCCATAGACAATTACTTGCTCGACTTTCGAACATTGGCGTTACAGGTCTTGCTTGGGACTGGCTTAAATCCTTTTAGATGATCGCACCCAGCAGGTCTGGATGCCACCCTTTTCGTCGGCTCCCAGGAAAATGTCCACAGGAGTACCACAGGGCTCTACTTTGAGCCCTTTACTTTTTAGCATCTATATAACACCCCTGATCTATCTTGCGGAGGAGCTGGGAGCCAAGATCATAGCGTATGCTGATGATACCCAGCTCCTCTTTACCTGGAAGGATGATGACCTGTCCTCGGAAGTTGCCCAGAAATGCCTCTCGACTGTCTTCAAATGGCTCGCACGTGCTCAACTGAAGTGCAACGAGGACAAGTCGGAGGTCCTCCTGTATGGATCTTTCCCTCCCTCTTTCAGAGAGACCCTGTGGCCTTCAGACTACCCTCGGCCCAACTCAGTGGGCAATCCAGTGAAGAACTTGGGGGTCTGGTTTGGTGAGGACCTCAGGTTCTCCGCACAAATTAAGAAACTTGCGGGGGTATGTTTTGGTACTCTCAAATCACTTAGAAAGTTTTTCGCCTGTTACCTAGGTCAGCGAAAGAAATGGTCGCCCGCGCCCTTATTTTGTCTCGCATTGACTATGCCAATGCCCTGTACATTGGCATACCAGGCTACCTGATAAAAAACTGCAAATAATACAGAATGCAGCCGCCAGACTTCTGTTGAACATCTCAAGAAGGTCTAGCGTTAGACAGCATCTGCGTGATCTGCATTGGCTCCCTGTGATCCATAGAGTGCAATTCAAAGCTCTCACTCTGGCTCACAGAGCCCTGTATGGACTAGGGCCGATGTACCTCAGGAAGCGTTTTGCCTTTTATGCTCCCAGTCGATCTCTGCGCTCAGCCATCCTTCGACGGGCGGTGGTCCCCCGCTTTCGCAGGATGCGTCTGGGGGTCACTCCTCTCCGTTAAAGCAGCGTTAGCATGGAACTCCCTTCCTGTGGAATTGCGGAACACTCAGGATCCTAGGCTCTTCAAAAAACAACTAAAAACCCTTCTTTTTAATCTGCCCATTTAAATCCCTGCTTCACACTGCTACGGTCACTTCCCGCGCCGGGACACTCTTGAGTATCTGTGCGCGTTATAAGTGTATTATAACATAACATAACATAACATAACATAACATAATGACATGTTCAAAACCCTGATATCTCCCTAAATCTCCACTGAAAAGATTGGGAAATAATTTCTTTAATTTATCAAGAAGATGGGAGTTGTCTTTGTGGGTAACATTGTAAGATTCAACAGCATAAACTGGGGGTCCGCTCTAGGGTCAAGTTTGATTCCTAATTGTTGTTGATGCGGCCACCCTAATAATGACTGCCCTGATCTTGCTACATATATTTTCCCAAACATATCGCGACCTGAAAACACTAGATTAGCACAGAAAAAAACAATAAGGTCAATCTTGTGTCCTGTGTAACCTCCAGGAGATACATCAGGTGGAGAAAGTGTTTCGTTAGGCCACTTGTCATGAAAAATGTCTAAAGAAATAATGGTGTACCATGCACATGAATCCACAAGAAATTCCAAATCAATGTCATTAACAGTAATGAAACATGAAGGAAATTTAGTACATTCTCCACCCCCACAAATATTGATGACTGTATTGACTTCGTATTCATTGTCCTCATATGGAGGGTCATGATCACACGTGTCTTGAACGTAATTCACTCTTTTAGGAACTGCTCTGCAAAATTTTCCAAAGTGACCCTTCTTATTGCATTTTGAACAAGTTTTTCCGATAGCAGGACAATATTTAAAGTCAGCCAAATGACCGTCGCTTCCACATCTATAGCAAAGTAATTGAGAGTTCCTTTTTCGTACTTTGTTCCTTTAAATCTACCATCAAATTTTGATGAGTTATCATTTCTCTGTGGAAAGAATTTCTTTTGTTTATCATACTCTTTAGAAACGTTGAAAACGTCACTTTTATCATTGCCTCTAATTTCTTTCACAAATTTCTCAGAGTGTTCTATGGACTTGGCTATGTCAATGGCGTTATTCAATGACATGTCAGATGTAGTCCATAAACGTTCTTGAACTTTCTTGTTGTTTGTCCTCATTAAAATCTGGTCTCTGAGGACTTGCTCGTATGATATGTGCTCGAAATCACATGTAACAGCCAGTGACCTAAGAGCGGATACAAAATCTTCAATAGGTTCATCGGATCGTTGTTTCCGTGAGTAAAAATAAACCTTTCCATCACAATATTTTTCTTTTTACCATACCGTATATTAAGTTGTGAGGAGGCATACTTATATACGTCAATATTACCTGGATTAATTAAAGCAGGCAAAGTCTTGAATTCTTTTAAAGCAATACCACCTAAGCAATGTTTTAGCAATGAAAGTTTCCTCTCAGGTTCACACTCTGCCCCTTCCAAAACTTCCACATATGCTAAAAAAACAGGTTCCCATATTTCCCAGGCCATGGGAGGTTCACCAGGAGAAGATAGAAATGATGGCGGAGGAACGATGCCTGACATGGTTAAATAAGATGAAGAAAAACTAAAAAAAACAGTAAGACTGGGAAACACGCTAATATGTAGCGTAAAAAAACAGGTGAAAACAGTACAAGTGCATTTTAATGGCACGCGGTGTGCGTGTCACCGAAGGATAAATATTACCACAGTAACCTTGATGTCCTGATCTTCCGATTTCAGCGTGAGATGTACTGCCACTTCGTGATGAATGCCGGTGAAAGCAGTTGCTAGGAAACAGTGCTGTGGAGAGACAACAAAGAGGCAGTCACGTCGGAAGTCACGTTGCGTGATGAACGTGATGACGTGATGACAGTGAACGTGAAGGCTAATCCAGTGCGTCTGTGAAGATGGCTGCTCCGGAATTCCAATCCGTCAGAGGAGCTCGCGAACACAGAGACTGTTGAAACAAGAGCGGCCGAGGAATAAAATCCGAAACTCTTCTAATGAGGTAAAACGGGAACAGGCAGGGACTCCAGCAAAGAAGCGCTAGGCGGCGTAGACTAAGCTTATAACAAATAGCTTAGTAAAATGTACTGTCCATAAGTACAATCAGTTTCAGACGAAATTGCAAAAAATTTTGAGGGGTGATCCCGCTCGTCGCCAGTGTAGGAAGTCGATAGGTCCGCACAAATGAGAAGGCGGAGACGAAGGTTGTAGAGACGTGAGTTTAATAATGAGAACACGTCTGTCCATAAAGAAGTCCAAGTTCAGAATGCCCCAACTCCCACCATCCAGTCATCAGTCAACACTCCACACATTTAAAACCAAACATTCTCCCAGCGACACGAGACAGCCACGAGCTATGACGGAACGTCACGCTCGTGTCTGCTCATGTCAGCATGCAACAATAACGTGGCTAAAAGCCACGTTAAGTGGCTTAACGCTGCCTTGGTAATAGTGCCCATTTCACGCTAAACTTATCGTGAAAGGGGCGTGCAGCGGGTGTTGCAGTGGGCGTTCCACCGCAACACCCATTCACTTCAACTCTGCCACCTATTATCAAGAGAGGCAATAATAGGTGGCAGCGCCGAACTTAAGACCAGGAAAATCCTGGTCTTAAGGTGGCGATACGAGGAGAAATGCTTCATTTCTCCTCGTTTTGCTTTTCCATGCGTGCTGCCTTGTGCAGCACACATGGAAAAAGCAAAATGCCAAGGTTTGTTTATGTACAGGAAGGTGTCCCTTCCTGTACATAAACAAACCTTTTTAAAATGCCATTTTGTAACTTACATGTGTGCTGCATGAAGCAGCACACATGTAAGTTACAAATGGCATTTTAGGTTTGTTTATGTACAGGAAGGGACACCTTCCTGTACATAAACAAACCTCCCTGCTCGCAGACACCCTTGCACTCCGGTGCAAGGGTGCCTGCGTTGGCGTTAAGTTGTGAGACTTAGCGCCATCGCAGGGGGAAACGCCAGGCTGCACCATATCCTTGGTAATATGGTGCAGCCTGGCGCTTCCGAAGTGGCGATGAGAGGCGTTAAGCCAAGGAGGCTAGCGCCTCTCACCGCCACTTCCTAGATAATATGCCCCCAAGTACTCAAAAGGCCGAGAAGAGAAGAATGGTGGGTTCACTTACAAGTTTCAGAATTGGCTAGAACTACTGGTGTACTCTTGCTTCTAAGTTGCATTCTGACCATTATCCAACAGCATAGTATGATTATTTATTTTTCAGCATTGTTGCATTAAAATGCATTTAAAAAACTTTTATTACCATAAAGTCTGAAATCCATTTGCGGAAAAGCCCTGTATTCGAACACTGCAATATAGTGTGTACAATATATTAATGCAGGACCAGCTCTAAGGCAGTGCGACCGGTGCCACCGCCCCAGGCATTGACTTCGGGTGGGGGCGCGTTGTTTGCAAGTATATTAAGGTTTTCGCATTCTGTCATCCAGCAATTTTCAGGCATCAATAAAAATGTCAAAATCACTCCGGTGATTAATGTTCTTCTTGGAGAGAGATCAGGTTTTTGGCTAGTAGAAGTTTTGACTCACATCGTAAGGTAGTTCAGAGAGTTAATATGCCTGCTGCAAAGAACGTGTACCATGGAGATCACAAAGTGCATGTAATGTAAATCGGTCAGTTGGGTTCTATTTTTGTCTGAGAGATCCTTTGTTACTTGCAGTGTCTAAATTAAAATCCTAACATAGAACAGTGAGCTATTAACTGTCATCAAAGAGCTGCATGCAAACAGCAAGGTATAGATTAGCAGTGGTCTTCAAACTTTTTAATGCTGCGCCCCCCCTAGTGGAGAAAAAAAATCACTGGGCCCCCCCTTTCACAATTATTCAATTAAACTGCCAATGTTTAAATATGTATAGGCTTATTTAAATATTACAGTTAAGTTTTGTTACCGTTTTACAAATGCAATCAAATACATGGTTGCCAAACATACCATTCTGGTCAGGCAGGCCTTTTTAACGTGTAAAAGTATCCACAATATGATTATTAGAAATGGGGGTTGGGATTTAGAAGAATATTTGGAGTCCTTTTCCTTTTGACACCTTCTCACAGCCAGGATATAAATGAAAAATGGTGCTAATGATCGCCCATTATTGCCGCTCATTTATTTTCTGCTGAAAACAAAGGACTGTTATCAGCATAATGCTTCTTTTGGCCAGAGCCTGCCGCCCCCCCTGGGATCAATTGAGGCCCCCCTCCAGTTTGAAGACCCCTGGATTAGAGCGTTTTCCCCAGTCTTTCATCATCCTAATGCTGCAAAAGGGTTCATTTGGGTAGAAATTCATTCTTATTATTAAAGAGAACCCTCAACCATGGTATTACATTTTAAATTCTGAGTTTGTGCTTCTCTTGAACAAGCACTCAAACTATCCTGCCTACCTGCATGGATGACATGCGACTCCCACATCTTGTAGTTGTCTGTCTTATGTAACATTTCCTGTACACTGATTTACACACATATGATTGATTGTCTCTGTGTAGTGTGTGTGTGTGATGTGAAGTGCTCTGACACCCCAGACTGGTAGGAGTGGCGCTATAAAACTAATTAAATGCATCTGAGAGAGAGTGGTTATGGAAACTTGAGGGGCACTGTTAACCCCTTCGACGCTGTGCGGGAGAATTAATGAGTGGACGTGTTTCGGACGGCCCCCGGCCGTCCTCCGCACACGCCCACCGTGACGTCGGATGGCCGGAGGCCGTCCTGAGCACCGAAGAGGCTAAAAGGTGGTGGTGAGGGAATCTGTGGCGGAGGTGGTCATTGGGGGACACCAATAAACATTGTCGCACCGGGCGGCTGCAGCGCTAAAACCGGCCTTGTGTTAAGGTACTTAGGTTCTCTTCACGAGCTTTCGATGGGGCCAATAATAGGTATTAGCAGAGCCTTTAAAATTGAAATGTTGCACATTACACCCAGTGACTCTGGATGCTGAAAGGATCTAGAATCTCCCAGGACCGTTTTGGGGAGTGGTATTCCAGACACTCCTGTAAATCCTCATTACTGTTTGAACCTCAGGGTCCATATTGTAATCCCATGTATCTCCTCACTTCTAGAGTTACAGGTAATCAGGATATCGGTAACTCCGGGTGGCAGTGTTACTGGGTATAAATCTGAGGCCCTCGTAATGAGGCCCTTAAAGTGCTACGGTTCACGGATCTAATACCTGTAATATTCTTCCGCACTAGAAGTATTCTCTGCAGTGCATAACCAAGGCTTTAAGCGGGCCACTCTAAAACAGGTCCCTAAAGGGCCGGTCATTTCTGTGGGATCACAGCAACCCAAAAACAAAAAAGAGGCTGGTGAGTGAAGGTAAGGTTATTTACATTCATGTGTGGGAAAAGGGAGCTGGTGAAGAGCCCTCTCCATAATTGCTCACCTGCTAAAAATCGCTTAACACCGATGTTTAATTTGAGCCAGTGGTTTCAGGAGGGGCCCACCAGCACTCAGACCGGCACTTATTTTTCCTCAACAAACTTTGATCCAGAGCAAGAGAGAACAAGCATTTACAATGGTCTCGCAATGACATTATTTTGAGCTATTGACATTGTAAATGGCAATGCCTTTAAAAAAATTAAAAGGCATTGTTATTTACAATACCAATAGCAACACCTATTGCATTTCATAGCGCGGTGTCCGTGAAGACGGCGCCGCGCTTATTAAAGTAAAAAATATATATATATTTTTTTAAAAGTGTGTGTTGGGGGGCAGAGAGAAGAAGAAATGTCGAGATATGTGAGATGGGGAAATAAGGCACGGAGAAGACTGTATTCTGCTCAGGGTGTGGCGAGTTCGGGGAGGCACAGTTGCGTATATTTTGGTTTGGGGTGTATAGTTTGGTATGGGCCCCGGTGCCACTGCACCTGCTATACTATTGATAGCTATGCGCCTTTGGGTAGAGGCTGGTGGGAGGGATGGTGGCGCTATTACTGGCCTCTGAAGCGTAATGCCATCTTTTAAGTACACCACTGAACATAACAAATATACACACTCCCCGAGGCCCCCCTGAAGCCCGTGTCTGCCAGGGTCTGAGTGGTGTGTAAATGCTGCGAGTTCTGCGAGGTATAGAAATGTATGTGGAGTGACTGTGCAGATTGCATACATAGTTTCCTGCGTGTTACTTTCCTTATCTTTGAGTGTGAAATAAATGTTATTTTTTGAACAGTGAAGGGTTAGAGAGGGAGGAGGGGGATACGAGGTGAGGACGGAGGAAAACGGGGGAGGTCCTGGTTTTAGGAAAACCTATTCCCTCCTCTCGAGGAACAACTGCTATATTCATCAGCGGCGTCTCGAGCTACAGCGCCCCGAGGGAAGCGGACGTGGAGTCAGCGCGCCACGACCACCTTTAAAGTGCCCACGTGGACGCCCCGGCTGTCAGTGCCACACTGCCCGCACCGTGCCAGCAAAGATGAGGAGTGCCATCTGGTTCTTGGTCGGACTTCTTCTGCTGGCTGGACAGGGCTGCAGCCAGCAGCCGCACGTAAGGTCAGAGCCGCCCTCGGGGGGTCACGAGCAAAGGGGGACAAACCATACCTCTCTGGTCCTCAGCGGGCAGATCTGCTGTAGGTGCGAGGGTGCCACCACCCGCATCCTTACTCTTTCCTAGTCGCTCCCCCTTCGGCTGAGTTTCCGGCGGGAACGGCCATATTTCACGAGTGTGTTTACGTTTTTGCTTTGGAATTCTGCAAGCTGTGGCAGCGCTGCGAGCCCCAAAGCACGGAAGGTGAGCTGGCCGAACAGGTGAGGGCGCAGCCCGGCATGCGGGCAGGGTGTGCCCCTGGCTCAGCGGGGCTGGCAGCACCTGCGCAGGGCAGCACCCAATATATTAATTGTTCACTTCAGCTCATAACTCTTCAGATATACAATGGGGTCCAAACCAACAAATGACACTACTACCCTTAATACTTTCAATCTGAACATTAGAAAGCCAGTGTGCCATGGGAGCAATGAAAGCATTTTGCAGTTACTGCACTGGCTTAGGACAAATAAAACAGACGGCGGAGATAGCCATAAAAAAATCCTGCCTTTTTGCAGCTTCGCCAGGGATAGCTGCGACTGTTCGCTGCAGGCAGCATTGTATCCTACACCTTTCTATTCACTTGAGGCTTTATCATGGGCTATTTGTTCTGAAAGCAATGCTTGTAAATCGTTACTTTCCTTACTACGGAGTTTTGGCCCACTCTTAAAGTATATTTTTAAGGATTATTTTGCATTAAATTTGTGGTATCTTTCCACAGCTGACGTGATGAGACTTCTTACCAAACTGTACTCATTAGAACGCTCCTTATAGTTTGTTTGCAGCAGGAGCAATGCTGGGTCTGCAGTACATGAATCACAAGCATTAGAGAATACAATAGCTCGGCCATTTAGAGCCGCAACAGCTTGGCTTTGCCAAAGCTTTGTAGGCCTATAACTAGAATTTACTATCTGCCAATTTAACATAACATGCACGAAGAATGCATTAACACAAAGCTTAAAAAATGTTGAATTCAAAGTATTTACTCAAAGTGCAATCGCACAATAACCATCTTTACATTACTAAAAGAAACAAGCGCTGAAACACAAGCGCGGCCCCCCGACCGCGAAAGTTAATTGTTGTGAGAGAGGGGGGGAGCAGGAGGTGAGCCCGCGAGTGGTGCGCGTGCGCGCGCTTGGGAGAGTCTTCACTTTTTAAGCACTGCACTCGTGCTTGTGGCGCGCCCCTGCTCGCTCCCGCAAGGTGGATGCCGCCACAAGCACGAGTGCAGAGCTTGAAAATGAGCAGAGCGACGGCTAAAGGCCCTCCTAAGCAGCGCATGTGCGCTGCGTAGGCGAGACCTAAAAACACAAAAGGGAGAAAGAAGAAGGAAGAGAAAGACAGAAAGAGAGTGACAAAGGACGAAAGTAGGAGTGAAAAAGAATGTACTAGACTCTAGGGTGAGATCAAAAATGAAAGAGTCACTGGTGGTGAATTAAAGGGGCATGAGATGAAATTAAGACTACGCAGCATCAGTTTTCCGCACCCCGACCTTCAACAGCATCGGCACTGGGCTTCTGAACAAAACTTTGAGCTCCGTACTTGTTCTTTTACAAATTAAGCACTGCTTAGCGCTCCTCCAAAATTGTATTTTGGGTAGTTAGGATGCTGCCATTACTGACCCATCAGTGTACTGGAGGAGGAGGAGGACAGACATCTCAGCACACACTTCCAGTGCATCAACCAGCTCTCGCATCACCCTTAGAAGAATGAAGGCTTGAGTTAGCTTTGCTGTGTCTTCCAACTTTTGCCGTCAGCATTACATGCAGTTCGTTGCCCAATGTACATATCTAACCAGTGGCGGCTCGCAGTGGGAGTGCTGTGGGGCGGTGAGGCGGGGGAGGGGCAGGGTGGGGGGGTAGTGGAGTCGGACATACGACGTCCACGAGTAAAGTAAAGTATTGCCGAATTGGCGATGCAGCGCGCGCAAGGTAAATATTTTTATTTATTTATTTACCTACTTTACTCACGGACGTCGTATGTCCGACTCCACTACCCCCCCACCCTGCCCCTCCCCCGCCCGCCACCCCGCAGCACTCCCACTGCGAGCCGCCACTGTATCTAACTGAGCTATCTTGCCACCACTTGAACGTATGACCTGCAAACTACACCTAAATCTTTGCAAACAAATCACTGGGCAGTCTTCTAGGATTCAAATGTGGAAACAACAGATTACACACTGTGCACTGCACCAGATACATTGAGCATGAGATAGTTGCTGAAAACATACCCCTTCAGCAGGTACCTTAAGCCACAGATATATTTCCAGTTCAAACACTTTGCCTGCAGATACAACCATTAAAGTAGCTCAGCTGATTAATGTTCCTAGAGCAGAAATCAAAGGGTAATGTGAAAGTCACAGATTATTAACTTGTTGAGGCCAACACTGCTTTTCATCCCTGTTAAATTGATACACTGAGTGCCACTGATGTGGTTGATAACAAAACCTATTACTCAGTAGCGGCTCCTGGAGGGAGTGCTGCGGGGCGGGGGAGGGGCAGGGTGGGGGGTAGTAAACTCCGGCATACGGCTGAACGGAGGTAAATACATAAATAAATAAATAAAACGAATTACATTGCGCACGCTGCAACGCCAAATGGCGATGCAGCGTGCGCAATGTAATTCGTTTTATTTATTTATTTATGTACTTACCTCCGTTCAGCCGTATGCTGGAGTTTACTACCCCGCCCCGTCCCACCGCCCCGCAGCACTCCCTCCAGGAGCCGCTACTGCTATTACTTACTATGCTAATTAACATGGGGAAGTCATGCTTTCATAAAGGAGATGCTTAAGTCCTAATTTCAAAGATGGCAACTGATAAGTAAATGTCCATAACTGCAGATTCTCCTAAGCAGTTATGAAGGAGAGTCCTGTTTTTTTTAAAAACAGCTATTGTTATGCAGTCTCTTTTCTTACTGTTTATTTGACGCTTTTTAACGGACTACATATACCATAATGCATTTTGGTTTAAAGCAGGAAATGACAAAATACAACCAATAACAAGCTAGGGATAAAAGGGCCATCAACTACTGGCTCCGCCTCTTCTCTTGATGCATAAGTTAAAGTCTGTGCATGATTCTAAAGAACAAAACTAATGAGATAAGTCCAAGAAAAAATAGATTATAACTAGGGCTCCCGGTTTTATGGTATTTATTTTTTTGCCATTTCCGTCTGTATTTATCCATATTTATTTTTTGGGCATTTTTTCTGTATTTATCCGCATTTATTTTTGCCACAAGCAAAAGATGACGCTACAGCTAGTATTTTTCCACATTTATTTAAATTGACAAGGCATCAGGCGTGAGAGTGCTCTGCACACAGCCAACATGTACAGCTCTCAGACCCAGATCGGCTCTCTCTAATACTGCGTGTGAAAGTGTATTGGGTGAGAGAGCTGTACTCGTGTGTGTGCTGGGAGACTTAGACCCCTTGCCCTGCCCCCCGCCCCCACACACACAAACACTCGCATACTTTTGCTCAACCTATCTCGGGTAGAACTCTGAAATTCAATATTTACAGCAAAGAGTGCTTTCTTTCCAGCAGACATGTAGGTACGTCCAAAATCTGATGTGCGCAGAGAGGACAGTAATAGGTGAGGGCTGATGGGCTACAGGGTGCTAAGGGCACTTCAGACAAGGGTTACGGTGTTATGCGGCAGCCAAGCAGATCACAAGAAAAACGAAAATAAACACGGGGATGCGAACAGCTGGTGCTGCCACTTAATACGTGGGGTGGGGGAGGGAGGGCAGGAGCCCGAGGCTGCAGAGGGACAGAGAGAGGCAGGAGCGGCTTTTAAGGCATATCGATCGGTCCCCTGAGGCCACATACATAGGGCACATACACATACCTTGGAAGTACAAATGGCGGCGGGCTGGTGCAGGCTAACTCGGGCGGTGGAGTCCTGGATCCCTGGAAATGCCAAACAGGAAGGCGTCTTCAAACGTGGTGGTCCGTAGGGCGGGCAGAAATACAGGCAGGTGAGCCCCCAAAATAAAGGGCAAATGTTACCAGGGCGGGGCTGGAGGTATTAGCACGCCCACACTGTGACGCTTCAAAACAACCAGGATTGGCTCAGGGTCATTTAAAGACCCTGAACCAATAGGTCCACAGTACGTCACTGGAAGGAATTCCCAGCATCGGAACAGGGGCGTGGCACGGCAACTCTGAACCAAGGCAGCGCGGCAAAATTTACTCATATTTTTCCGTTTCTACATATAAATACAGACAAAGGAAAAATACTTTTCCGTCTGTATTTATATGTAAAAATCCGTAAAAACGGAAAACCGGGAGCCCTAATTATAACTTCCCATCCTTCTGCATAATCAGTCCGATTAGTTCATTTATGGTCCATGTGGCATTGTCCAATATCCATATCCAATTTCGGCCTTTCTTCCCGATGCCTGATTTGTCGCAGACACTGAAAAGAAATTAAATATATATGATTTAGGGTTGGAAAGAAATGTAGAGGTGGGATAATAATCACCTCCTTGTATTTGATAAAATAAGGACTCTCCTTCACAGTTGGCTAGGAGAATCTGCAATTTTATTACAAGACAGAGGCTCATATTATGCATGTGTAAAGCATATTCACAACAGCATAATCTACTAGCTTACAATAAAAGTTCTTAAACCTTTATACTCTAGACCAGTTTGCAGCTTTAAGGATATCGCCCCTCTAGCCGAATGGGCACCAAACTAATCTGCATTCACATCTGCTATTGACATAATATATTTAACCCATGTACTAAAAGTGATGGAAGACACAGGAGTAAAGGGTCTGCACAAAGCTATAAGTAATTAGGGGGCATCTGACCTTAAGTTCCTAAGTACCAAAGTCCATTAGAATGCATGGTTAGAATCCTCTTCTTTTTTTTTTTAAAGTGAGATCAACAGAAGTATTTTACCTCTGTAAAACCAGAAGGATCTTGGCATGAAACTCAAACCCAATGAAAAAGAGCAGGTCTTTTTAGTGGACAGATCTTTTACTGCAATGGAAAATTGTAAAGAATTTCCTGATATCTTCACTGATAGCTTGGGCCTACCTATCAAATTTCAGCATAAACTAAAATTAAAGGCCGATAGCGTGCCAAATGCACACAAGATACGACATATACCAGATTTAATGAAAGAGCTATTAAAATGGGAATTAGACTAACTATTTATTCATAGTGTCATTGGACCAAATGAGCGGTCTGAGTGATTAACACACATCGTTTTAGTGCCCGAAGCTAGTAGCAAAAACATATTGTTATGCATCAACACTAGAGATCTAAATGCCAACATCTGGGTTCAAATGTACCCTCTTCTGAGGATAAAATGAGATGCTCAGCCTGTTGGGTAAGGTTACTTGTTTCAATGTCATAGATTTGTCATTGGCCTACCACCAGTTTGAACTACACCAAGATTCAAGGTCACTTACTTCTTTTATTGCACATTTAGGTTATTCAGAAAGACATTTGACTTGGCTTCAGCATCAGCCGTATTTCAGAGGATAATGCAACACATCTTGGATGATCTCCAGAATGTCCCCTGTTTTCAGGATAACATTCTAATTTATGGAACATCAGTGGTAGAACATGGATTCGCCGTAAGGAGAGTATTGACAAGGTTGAGGGAGCTGGACTAACAATAAAATTGGGAAAGTGCCAAATCGAGGTATGATTAGTTGATTTTCTAGGACACACATTGTTAAAAGATGTAGGTAACTCAAGGGTAGATTTAGTTGAAGCCGTTAAAAAAGCTCTTGCCCTATCCAAAAAAGACAGGCTTAAATAATTTTGTGGCTTAGATGACTACTAGTCTAAATTTTTAAGGAATGTTGCTAATGGAGTAGCCCTTAAAAAAAAATACGCAGTTGGATTGGGATTAACATTGTCTGGATGCCTTTTAATGGGTAAAAGAAGTCACCTCCTGTGCCCCAGCTCTGGGAAACGTAGATGTTACTAAAAAAAAATATTTTAATCATAGATGCTAGCGCTAACAGTTTTGGAACTATTCCAAGTTGTTGATGGAAGGGAGTGCATAGTGGCTTTTGCCTCCCAGACCTTGAAGGGCTTTCAGAATAAATACTCTGTCACTGAACAAAAGACATTATCCCAGTGGCAGCTCCTCCGCAATGGCGGAGGAGCATCGCCCCACTGCCTGGGGCAGAGCCAGCAAACGAAAAATAAAATGATCTAGCATCATTTTATTTTTCGTTTGCCAGCTTGTGCATGGAGGGGCGGTGCATGGGAGGGTGGAGGAGGAGTGCTTGTGCACTCCCTAAATGCTCATGTGTGTTTGGCCGGCCGTCTCAGGCCGACCAAACACACATGTGCACGTAGGTTTCTCCAGCCCGGCTGCATTCAGCAGCCAGGCTGGAGAAACCCCCACAGACTCCCTGGTCTCAGCAGGGCGACTTTTCCACCCGCTCAGACCAATCCCTGTGCTGCTCTGCAGCACTGGGATTGGCTGGGAGTCTGTCGCAGGGGCTGCTGGGACCCAGGAAACGGCCAGCAGGAGCGACGCGGGAGGCAGCTGGCAGCGTCGTTTTTAAAATTATAATGTACCCGTGCCATGTAACCCCTCCCCTGCCACCTGCGCTCGCTCTCCCGCCCCCCGCGCTCGCCTCACCACCCTTTGTCACTGCAGCCGCCACTGTATTAGCCTGTTTTTGGGCCATCAGGCATTTTCTTGTGGGTCCATCATTCACCCTGAGGATAGATCACAAATATATATACTAAACCTGGTAACTACCACTCTCAATGGGTGATGATTAAAGTGGTGAATCACATGACCATGTCCGTGTTGACTGACCTCTCCAAAAACAAGTCCCAATAGGAGGGAATTCCAAAGGCCACAGTTACAGACAAGAGCGTGCACTTTACATCTGAAAATATGAAGGAGTACCCGAGTGAAATGTTAGTTTCTCACATGAAAATGGCCCTTGCCTGTCCTGGAGCTAATGGATTGATGGAGAGAGTAAATCAAATAATTAAAGATTGTATTCAGACAGCGGGTGTAATGGGCAAAAGTACAAAAAGGTTACTCCAAAACATGCTTTGGTCATACCAAACAGCTCTCAACAGTGTAACTGGTATCTCCCTGCTTGTGTCACTTCAATGGAGACAACCTGGAACTAAGATATCCCATTGTTAGTTGAACAGAGGTAATCATGTGTAGGTTAAAAGAGAAACGTCTTTGAGTAGTGTTGCTGCACACTAGTTAGGTTGCAAGAAAAGATATGACTTTCGCTATGGATCACACAACAGAAATAGAATGTAAGTGAGTTAGTACTGGTTAAGAACCCCAACATGCAGAAGAATAAGGATAGTAAGATTTCTAAGCCTTGGAGAATTACGCAGAATTATGCAATGTTGTGATGTTGGAAACGGGCAAACACAGAGCATGGACAGGCTGGCCAAGTGCCCTTCCACTGAATGCGAGAATGCTTCTAACAGTCCACCTTCCATGTGGCTCTCCCCAGAGTGGTCCATCAGTTAAAGGAAAGCATAGGACTCTGTTGTGGCATAAGGATTATGAAATGAGTCAACCCTTCCATTTCTGTTATGGAAGGAGATGTGTTGTGATCTCATAATTAAATCTCACTTCCTGTCCAGAAAGGGGATGTTCACTACTGTATTTATTGTATTCCCTGTGTTTTAGGTTGCCCTTGTTCCTTGTCTTCTTCCTCCCTTCATTCTCCCTGGTACCTACCTGCCTTCTCGCCCTGTCCCCAAATTGGAATGCTCCTTAGAGTGTTGGGTTGTGAGAGGTTGTTGTAAGAAGAAAACTGTTGGAGTACGAAGATTGAAGGGAATCAGCGGATGAGTCTTGGAGGTATTTGTAGTTCAGAAAAATAAACTTCCTTTGCTTTGAATCATATTGTCTTCGCCTTTAATACAGTTCCTTTGTTTGATGATGATCATTTGGATTTATACGACCTGTTGCTTTGGTGTACTACCTGTGCCAGGTATTACATTGGAAGTCATTACATCACAGGCAGTCCTTCTGGAATCATTACTTCGCAGTTAAGCACTAGTAAGTACTTTAAAAATATATAAATGTACTTAACCTTGAATTTCTGTACAGGAAGCCGGTGTAGACAAATGAAGTTAGAGGAGATGTGAGACATTCTGTTGAGCCCCAACATAAGCCAAACTGTGTCTCTTGTTTCATCAGGTAAAGGTGATTAAGGTCCTCATTCTCAACTGGGAGATGATCCTGATTCCACAGATAAGTGGGACGAGGAAGGCTCATAGGCCAAATAGGTATTTCCCAAAAAGTATAGAACACTGCAGAGCCAATTGTTTCCCCACACACATTCCACCAGGAAAAGTAGTGAAATATAAGTGAGAAAATGGCCAAGAAAACATTAGAGGATCAGGGTAGAAATTCCTACCCCAGCGGTTACTCCAGATTCAGTGGGAACATCTCAGAATGGTGTGGTAAGAGCACAGCAGGGAACTATTGCACTCTATGGTACCAGGACTTCCAGGAGGAGTATTCCCACAAAGAGAGCTCCACAACTCCTGTAACAAAGGTCTTAGAAGTCACTGTGGGAAATCAAGATATACAGAATTATAATAACCATAACACAAAAGAATAATGATTTCAAGACAGTTTTACAACAGGAAGGACAAAACAGATTAGGTTTTGTAGAAGTCAGCTAAGAAAAATGCATGTGTGGTGAGCTTGTGGATATGATTTGAAATGAGAGCTCTGAGTCACAAATTATGCTCATTTTGATGACAGGAGTGGCTGATACAGAGGGAGTATCAAGAGCATGTGGTCACCAGCCACAGTCCCATGAAATAGAAGGGCTGTCTCCAGAATTAAGCCTAAGAGAGTTGGGATCAATCCACCTGGCTTAAGATATCATGAAGCCCTTGAAGCTCTTCTAGAGTAAAAAATGAACTCCTGAGTTGAACAGGTGAAAATTAAGACCCTGTATGTATCAGAGTCGGCCTTAGGGCCGAACGCTGGGCCGCCCCACAAGGATGGGTCTTGAATTATGATCTGGAGGCAGAGAGTGTAGTATCCTTGCACTTTATTACAGCAGCTTCCACCTTTCGTGGTGGACATTCCATTCCATCATATGTCATGAATCCTCATCATATTCTGCTACTGTCGTTTGACTACATGGCAGTCCAAGAAGCAGTATTTGGCAGTAGGCTCACTGACAGAAGGATGCCTCGGCTTGCTGAGTATGCGTGTTTCCTTAAACCTACAATCTTATCCTGTATTACTACAATTTGGCAGCAAGTGACAGGAAGCACACCCAGGAGCCACTTCATCCTTCTCGGAGAACAGACTGAGGCCCCAGATGTTGCCTGTGTTTTGCAGCCTTGAACTAGTTGGGTAATTTAATGGATCATATCGGTAGAGATGATATGCTGAAGCTGTTTTAAACTGAATTGAGAGCAATACATCCTGCTTAAGGGAAAATCAACTTACCAGAAAAAAAATTAAACACTGGCCTCTTGCATGAGAAAGCACAATGTACATTTGGGAAAACCACCAATCGCGTGGGAGAAAGGTATGAGGTACACTGTGAGAAGAGAGTGATGGAAAGTAAAATACCATAAACCAATGCTTTGCTGTCTCCCCTGAATTGTTGTGTGTTTGGATTCTTATGTGCCAAGTGTGTTCAAAATCACATGCTGCACTCACGTGACCCTGCCTGCTGGCATTTTGGATGTGGCAGCTAGTAAACTCAACATGTTTATAAAAGTTTATGCTGCTTTGTGCGCTTGGGCAATTGGTGAACCAACGCATTGCAATGGGGAGGCAGCTGGTTCAACACACCCAATGGCATACATTAGTGCATTAATTGTCCAGTTTGGTTTTGGTGAGATAATTCAATTAAAAATCACTCCTCTGTTTTTCTATCTGTGCCTTGTGATCCAAGCTCCATGTGGAAAAGAGTGGAAAGAATACTTTCTGAATTATATTATGACTTTTAAGGAAGAAGAAGAATTACCAACTGAAAAAAGGATGAAGGGGAGCAGGAGAAGGAAGTTAATTCAGTAATGCCACAATTGATTTATTCGTGTTTTTAACTTCTCAAGTCTGCAGTAGAATTGATTAGATATGATTTGAACAATGATTTAGAAATCATTGGTGCTGCACCTGTAGAGTCTGTGCTAGGAGAGATAATGTGCTATACAAGAAAATCTAAAAAAATTAATAATAACAAATAGGGTATAGGTTAGTAGGAAGCAAAGAAAGTAAGAAACAATTGACGATAATGTGTCTCGTCTTAGGAATTTTTCGATTTCCTGTAGGTTTTTAGAAACTAAACTGATTAGCTAATTAGATGTCAAATAGTCATGCTCACTAATAACTCGAATGTACAGGAGAGACCGTGCCCGCAAGAGCATGGGCAGGGAAACACGTCTGCTCTCACCTGGCGGGAGTATTTTTAAAGCTCTCGCTGGTGGGAGCAGACAAGCTTTCGCTGCCCAGGCTCAAGGGTGGGCTCTCCGGGAAAACATTAGTGAGATGACCCCAGGGAATGGGGTCCCCGGGGCAATTTCAGGCTCTGGGAGGGGGGTGAGCATCCCCCTACCCCTTTCAGTATGTGTATTGGCCCCAGGGAATGGGGTCCCTAGGGCCTTTTCAGGCTCGGGGACGGGGGTGCTTACCGGGTGGTATATTTTTTGTTAGTGCAGAAGCCCATACTTTATTAAAAAAAAAAATGCTACAGATTCACAGGTTCTTGCCCCTTGGGGAGCTCCCTCTGCCCCCCTCCTCCCCCCCACCAGGACTAGGGTGGCAGGGTATCCCAACCCTGCCCCCTTATTTCTATTTTTAATGTTTTTCAAGGACTCAGGAGTCCAGAGCCCTAAGATGGCTGCAGCCATATCGTTGTTGATGTGGTGGCAGCCAATCAGCTCTCCTCTGGTGATCTGTCAGCCCCTTGGAGCCTCCGCAGCATGGAATATGCAATGTTTGTGAGGCTTTATTACTCAAAAATTACTGATTACTGAATGGATTTACAGCACATCACAAAAAGCATGGTTCCTGGACCAAGATCTACCTTACTGCCAAATTTACGGTAAATCCCGTCAGCCGTTTCGGCTGTAACTGTGTCTACATTTCCTATGGAAAAATAAATGGGGAAAACACATTTTCAAACCCCCTTTTTCTCGGTCCCTGCTTGATGGATCACCCCAAAACTTTCCAGTGTGGAACTGAGGTGGAAAAACATTCTGTGGAAGTCGCCACTAGGTAGTTATTGTTAGGATTGTGTTTTCATAGGAAAAGCATTTTGCCTTTTCCTAATAACTTTGTCGGCGTTTAAAAAAATGTTTGTATATGCTAGAAAAAAAAAGGTTAAAGTGGCTTTATAGTTAATTGAAAATGTCAGTAATAACACCATGTTTTAAATGAAAAAAACACTGAAATTCACCAGTTATACTTTACTTAGCTAACTATAACATGCGCACCCGAAATGCCCTACTTATGAGCTCACATATCATATAGCAAAGGTGAGTCAGACTACCTAAAAAGTGTTCGATACAGCTCGAAGGCTGTACGTCGGAGGTCCTTGGGTCAGCTAAGGGAGTTTGTGTGTGTGTGAATGGTAATTTATGGTTTACGTGATTCTGCACCCTTTAGTAATTAATTTCTTATCTGAAATCCTATACTACCATAAACAGGACATGATGGAGGCACAAGTTATAGTTAGCTCAGTAACGTATCACTTGTGAGTTTCAGTGTGTATTACTTGTGAGTTTCAGTGTGTTTTTTGCATTTAAATAGTGATGTTATAACTGACATTTTCACCTAACTGTAATGTCACTTTATCCTTTGGATTTTTCAGTGAATTTCTAGGTTTTCATTATTCTAAAGTTAGATCACATTATCATACCAAATTATAATGTCACTTTAACCTTTGGTTTTTTTCAGAGGATTACTGGGGATTTTTTACATGAAAGTAAGATTTTATTACTATACTAACCCCTACCACGCATGGCTGAAGGCCAGGCCATGGCCTGCTGCAAACCACCATTCAGGAGGCCAAACATCCACCATGCACAGCCGAAGGCCATGTGGGAAACCCCCCTGCCGGCGGTCAACATCTCACAAGTGGCCATCCCACCACAGATGCCCACCCCTCATTTTTTACATTTTTTGGTCCTGGGGTACTCCTGTGTGACCACTCACAGAGCCACTCTGAGTTCTGCAGGACTCCCACGGGAACTTGACAAACCCCCAATTGTTTTTTTTCTTCATTTTTGTCCCCTGGGAGGGTCTCTCTGGGATACAAGTGGCAGGGGATAGGGTATGCCTACTCTGCCCCCTTATATAAATTTGTAATTTATTTTGCAGGACTTGGGAACCAAGTCCCAGAAGTGGAGACCACAATAGTTTTCTTCCCATTGCGCCCACTAATCAAATCGCTCAATCCTGCAGGACTCGTGCTGGACGAGATGATCAAAATTCTTTTTTGGCTGTTTTTTCCCTGCGGGTGTCAACCTTAATTTCTGTATAATGGCTGAACACAATTACACCAAATTACAAAAAGCATACTTTCTGGGTAAAGATCTAACTTTCTGCCAAGCTTGGTGTAATTCTGTTCAGCTGTTTTTCTATATTGTTGTGTAATTTTTCCTATGGAAATTACATGGGGGAAAAGCATTTTGAGATCAAAGTGATCAAAGCTGTTAATTTTGATTCTGGATTGAGAGTCTTAGACTGTGTATTTCTAGGGGGGATGATCAGCCACATTGATAAGCGACAATGGTGTCCACTTTAAGTTCTGTAAGATAAAGGTATTTTTAAGGAAGAGGTGAATTTTATACAATATTCTGGGCCTTCTTTATATTATGCAGATGCTGGATATCCCCCAGAAAAGTGGCAGATACACAATCTGCTCTATTTAGCGTGCATAGAGGTTCTATACATAGGACGGACGGGACACCTGCTGTATTTTTGTGGATGTCACACACCTGCCAAACATTAAATAAGGCTCTATTTTCCTTTATCAGCATAGCAAGAATAAACTTGTGGAAAGTTTTAATTGTGTGGATGAGGGTTGCATTCAATTGGCAGGTATGAATAAATTGAATTGGAAGGAAGAGTTGAAAAAAGTAATTTGGTCTTGGAGTACTACGGTCACCATAGAGTACAATCCTCTCTCTGATTGAGGGGTAGAGTGCCATGCTCAAAAGTGAGTCTATGTTGGATTCAGTGATTGAAAATAATGGATTTGTCTCAGAAGAAGGTCATAAATAGGATGGATGCTGCTCAGGAGTTTTACAAAAGAAATCAAGATATGAGAGTGGGATCTAAGGTTGAGGTAAGGTGAGTTAATATGTGTTAGCTAAAAAAATGTAAAAGTTGGAAAAGGTATGTCCAAATTGTCAGAACCTTTGAAGGTGATTTACCTGATTTGTAGTTCTGTAAGGCTTGAAGATGGTAAAGTCTGGCATTTGGGTGATGTAAAGTCCCTAAGGTCTGACATATTTTATGTTAGGTGGTATAGACCTTAGTAATTTGAGATCATGGATTTTACAACACTTTATATAAATCCCTATTGATTAAATGCGCCCCTATGACATCATTCAGACATACAAGTCGGGGATGAATTAAAGTCCCTAAGGTCCGACTCCATCTTATGTAGGCCTCAACTCCATCTTGGCTAATGTAGACCGCCAGCTTCCCTCTCTCAAACAGTAGAAGTCACCATCTTTCCTGATTTATGCAGAATCATTGTCATGTCTGCTATTAGATGCAGATGTCGGTTGACCTTACCTTTCTAAGAACTGTGAAAGTGTCAAGTCCTTTGATCGATTACAAAGATACAACGGTCGACGCAACATTTGTCTGGGTCAAATGTCTACTTTCCACCATGTCAAGGTTAATTAAGAACACTTACAGACATATAGCCAAAATAGTGCGCTCTGAATTGATGTCCTTTTACCTTATATGTTCATAGATTGAATATATAAGGATGACCGCTTGCCAGGAGAGGTCCTTCTCCCAGAGTATTGCCCGAGATTCTGCCAGAGATGGCTTCACCTACTGCCGGCACACTTTGCACTTTGCAGATGCTACATCTCGCCTGAAGCTGATAACGCTGAGTCCAGGAGGAAGATTGACTGACTACTACCGCAGCTTCTGCTTGACCTTCGGGGGAACACTGTCTTCGCACCTCCACTTTGCTGTCAACAAGATATGCAGTGTGTCTCTTCCCCCTTAGAAACTCTGAACTGCAGGTTGTCTGCCAACCATGCTCTCTTAGTATAGCGCATAGAAGTAGACATTAGGGTGTTAGATCCTAGGTGACATCTTAAATGACATTTTAACAATGCTGGAAATTTTCATTTTATTCTCGTTATTTATAACATGCCTTCTTGCTGTTTTTTTAATATTATGTGTAGCTGTTTTAGATGTACTGAGAAGCAGATTGTTCCTGTAGTAATAAATACTTTTAATTTAAAAGTGTTCATTCTTTTTAGTAGAGTGTGTGTGATATGGTGAATAATGAAATAAGGTCTGTTACTGTTTCCACAGTGCCCCTGATACCAATACGGGATTGTTAGCAATGGTTCTAAGCCAATTACACATTGAATAGTGTTTTGCTGGGCTACAATAATCTGTCTTTCACATTCATCGCTGGTGCATTGAAAAGATTTCACCCGTGTCACTCGAGGGTGGGAAAGCACACCTTGTAGAGTTACGCCAAAGTTGTAACTTATGGAAGATAGGTAATGTGGTTGTGTGTAAAAGATTGGATGAAACTTTTCTGTCTAGGTTGATATAGAATGGAAGAAGGTCATTTGAGGTTGTGTGCTTGTGAGCTGGACTGTCATGTCACAGATGATTCTCTCATTCAACGGAAATCAGATGCGGATGGTTATACTCGGAGATAAAATGCTGCTGAGTATAGGAGAGGAGTTACCTTAGCGAGAAGGCGCTCTAGAGGAAGGAAGACCAGGTGAAGAGAGAATGCGTGTTGGTAATTTTGTATGTGTGCCTAGGGAGTTTTGTACAGCTTTAGAAAAATAACTGTGATATTGCCTATCATATTAAGAAATTACATTTGTCAAGAAGAGTCCCTTTATAATGGTAATTGCACACAGTGTACATAGAAAAACTGTGAAGTGACCTAACAAATGTATGAAATACATTTGTGAAGAAGGCTCTCTATATCTGGTCATTGCTAGTCATTGTACCTGCTAAACATAGAGAGAACCTAATTCACAAATGCGATTCCACAATTTCTTAGGCAATTTCTTTGTTTTTCTATTTCTGTATACAGGCAGGCACACTGGCATTTCCAATTCCATTGCATTCATTTTTTCGTATAGCTTCTTTTTCTTATTTCGCAAATTTACCGGTTCTCTTTCATTGATCTCTGATCTATGTACCTGGAAGAATAGGATCAGCTTTATTTTACAAAGGGAAATGTGTGAAGTATCTTCCAATTGTATAATGCCAGCTTCCCACCACCTATTGGCAGCCATTTTATTCCATCTTACGTACGTCATGGAATTCTCATTAAATCCTACTCTGGTTGTGTGATGACACAGCTTTCCAAGGGGTGTCAGCTGGTTTAGGCTTGCAGGCAGAATGGTGCCTGGGTTGTGCTGAATAAACATGTCTACTTAAACACACAGGATGAGAGCCTGGATGGATACAATTTGCAAAAAAGGAGAAACACCAGCCTCCCAGAGACATTCCAAGAGGGTGGCAGCCAATCTGACTTAATCAAGAATTAGGTGAAAATTATTCAGTGCTGAGACTAGCACGTAGGGGAAGTGGAGTGAAAATCCTTGCCGGCAAAGACCTTACTTCGGGTGGACTGCTGACAGTTGGGTGTGCAATATAAGGTAAATACTCAGAGAAAAATATAAAGGGGCTTATTTACAAGCCCCTTGTGCCACCCGTACGTCACTTTTCCCAAGTTAAAAATGACGCAAAACTGGCGCAAGGGGCTTGTAAATAAGCCCCAAAGTGTTTTGAATTGATGGGGCAGGAAAGTTAGAGAGAGAAAATATATATTGATGTGCATGCCTGTATAAGACAGACAGACAGACCAGATAGACAGATTGACAGATAGATAGATAGATAGATAGATAGATAGATAGATAGATAGATAGATAGATACTCTAAGAAAATTATAAAGTGTTTTGAATTAATGGGGCAGGAAAGATAGAGAAAATATATATGGATGTGCATGCCTGTATATGACAGACAGACAGACAGACAGACAGATAGATAGATAGATAGATAGATAAATAGGTACCGAGTACCTGCAGTGTTCCACTGCAGAGCTCATGACGAGTGATACATGTCTGATATATATATATATATTTGACAATTGATAAACAACTTGAGAAATAGATTTGGACGTTCTTGTCGTTTAGAGGCTTGTAAAAATCACTTCTCAGTGTGTATTGTCAGGGAGCAATGTGATGCTGTAATTTTGGCAATAAACACTGTACACGATCTCATGCCATAAAGACCTTACAATGAGATCATATTGTGGCAATAAAAATAAAGATTTGTTATGCATGCCTAACGACGGGTTGCATAGCTTTCAGCTCCTTGAACGTGGAGATCTGTTTCATAGATTCGGTACACCTCGTTATTTTCTGGGTAAGATTACAGCGTTTGTGAAATGTGCTTCCATGGTGACAGTTTTTTATTTTCACTGCACTATACCTGGAGCCTGGCCGTGTCAATGTGGGAGGAAAGGAACAGTGGACAGAAGAAGAGCTTGCCTGTCCAGCTCCTAGAAGCAACACATACTGAAAATGAGTGCTTTATAAATGATGCAACTATTAAGTCTAACAATGTGTTCATCGCCATGCAAACCACTGCTCTGCAATGTCAGAATTAGAGATGAAATGGAGACTGTAACCCTTCACCAATAACCTTTCATGTGTCTGAAACCCAAGAGAACTATACAAAAAACATACCTTCTGTGAGAGATCAAATTACTTTTGATCTCTCCTTGACAAACCTATGAACTATCCTAAACAACTCTTTGAACTGGGTAACACCGCCGATAGCCCATTCATCTCCACATCTATCAAATTTGATGACTTATCCAAGAAAACAGAAGAGTTTGTACAGTTCTTTGACTCCAAAGTAAATTCGCTAATAGATCAAGATGACCGTCGTACCCCTACCACTGTGTGCAAATCCAAGAACACTTTGCAACTATTTGACATAATAAGTGAAGATTTATTCAAAATCATCATAAAAACCAAACCTTCAAACTTCATTGAGGACCCCATCCCGGGTTACATAGCCAAAGATGCCTACACTTTCATGCTCCCCCACTGGACAAAATTGGTGAATGTGTCTCAGCCAAGGAACATTTCCTGATTGCCTCAAAACTGGACAAGTCACCCCACTCCTCAAAAAACCTTCTGAAGATGTAAATGACCTCAACAATTTTCGCCCTATCTCCAATCTGCCTTTCCTTGCAAAAATCCTCGAAAGATGCGTTGCAGAGCAACTCACTCAACACATCAAAGACAACAACCTCCTTGACAAACACCAGTTCGGTTTCAATCTGGGCTGCAGCATTGAAACAGCACTGCTTCAGGTGGTCAACCAACCTGAAATCTTTTGTTCAATCACAGGTGCTCTCGAGAATTGACTACTGTAACTCTCTCTTGGCTGGTCTCCCCAAGACCCATTTCACCCATTTGAAATCAGTTCTTCATTCGGTTGCACGCTTCGTCGATGGGGCCAAAAGGAATGACATCTCACCTATGCTGGTCACTCTCCGCTGGTTGCCCATTGAATCCAGGTCCATAGATAAGATGGCTTGTATCACTCACAAGGCCATACACTCATCCATTCCTTGTTCTTTTGCAGACAAACGCGCACCCTTTGGAGACACTAGACCATAGTAAAAATGTCGAAGCTCTGCTGCTTGAACCTCTGACCTTTAAAAAGGAACAAATCATAGCAGAATCCTTCTCAGCAAACGCAACCAGAGTATGGAACTGCATACCCCAGTAACTGCGCACCACCACTTCGCTGGCAATCTTCAAAATGGAGCTGAAAGCCCTTCTCCTTCAAAGACAGTTTAGCAGTTCTTAATATGTAAAACAATAAATACCGGTGCCCAAAGTTCTGAAGGAAGTCCGCGTCTTGCGCTACTAAATGTCAGCGAGCCGCATAACAAGAATGTGTAGTCTTGAATTCACCTCATGTCTCTTTAATCCACTACCAGACACTGCCCGCACACTTTATCTCACTATGCAGGTTCCTGCGCTCTTCCTTTGTGACGCTTTTTTGGTCTTTGTCTTCCTCCTTCTTTCCCATTGGTGTGTTTTTCTCTCTCTTTTGCTCTTAGGAAATGTCTGATTAGGAAAAATAATTTCCAGTCCAAAGAAATGAGTGCTGGTGGCCCCTACCAGCAACCACTAGTTCAAATAAAGCACTGCACTTTCCTCCTGGGGAACATACTCTTCCACCTTTATGGATTAGCCTCTGACCATGAGATTTACTGCACTACCTCTGTCGCTTTAGACCCTACCTGGAATTTGGCATACCTCTTTCTTCGAACAGTAGCAATTATGTGCCTTATGTAAAGATCTTTCATTTTAAATTTGAATTCTGTATAATGATCTATGTTTAAGCGAATAGTTGTAAAGCTGTAAAGCTTACATTTTTAATTCTGTGCCTTATGTAATGATTTGCAACTTTGTAATTTTGGCCTTATGTAATGATCTTTATCTATTGTAAAGCACTCTAGCACCTCTGGGTAATGTCCGTAATATATAAAATGCATAAATAAATAAATAGATAGGTAACTAAATACATCTGGTTGTCACCGGGAAACAACCCCAGATGCCCCACTAGAGTTGCTCCTCATGGGCAAACAATAGCGAAGCCACACCAAAAAAGTGTGTGCTGAGGAAATAAACTTCTAATATACAAATATTTATTAGTAACTATGGGGTATATTCACAAGAACGTGTGATAACTACTGCAAGAGTAGCGTAACGCAACTTTCAACATCGCAGCCTAGCACAGGAAAATAATCCCGTGTCAACGTGGAATTCACAACACGGCGGTACCATGCGATAGTCAACAGATAACGCATCAAATATCAGCGTGAAAATCAAAGCCACGCCGAAAAAATGCGAAACGCGAACGCCAGAAATCATGCGATGAGGACAATCGCGGTACAGAAATCAGCGAACACCAGCCACAGGCCTGTAAATCCCACGCGTCCGGTGGGAAAAAGCACCATAAAAGAAAGAAAGAAAAAAAAAAGCCCAAAAACAATCCAAACTGCGTAGCAACATGGATGCACCCGCACCGAGTGCAGAGGACAAGCCGAACACCACAAGCCCTACGGAGGACCATCCAGGAACCCCGCTTTCGGGGAAGGGCAAGGACAAGAGGAAGAGGAAGACCGGGTACAGTCCGCAGGAAGACCAGATCATCTTAACGGGGGTGACCGAACACCATCAACAACTGTTAGGCACCTCCACTGCGGCACTGGCAACCCAAACCGAAATATGGCAGACCATCGTCACCAACGTCAATGCAGTCGGAGTGTCCAGGAGGTCACTGGAGGAGGTCAAGAGGCGCTGGCATGATCTGAAAAGTCAGACCAGTCATAAGCTCACCGCCAACAGGGAGGCAGCAACGGTGACTGGAGGTGGGAGTCCTGCGACACAGGAGGAGCTGGATGAGCGGGAGCAAATGGTGGCCACAGCCAGCAGTGAGGAGACGGTGGTAGGATTGGGTGGCCTGGACACAGCACGATACGACCTGAGCCAACAGGGTGAGTAACCACTAGGGACGGGGGGACGGGGGGAGATGGGCACAATGGCACACATGCACAATTATGCGCAGCACACCCACAATGACCGTGGAACATGTCCCTGATTGCCTTGGCACACTGCAGCACACATAGAAACGCCAAGTAGGCCCCCATCCACAATGTGCACAGAGGGCCCCCCCCTATCACCAATATCACAACCGACCCGTGCATATGTGCTGAATCCAGCAAAGCAGCGACTCTGTGACCCACACTGACTATGCAAGTAACACTGCATGTCCAATAGCATGGCAGCTGCCCCAAAAAAAAGACATGGCCCACGAAGCGACATGGAGGTAGCCAAGTGCGGATCACATCCGTAAAGGAGCAGGTCACACTCCGACGTGTCCACATGCACCCACAACCCATGCCTTACAATACGCGCAGCAGACGAACTATGCACCAGGCCACAAAAACAGTCCGCGAGCACACATGACCCAAGTCAAAAGCAAATCAGGCCCCGAAAAGCACACAATTCAAAGGCCTCAAAGGGAGAAGGCTACACCAAATCAGAGCTGCAGGGGCAACTCCCCCACAATGCAGCACACATACACAGCAATCACAGAACATCAGCAATGAAGGCAATGTGGTACAAAGTGCAACACCACAGGACAGAGCTCACTACAGGTTCAGCTCGTGCGTAGTAACTGTCCACTCACATCTGGCATTGCCTGACACTGTGTGATGATAATGTACGGGTACTACCACACATCCGTCATGTAGTCGAAAAACACACTGACTGCCATCAAATAGCCAGCTCCCCCAAAACAGTCACAATGTACATTGGCATGCAGTCTGAATGTAAACATCCACAAATCATCACCATACATGTGAAACTCTGTTAACCTGCATCTCCCCTTTACATTGCAGAGGGACAAACAACACCCCCTGCAGAGCACACCACACATCCCACCATTGATGATGAAGAGGACAACCTGCACATATGTCAAGACACCCTCCAACAGATGCTGGACAGTCTCTGCACCCCACCCCCAGGAGCAGGCCAGGCCAGCTGCCTCTAGGTGACCCCACCGCCTGCACAGACCACACAGCAGGAAACACACACCACCACGGCTGTCTCCCAGGACCCCCCGACCAATACATGGAATTCCAACGGCGTGTGTTGGGTTGCCAGGTGGAGTTGGCTCATCAGCTGCGTGTGGGTTTCGAGCTCGTGGCAGCCAAACTCGATGCCATACGTGGGTGTCTGAGTCCCATCAGGGACCACGTACAGTCCCTATCGGACACCCCCTGTACGCACCATGCTCCGCCACAGACCTTGGCTAACCTCGCTGGTGCCATGAGTCTAATACAAGAACTGTCTGGTCAGACAGGCACCAGCCATGACAGCACAGAGTTGGCACAGATGCGGAGGGCAATGGGGACCATGGAACAGATGCAGGCTGGAAGTATGTCTGCCACGGCTGGACACCAGCGAGTAGTAGCTGGGAACAGCAACGCCCTGCAGTACTCCAACTTGCCATTGCTGCCACTGAGCCGTTCCCAGATGACTGCTGCAGGAACATCGACACACACAGCTCCGACCCCTGATGTGTCCGTGGCACACTGTGATGCTGCCCCATCACCTACGCAGTCTGATGTGTCAGGGGCACACAGCGATGCATCCATCACCCCGCCACACACACCGGACACACCGGACACAGAACCCGTATCAGGGGAGTGAGAAGGGGATGGGAACTACTGTGTGAGGAAGGAGGCAGTAGCATCCATCACCGCCATATGGCCTGTCCCTGCCTGGTCATGACCTATGCATCATGCCCAGGGAAATACCTCCTACTGACCTCCGGAACACCCTGCGACATTCACCCGGACCCCGACAAGGACTGCCATTTCTTCACCGATGGCCAATCACACAGCAATCCTGCTGCGGACTGCACTCTCCCTCTTCCCAATCACTGTGCACTCCCCAAAGGACTCTGGTTGGCCCACCACTGGGCCTCCATGTGATGTGGGCTTGGATGGCCACGTACAGCTCCAGCTCCGTCAATCACCTGAATGTGAATAAAACATTCTAAATCACACAGATGTGTCATCACTATGTTCACTCACGTATGGAAGTATGGCTGGATGTGGGGACGATGATTGCACATGAAGGTACACCCTGGTAACTGACATCTATGCGCATGTGTATCCCTGAGACACATGGCCAATTGGATGACTGTGAAGGTGAGTACTAGCTGTGTCCCCATTGCACATCAACAGCAATCTCACAACACCCCAACGTAGGCACACGTCCATGTGTTGAATAGGGCTGTGTGTAGGTGTGACCAAAACGGTGGCAGGCCAGGAGTGGTATCCCACACCACGTGTGACAGCAGAACTTCACGTCGCATACCCATTTACACACATCTGTGTGGACACATTCTGTTGTGATGTATGACATTGCTCCACATGGTCAGAGGTTGGACACCATACACACATAGCTGGAGTCATGTAAGTGCACGTCGTCCAGCACCTATCCAAAAACAATGTCTGGCTCACAGAGGTGGAGCGTGCCAAAGGGACACACCCCCATTGCACATGCATCAGTCAGTTCCTCCCTGTGTTGGGACGATGCTCATTGTGGCACACAAGTGGACAATCTAAACAACACACCTCACAGTTAGACACCAGTGGAGTGGCATAGGCTTTATTGGCATGTGCGTGTCATTACGGATGAGGCAACGGCCACAACAGGCAGGGACATGCTTAAGACACTTACACGCAGCATGGGTACATGTCTAGGTACAGATAATGTTGGGGCTGAAATGGACAACATCCATCACGGATGGCAACGCTCACAGTCCACCTTGCCTAGATTGATGAGTCATGTGTTGTTTGGCATCTGCCCATTGCCCCTTGTGAGGGGGCACGACTCACTGCACGTAGGGTCTGCATGGTGCACTGCCTCTGGGGTGCGCCGATTGTCTGCTCTGCCGACAGTGATCAGGTGTGAGGGTCCGACAGGTCCACATGTTGTGCTACATTGCCATGTGTGTGCTCTCACCCAGCAGTGTGTCCAAATTGGCAACGTTGCCAGACGACGCTGTGTTGCTCCGACCATGGACCTGCGTCACCTTGCACAGGTGTGTGTACACACGCGTTATTCCATGCACATGCATCCAGAGCCCGACCGAAGGCAGACGTGTCCTCTGTTGTGGTGGGATATGTGAGCAATCCCCACGATGCAACAAGTTGTTGGGCCATGTGCTGTGGCTGGCAATCGGATGTGGCTGCAGGAACGTAGTTACTCGTCCATGAATGCCCGTGCAGCTTCATGTGCAATGTGTTCCAATAGTACGTTGTTGTCGTGTTCAAGGAACACCAGAGTGAGCCAATCCATTAGGTGGTCCGGGTAGGTGTGCTCAGCCCACGCCGTCTCACCGATCCGCAACACAGCCCAATAGGGGAGCACCTCGATGTGGTCACTGCACACGAGAAATTGTGCAATCTCCCATGCACAACTACCAATACATACGCAGTATGTCAAGGCAGCCCATGCACGGCTGTCTCGGTTACACTCCTGTTCGTGATCCAACAGGGGGCGCAGACACAAATCATAGTCCAGTTCATCAACAGTTGTGTTGGATAGGCAGACATCTATAGGACACTCGAATGTGCATGTTCGGCAGTGGAACCAGGGCTGGACGCAGGTGACGTGGGCAATGCGGAAGCTGAGCCTGTAACTGATCCGCAGCACTGCCAGTGGCAGTGCGCCCAGTAAATGAGGCATACGTGCATGGTACTGTTCCACGTGACGGCGGTTGTGCATGTGCCCGGTATGGCCTGCCATTGCGTTGGTGCGTCTCGTGAACAGGCACTCTTCTGGACTGCGGCAGTTGTGTGGAGGATATGCCACAGCTCTGAGCAATGATTCGAATGTGTGTGCAACGTTGTGGGTAATGGGTTGCTGTTTCCGTGAGTGTCAAGGGCATCCCATGCGGGGGTACCATAGGCAGGGGCTTCTGTGTGTGGGCTGTGGATGAGTCGGATGGTTCATTTGCGGAATGCGGGGTGTGGGAGTCGTCCCCATCTGCCATTGCATCTCGATCAGGGTGTTCCAGGCGCGTTCTGGACCAAGGTCCGAGGTGCAGGTGTCCTCCCGCCTTCTGCATTGGGACAATGGTGCTTTCATCCCTGATGTTTGTCTGACTACTACTTGCGTTTTAGGAATGTGATGTGGGTTTGGCGCTGAGATTGGGACAAGGCCTTGGGCTCATGGTGTACGGATGGCGATGCACACACACATGTTGGCATGTGGAGCTAGGTGCCCGAGCGGCCTTGCGCTGCTTGTGCTATCTCACTCTGTCTCTCTCCCTCGCTCTCTCCCTCTCTTTCCTTTGTTGGGCGCATGGCACACCTTCTTCTCTTGGATTTGGTCTTCCAGGCTGTGTGCTACGGATTGTCCAGTGGGGAGCAGCTAGGACTCATCCTGAGGGTTGTTTCTGCTTTTGTTTGTATGGTGTTCTGTGTTGGTGATTGCATTGCTGTATGACTGATTCTCCATTTTCTGGCCACACGTGTATGTTTATTTTCCGGCTTGTGCGACATCAGGCAAAATGTTTGTTTTGGGATTCGTGGTGTTGGTGTGCAATTTCTTTGTCCGGGGTTGGGGGTGGTCCCGGGGAGGGGGGGTGTTCTGGGTGTGGGTTGGGGTCCTGGGGTGGTGGCGGTGGGTGTTGTGGCCCTCTTGGGTGTCCGTGCCCCATGATGAGTGGCTCCTTGGCATCTGTTGCCCTTAGGATGTGGCCCTGGGCTGTGCTATCTTTTGTTGTGCTGGCTGCCGTCCGACTTTACACCAGGTCAGAGCAGGTGTAGATTTCCTGGTGCTAACGCGCTTTATCGCCTGTTTTGTGTTTTTATCGCCGATGTGGCTGGTCGTTGTGAATGTTGTGGTGTGATGTTGTCTCAGCTTTTGGCACGGGAACGCCTACTCTGCATCTCATTAGCGATATTTGCGGGGGTCCTCTGTGGTGATGTTTTTTGCAGCTGCTATCGCGGGTAAACTGGTGCTGTGGGCTGTTAACACCGGCTTGTGAATGGGGAGGTAAATTTATCACGACTTTGGCTGCGATAAAGTGCCGTTAATTCGGCGATGGCTCCTTGTGAATATGCCCCTATGACTTCTAAGAGTTTTCGGGGCATATTATCAAGGAAACGCGATAAAAATCGCATTTCCCGCTTTGTGCGATTCTTGTTAACGCCGTGTATTGCAGGATTTAATTGCCGAGATATTGCGTTATTATCAACGCATATCTCCACGGCGATTAAATCCTGCAATAGCGGCGTGAAACAGAATCGCGCAAAGCGGGAAATGCGATTTTTATCGCGTTTCCTTGATAATATGCCCCGTTGCCTCAGCCGTACAATCCACCTGCCATTATAAGTATGGCTAAGTCGGTTTCAAACCAGGCGTTACAAACCCGTGATAACCGCGGTTATCGCGGTTCATTTTATCGCATCGCGGGTTTGCTCGAGGCTTGCTAATATTGCGCTGCCGTGTCAGCGCGGATTTCCATGGAGAAATGGAAAGTAACGCCTACTTTGCATGTCATTAGCGATATTCATCGCTGACATGCAAAGTGGAGTTAAAAGGGCTGCTTACTCAAGGAAACACGCGTTAGCGTGTCCTTGATAATTGAGCGTAACAAAAATCGCCGCTTTTCAGCCGAAAAGGGCCGCTAAAGCGGCGGATATCGGCTTGATAATATGCCCCTAGATCTCAAAGTGATGTTGTTTTGACTGTCAGGAGACTGTGAATTGCCTCTGACCCAAAAGCCGAGCATGCACAAGTGAATTGGAGTTTGTGGTCTGAAAAGGCCAGTTGGGCGGTTGTGCATGGCTGTGTGGGTTCATGTCTGTGTACCCTGACAACGGGGTGTGTGCAGATAGAGTATCGCTCTAGAAGATGGTAGCAGCCACCCCTGTTGGTCTAAGGCTGAAGTGCTTTAGTTGAAGTTATCTGTATTTGTCGAGGACTTTGGAGTTTGATTGCCAAACTGCTCAACAGCACGAATTGGTGGTGCGGAGGAGAGCAGGAGTAGGCAGATTTGCATGGAAGTATGGCCAATCATAAAAAAGATGACATAAGCAGGGATGGGCGAAGATTGAGAGCCCTGTGCTAGACGTTCCATATTGAAAATAAAATGCCAGACATTTGTTTACACAGTCTGTGAGGGTCAGTACTGCGCTGTTGAGGAGCATGAGGAGGGACAGAGGACTGCGAGCCCTAAAGAGACACTTATTCTGTTTTTGTGCTTCTGTCTGAGCACCGTAGTAATGGAATGGGCTCGAACAGTTATTAACTTGCAGAAAGAGAGCCTCATTCACTCCCACCCCACCCCCGCTGCGCAGACAATCGCCAGAGGCCCTCCCGCCATTCTCCTACCCATCGACTAAAGGATACAAAAAGACAAGCTCAATTGTGGTGTTAGAATCGCTGCAGTTTATTAGCATCAAAGCTGGTACATAGATCATCACGATATATAGGGTCATTAGCATGTCCAGCATAATTATCTTGCACTGTAATAAAAAAATTAATTCTCAATTGCTTCAACTTTATTGCATAATAACATTCAATTGATTCAATCTGTCATGTCTCATTCAACAGTCGTGAATCACTTGATTGCCGTGACAGCTCCCCATCTGTTGCTACTTGGCAGAGCGGTTTGCGATTTCGAGGTTTCCTCTGCTACTGGATGTGTAGCATTCGTGGCCAGGAGGCTATGCCTGGGCCACCGGTTCCGTGACCACCCAGCGCTGACCACTTCTTATCCTTTGTTTGCCTTCAGGTGTCCCTGCCATGAGGCATTCCAAGGACCCTGTCCTAGTAATTGTGCGTCCCTGCTGTGAGCCATCCCAAGGACCTTATCCGGGGCCATTGCCCCCTTTCACCGTTAGTGTGAGGATATTTGCTGTTAACGCCTTGCAACTCTTGCCATGCCCCTGCTGTGTGGCATCCCAAAGACCTGGCCTGAGCTGTTGGTATGCCTCCATCCCATGAAGCATCCCAGGAACCATGTCTGGGCCAATGCCCTGTGCCTTATCCCTGTACCTGTGAACATTGGGACAATGCAAACACTCTGCCCGACCCCTGACATTCGGCTGTGGCTGCGACGCCCACGAGACCGGGAGTGGGTGGAGATCCGTTTCCCTGTGGCAACCGTTTAGTGGACACGCTCATCCCGGTTGCCTTTTGACTCCACATGTGGCCACACCACTCCCTATGTGATTGGGCCGTTCAAAGCCTGCATTTGTCCTAAGTGACCACTCGCTCCCTTCCCCGCTTTGGCGGGCTTTCTCTTGCCCTTTTTGCTGCCATGCCCCCTCTGATTGCTGACTTGGGTGGTAGGGGGGGGCTAGCCGCTGTCCCCCCAATGTCGGCTAGCCGCCATCCCCCAATGTCCGCTATCCCTCCGGACCGGTGGTGGTTTTGTGCTTCTGTCTGAGCGCTGCAGTAATGGAATGTGTTCGAACAGTTATTACCTTGCAGAATGCGGCTGTCCGAGGCCCCCGCAGGGGGCCACTAAAGAGGGCAGCCCTCTAGTACCATCTGGGCACCCCACACCCCCCTTAGGGGCAGGGACTCAGGGAAGAGTCCCCCCAGCCTTGTCGCGGCGCGCTGGGCGAGCGTCACTTCCTGGGCGCGAGGACAGGGGGAGGGGTATATAGGCCTCCCCCACCATCTTCTCGTCCTCTTTCGCGCGCCGGACACGCCGTCTTGTCTGCTGCCCGTCTCGCCATTTGCATTCCTCGTCGTGTGGTGCGGATGCGTTGCGTTGTTGGCCGGCCTCGTCGGTTTTCGAGGTGAGTGCCTGGGGGATGCTGCATGCGGCGGGCGAGTGGCCCCCACGCTCACTGCTGTAGTCAGTGGCCGGTGCGGCCGTCGCGTGACGCTCGAGCTAGCGTGCGACTATTGTTGTACCGGAGGCCCGACTTTGCCGGTTGGAACATGCCCCTGGCATTGTTTTAACGATATCGGGGCGGAAAAGCTGACGCTGAGCGGGGTCTTTGTGTTTAGAGTGTGGCGAAATATTTGGTGGTCCTCATTCGGGCTCGGATGTAGGGCCCGCTCAGTGCGGAAAAGGGCCGGGCGCAATATGGTTTTAAGTGCGGTTGCGGTGGTGTTTTCTAGTTACACTGCAACAGTTTTACGGCAGCCACAGCGTTGCAGGGTAGGGTCGGTTGGTTCGTCCTGGAGACGTCGGTTTTGGTCCCGGCGACGGTGTGGGCATTATCGCCCCCCACCCCATGTCCTTCCCCTGCGGTCGGCGGCTTCCATCTCGTGTGGAAGCTGGTTCGCACGGGGCGTGATGGGCGGGCGTTCGGGGCCCGGGATGTCCCGAACCCCTTTGGCCTGGTGGTGTGTGTGTTGCTGGGGATACGGCGTGGACAAAGGGCCCGCGGCATGGCAGGGCACGGACTTCTGGCGTGGCTCATGGGGGCGGTCGCGGGCAGTGTGTGGTATTGGGTGGCAGGGGGGGGCGCCCCCATCCATAGTTATGGGGTTGCTATCCCATCGCGGCTCTTTGCTGGCAACAGCGGTCCACGAGTCCAATATTGTGCTATTTGTGACAAGCTTGAAAGATTGAGCCGATTTCACCGCACTGGGTGGCATTTAGGTTGAACGTTTCAAACGGGAATATTATTTCCCCAGCTAATCCCTCGCAGAGGCCAGGGCGCGTGCGTTGGAGGGCTTTTGTTATATTGTGTGTTGGTGCTCTGTCCCCTGGCGAGGCCTCGCGTTGGGGGGGATGCGGCGTACCGAGTATTTTAGGGCCACATCTGTTTGCAGGATCGCGAGTTCGGAGATATATGGGACCTGGGTTCAGTGCCCTCGTTAGTATATAGCCTGATCGTTAATGCGTTGGACTTTCCACGAGAGGATTGAAGGTTCGGGTCCCTTCGTGGTCGGGCTCTTTTACCTTATTCGGTATTTAGTACAAGAACTTTGTTTAGCCGCATTTCACTTTTGCAGCCTGTCTCGCGGGCGGGGGTCGGCCTCTTTGATTGCGGCTGCTGCGCTGCCCGCACTTTGTTGAGGCATAGGGGCAATTAAGAGCACCCTGTGTTGTCCACACGGCACGGTTACGGATTGGTTGGATGCGTGCTTTGTCCCTTCACAGTGCATGTATGTGCCAGTGGGACATACCCTATTTGGAACACAGTGCTGTAGAAGTAACTGCCTGGTTCCAATTTGGTCCGAAGAGCAAACAACTTGACAAATCCGCCGGGGGTGGATTTATAATGAGGTCGGGCGTCGAGGCACTTGTCTCTCCGGTATCAGCTACCGGACTCTGAACAGGGCAGCCATGTCGAGCGCAACCCTTACCAATACTCCCCTAGTTGCCACAAGGGTGTTGAGAGGGGCTACGCTGGGTCACCACATTCCTCATTTCGCCCCGTCAGCGGCCAGCTCTTATGTGTCCCTGGTACTAGGTTTGCTCCGGCCTGATACATGGGTAAGTCCAAGACTTGAGGGGAGGTCATAATCATTGCAACATCAACTGCTCCGCAGCGCGGGAAGGTCGTTGCCCCGGCCCTGTTTATGGCTCCTCCGTTGCTGGGGGCTTCCTGGGTATGGCACGGAAGGATAATGCTATGTTGCCGGTGTCTGGGTTAGGCTTACTGTGCCTCTGAGGCCCGGGATGGCTCGTTTTGGGCTGACTGGTTGTTCAGCATGCGGGGCAGCAGCCTATATGTGAGCTGGGAGTTGTTTTGGTATTTCACTTCTTCACTTCGCCTTAGGAGATCACAGCGGTCCGGTACTGGTTGTTCTCTAATTCTGGTCGGATTATGGATTGCCCTACTTGCGACTCCCTGCGCCTAAGATGCAGTGTGTCTTTGAGAACAGAGACCGATTTATAGTAAAGCAAACCTGGCCCTTTCAGGAAGACCTAAATCAACCTAGTGGAAACGGTATTACCATTTCAATGGTGCAGGGCGTCTCGCTAGGCTAGGCACTGCACCACGCGTATGGATTTGGTGCTACATCGGGCCTGCCCGCATGAAGTAATTAGTAGGGTTACATCGATGGCGGGTAAAGTATTTCACAGTGTCTAGAACACTGCTCCTGGTACTAAGTATGATTGGTTTTGGTCAAGGTCGTCAGGGAGAGTGGGGGCCACATTGCATGCACAAGGAAGGGTGTCCCACTCAGTTAACGCGGGGCGACAGGGTCGATGGCAGCGTCGGTGGTAGTCTGGTGGTATGCTTGTTGTTGTCAGCGTTGGTGTTAGTCAGGTTGTATGCTTGTGGTCAGAGACAGCCACATTTCAGGTAACAAGTTGGCTTATAGGGTGTGGCCGATAGGTGGCACTGCTCCTCTCTCCTTTCAACCGGTCCAAATATTATTTGGTTTTCAACTCCAATTGTCCGGTGTATAAGGCTCGCAGGACGTGTTCTTCAGTGTAGCTACTCCAAGGATGAAGGTTGGGAGATGGCAGCAGAAGGCGGGTTGACTGTTAGCTAAGTGTGTAGTCGGTGGCTCCCGTTTTGGGTACGCGGACGGAGTACCGCACCGAGCATGTTGGATTTTGTAGACCATGTGCCGGTGATGGAACTGTTAAGTGACTGATCATGAGCTCGCACAACCTCATTTCAGAACTGCGCATGGTCAATATTCTGACAACGGAGCTTGTTCTCTGTGGATTCCCCTTTTCCTTTTGAAACTCCGGAGCGGCAACATTGTCATGGTGTCGGCGGCTTTAAGTGAAAGCTTTTCCATATGATATACAAGCCATAGTGCTGCTTATTTATCTTGGGCAACTAACAACCTGTGACAAAGCCAAGAACCCTGACATGTTGCAGGTATGATGTTCTTGCTGTATCATATACCTGGAATGCAAGGGCAGAAACAGCAACATACTAGTCGGGCGACACACCATGCGATGCAAAGAATTTTGCTTGCATGGGTTAAGCCACTCCCTTAACCCTCGTTACGGAGGAGAGAAGGTTTTGCGGGTACTGCCACCGAGGGCCTGTTGATGTTTAGTTATCGTATCGCAGCAAATGTTGATGGTCAGCTGGCGAAGCAAAGACGAGCCTGGTGTTGCCTGGGCGCACATTGATGGATTAATACCTCCTCTCGGTTGGCAATGCACAGCCTTCTTCAGGATGCGTTGGGGGCTCTGGCGCGTTTAACACGGCGTTTGAAGGTTTGAGGTCAGGAGTGCATACTCGTGCACAACAGCACATGCGGTAGTATTATCAGTTGCCCTTGGTAGAAACTTATTTGGGGGCCCCTGTTTGGAACAGCTTTGAATTTGATACAGTCCAGCTCTTTCATGCCCACTTTGGGAAGAATTACTGACAGTGCACGGACATACTATTCCAATTTCTAAATGTGTTTCCATACAATATTAGGGGATGGTGACGTGTTTGCAATACGGTACCACAGCAGCAGCTCACTAATAGTACTGAAAATAATAGGTGACTCTACCACCTAGCATATAGGAGGTTCTGTTTTGATCTAAAAGAAACCTTTTAGTGATGTTGTAAGTGTGAAACACATGGCCCAAGCGGCGCATGGTGAAGCTTTTCAGGGAGGCATACTGGGCTTGGTAATCGGAGCGCTGTGGGTTGGTAGTGTGACCGTTGGTGTTAGTTTTGCTCTCACAGGTTGAGAAGAATAAAAAGAGACTTGTACTTGGTTGGAGCCAATTTGATAAGGGACTGTGTTCTTCGCAAGCACATGGAGTTGGCTAACCTGTGGGTGGCTAGCATAAAATCAAGGGACCATTCATAAATGTGGGCAATTCCAAAGGTGGTCAAAGCATCCTTATGCATCATAGGTTTAAAGCATTCAAGAAGGCTATTAAGGGATCCTTTTCAACATGCCCTGGTACGCCTAAAGGTGTGGATTGTCTCATGACTTCAGCTTTGCGAGGATAAACTCCTGTGGAGTTGCCTCGGTTCAGTGGTCTTCATTTAATTAGCCTTCATGGCTGCAGTTCCAGAGTTTTCATTTTCCGTTATGTTCAGGTATAGCTCGCACCAGCTAAGGTCACATGACTGCAGATTATGCGAAAGCAGGTAAAGAAAGCACCGTATTTGAGGTTCCCTCTTATAGCAAAAGCCTTTGCACCGCGTGGAGCTGTTACAGTTCATATGCCTCTTTTAAGTCACTTGGCATAAATTTCCATTTATATCAATGTTATTTACATTAAAAGGGGCCCAACAAACAGACAATAATGTGCACAATGCATTCAGCACTCTCGGACAGGGGCAGGACCAGTGTGGAATTTGAACTGTTTGGACTGTGCTGTTAGTCCTCTCAAAATTTCACTTGCATTTATGAACGAATGAGGCCCCATCCACTGAGGGAAGGGTAGATGCACAGATACGTCTGCGTATTTGGAAATGCCCTTGTAGGTATTACTCCCTGGCACAGTCTGATCAGTCAGAATGGTGGAATTTTAATATTCTTACAAGGTAGCCACAGTTGTTGCTTCATTACCTCATGCAACTACCAAACGGTGACAAAGTCAATAGTCCTGGCTGGCCACAGCTCCAAGGTGACAGGACGAGTCCTCATTGTGAGGTACATGGAGGACTCTTTCATGAAGTTATCTTCAGATCAAGTATATGTGACATGCAATGGGTTTTGTACACGGCGGGGGGAGGGACCCATACATTTTCTCCCCGGTCTAGATTCACGGGGCTACTCTCTTTTCAGGCCGGTGGCCTGTCGGAATGCCATAGTCATTGCCTGAGCTGGCTGGGTGGCCCAGCAGATTAGTTTGAACTCTTAAACAACCCGGAAGCTTGCTCAGGGCTCTCCCAGCTCTGTCTGTGTCTTTTACATTGGCCAGGTCCGCTGGGACTTTGCACCGCCGTGTCTGGGACCAGGTGGAAGGTGTACACATTGCTTTCAGCACCTACGCTTAGGAGTTGGGTGATATAATGTTCCCTGGTCTTTCTGAGGGGCTCCGGTAGGGTAGGATGACCCTGCGGCAAGGGGCAGCTCCAGCTCAAATCATCAGGCAGCACCACCTGCACTCCGTCTGAGCTTCCCAGTACAGACAATGATTAATCGGCAGTGAAAGAGCGCTTCCGCTGGGTCATTCCCTGTTTTGAGGATGATAAAGCATTAGCTCCCCGTATAGTAGGCAGACCCGGGTCTAGTGGCCACGGGCTAAGGCACCCAAGGTAGCCTGTCATCCCCCGGTGGCCATTCAAATGATTTACCATGACCTATGGATGTAAGAAAGTATCACGGATAGGGAGTATACTAATCCCCCAGCGGGTGTAGCACAAGTGGAAAGGGTACACGCGAAGGTGAGCCCTCATGACGCCCGGTCTTAGCAGTCCAGTTTACACCACTGAGGGCAAAGGCAAGGCCTGGGCCCCTGGTGGACTATGTTTATTTAGTTGTGTGGGACTGGGGCTTGCAATCTGACCATTATTGCAGTCAGAACTGGAAATGGAAACGGAATGTTGTAAATATATTGGGCTCACTAAGCGGTGTAGTAAGCATGAGATTAGGCATTCCCACTGTGCAAATGTCTGGTCGATGCAGCAAAGAGGTGCACGCTGTAAACCAGGGCAGGTCACAGGTTGCTTCAGTTAAGCCACTCTCACCCGCACCTTTAGCCACGGCAGTCAGCGGGTTGTGGTAGCTATCATCGAACAATTGTGCTGCGGTTCAAAAAGGTTTTGGAAACACTGCGATGAGCACAAATGGCTGCAAGGTATTATAGAACATTTGGTATCCCCAATATTCAGGAAGGGGCAGGTATTTGCACATATTGTTCCCTTCCTGGTCCCACAGACTTGCCTGCTCCCTGGGTTATTCTTCTATGGGCTAGAACCAGATATTGGAAGGGGCATCATCTCCGATCTGTGTCCCAAATAAGTTGAGGGTCAACGCTGGGGTAGGCGCACCATTAAGGGCATGGTCCCTACTAAGTTTATTCCAGAGCTTTGGGGTCAAACTGTGCTGGAGTAGTAAGTCTACAGTCCTTAGGAAGCATTCAGCATTTTCTCAATCAAGCAAGGGCAGTAAGCTGTACATAATTAATAAGGTCATGATGATCAAGTAGAGCCAATATCGATTGGTATAGCTGGACATAGATTGCCAGGCTAGAATTCAAGGGTTTGTAGAGCAGGGGTTCCGTGTGCGGAGCCTGGTATATGCAGACATGAGTAGGAAAGGTAGCCGCCAGTTCAATCTTGGATCACTCTAAAGTCAAGAGAATAGGCATGGCCTTAAGTGTGAATGAGGCCCCATACAGGGCATAGAGGGAACATGCACCTGGGCTAACGGAACTGTGTAAACCAGTATGATCCGGGTCGGATTGAGCGCGGCAAGCGTGGGCAGTCCTTGGTGGGCTGGGAACTAAAGCCCAAAGGCCGGGCTTCAGCTCTGGGGGCTCTCGCAGGGAGGGTTCTAGCCTGTCGACTTTTTCCTGCAGTTAAGGTCAAATGCCCTGCCCGGTTAGCGATATTAGCCTCACTGGGCGGGGGTGCTGTCAGCTAACACAGTGTGCTGCGCCCCCAAGAAAGGGGGGAACAAGGTGCCAAGCACAAAAGGCAAGGCGGGCAGTGTGAACTCCCCCTATTCGGGAATATTCTAGGATGAGGGGCAAAGTAGGACTTAGTCAATCCTTAAGGTTAGGCACCATATGGCAGCCAGTGCGCACTGCATTAATCAGACAGATTCTCTAGCTGGTATCCCTAGGGGGTTTCACCACGAAAGGAGCGGAGCTGGCGAAATTCCCATAAGAAAATAAGGGATGCACGGCAAGGGCAGGAGGGCACCCTGGCTCATTGTCACACACGTCTAGTTATGGACATTCCTGTGCGTCATGAGTTAGAAAGCAAAGGGACTGTGCAAAGGTTAAAGTATAATCCTTCTCGCCCGAATAGCCAAAAGTAGGCAGGTGGGTGTGGGAGCGGTCTCCCAACAAGCGGGCAGCTGTCCCTTAAGGGGGGACACAGGTGTGCTAGACACACCGTCCTAGTAGGACGGCAGCTAGGTGAGCTCAGCAAATTGATGGGGCAATGTGAGCCATGGAATCTGATACGCCCGCCCAGAGTTGGCACAGGGCTGAGTTATGTGAAGCAGTGGAACTTTCCCACAGGAGGGTGGATAGTTCTTGGCACAAATTCACAGGGGCAGAAGGGCCTTTGGGTTTCATTAGACACTAGCTGATCCAGGCTATCGGCAAGGGCTATTGTGATATAGATGGGGTTCATCTATCACCAGTGGGAGGGATCTCTTCCCTAGATTTGCAGGAGGCCTGGAAATGAGAGGTTGCAGGTGAGAAAGGAGCTGTTTTGGTGGGGGGCTCTGGCGGCGACGGTGGCCACCTCCAGAGCTGTGGCGGAGTTACAGGGCGATCTGGAAGCAAATGGGTACAGAAGGGTACCTCTGCGCGGCACCATAGGGGGTGCCAGAGCCAAATCCCAGGAGCCTCATGGGAGGTTCCTGGAAAACCGTGTCGGCGCCCCGTTAATCCTTCGGGCGGTTGTGGGCCTGAACAACCGGGGGTTTGCTATGCTACGCTCCGCCCTGAAAGGGGCGTGAGTAATAAGGGACCATGTGTCATGTGATCCGGGAAGAGGATCACCAGAAGTGGCAGCACAGATAGGGTTCGCCCCAGTGCTGCTTGGCTCATCAGGCGGGCAGGCGGCCCAGATGGTTGCCTGCCCTTGGATCGCCCGTAAGATAACCCACCTTATTACATAACGGTGTATGTAATAAACCTGCAGCATGTTACATTGGAGGGGTGGGGAAGGTTGCCAATGGTGGTACTAAGAGAGACTCATTCACTCAGTTAGCCACCCACTCCCCCCACTTATCACCACAACCGATCCCGCTGGCCAAGAATATTTGGGGGCATATTTATCAGAAGTACACGCAACACAGGGCAGCAAGCAAAGTTTCTGTGCTGCATTGCGTGATTGGAGAGGGCTGAAAAACCACATGGTGATAAACAGAAAATAAGAGGTGTCACTCCGGCTTGATCAATGGTTAAGTGCAAATACCACATGATTTTTTTTAAAACATACACGTTTTCACACACAAGCAGTTTGTACATACAAGGAGTCTATGATATTGCGCTGGTATTATTCTATTGGATATATTTCACATTGTCGAAATATTACACAGCAGTAAACACAGGAACATGATTGTTTCAATGATCAGTTCATGTAGCACTTTGTATGAATTGCATATTATGCTTGCATCAATTCCTTGAACGCATTCTGTATCATATTGTTGAAGTATTACACAAGATAAAACATAGGAATAGGATGTGTACATGACCAGAGTAAGAATTAATTAGTATTTTGATAATTATGTTCCATTTTGTATTGTTCTTTTTTGTTCCAGAGGATGACCCCTGATGAAGGACCTCAGTGGGTCCAAAATGCATTGGGGATTTTGAATTGCACTTTTCGGATATGTTTACTCTGGATACAATGAATTTATAAGAAAAACATGGAATAACAATATGGAACCAAGCTGATTCAATTGATTGTGAATTGTTTACTTATCAAGAGGATAGTTGTTTGCATTTAAGAATTAAAGAAGGAAACCCACTGTGACATTAGGTTGTGCTAGAGGAGAGACACTATCCTTGTTCAGGACAAGTGCTGCTCAAAGAGGGCTGAAAAGTGGCATATCTACTGAGATATGGTGCTCTTCAGCTCTCTCTCCCTGTGCTGACACCCTTGCACCATGGAGCAAGGGTGCCTGCATTACAGGGTGGGTTGTTTTGTGCAGGATACACCTTCCTGCACAAAAAAACTATCCAAAGAGGCATCTTCCTCTTTCTGTGCATGATGCATTCTTCATCATGCACAGAAAGAGGAAGTAACAAAGAGAAATAAACCTATTTATTCTTGTTACACCTCTCTGTGGAAGGCATACTGATTTCACGGAATTCCAGCTTTATAAACCTTAGTAAACTAAATCTGGAATTGCGTGAAATTCATGGCTATATGCATTTGAACGCCATGCTCCACCCATGGAACACTTAGTACTAAGAAATGTAACGCAGCACAAGTTGTTGCGTTGCGTTACATTTCTTTACAAAGCCACGCAAAGTCACACAAATCAGGCCTTGCGTGGGTTTGTAAATCCCAAATAAGCCTTTGCGTGCCCTGCATCTAATTGCGCTCCACAAGGACGATGCAAAGACTTAGTAAACCTGGGCCCTAATGTCTACCAGTATGGACGCAATTCCAGCTTTACAAACCTTAGTAAACTAAATCTGGAATTGTGCGAAATTCATGGGAACGCCATGCTCCACCCACGGAACACCTACTGCTAAGAAATGTAACGCAGCACAAGTTGTTGCGTTGCGTTACATTTCTTTACAAAGTCACACAAATCAGGCCTTGCATGGCTTTGTAAATCCCAAATAAGCCTTTGCATTGCCCTGCATCTCATTGCGCACCACAAGGGCGATGCAAATACTTAGTAAACCTGGGCCCTAACGTCTACCAGTATGGACGTTAAGTGATTCCTACACCTTATAGCCCTCATTGCTTAAGTAACATTTTATTTACATTGATTTACATTCTTGTATGATTTATTGTGTCTCTGTGTGTGATGTAATGCTCTTTGACACCTTACACTGAGATGAGTAACTCTATAAAAGAACAAAATTAAAAAATAAATTAGTAGGTGTCATTTAAATCATTATTAGTGTAGTTACACCTACAGACAGATAAATCTGGCATTCTTACGGTGCATGCACATCTCTTACTAAGGGTGGTTGAACAAAGTGCCAAACCTGCTTCCAAGTCATGGTTTCCCTAAAGCACTTTTGAAGTGATAAGCTGTGTGTTTTTGTTTCCTTCCATTGCATTAGCATCTAGGTGTTAGGCTCCAGATGGGAGGAGCCAGGATGATACGTGAACAAAAGAAGAGCTGGTACCCCTTCAATTCAGGCCTTTGTTTATGCCCAGCTGGAAGTGAGAATAAGAAACCCCTCTCGTGCTGCTCGCAGGTTACTGCCCCAAAAGGTATGGAGACAACCTGTGAGCGTTGGTGAATTATGTTCCTGTGTTGGAAAATGACACCAGGACTAAATAGCTGCCTGAACCGCAATCCGATGCAGTCCCCCTACTTTCCAGCACTGAACCAGTCACATTCAAGGCTTAACTTACTACAGTGAATTGTGCTTTGTGGTCATCTCTGGCCATGTTTTAAACCTTGGCTGCAAATGATGTGGCTGCGCTGAGGTCACCTTTGATTTCCCCCGGTGGCCTTGCCTTCCGCCATCTCAAGGCTCACCAGTGTGAGTCCACTCCGACCCTCGGTTTCGCTATCCAACCTTTGGAAGGAAGCTGGTGTGTCACGTTAGATGTTGTCTTCTTCCACCACAGTGCGAATTGGGAACACTCCTTTGCTGATCCCTCTCTTTTCTTCCTTGCACGTCCTTTAGTGCAGCCTGCTAGCTAAAATACCCCAGCAATATTTTGTAAAACGATATCCACTCCCACCCCTGACAGGTCAACACCATCCCCTGTGAAGTAACCTGGTACACGCAGGTTGATTAGTTTCTTATGAAGCTTCAGCTCATGCAAAATGTGCCACACTGACCTTCCTCCACGGAATCTCGACTTCCCCATGATTATTTGCCACTCTCCATTCGAATCTAGAAATGAGTTCAGACCACAAATTGTCTGTGAGCCCACCAGCAACAGTTTTTGGAGGTGTCTCACTGCTCCCATCCACGTGAGCAGCGCCCTAGCTCCCATTGGCCAGTTCAAATGGCGCTGGCCAATTGCCAGGTTCAATTCCACGGTGCCTTAACCCTCTCCCAACATGGTCACTCTTTGGCAGGCTTTTGGGTGTCCAAACTACCTACTTCCCAATGGTTACCATACACCACATGGATACAGTCGGACCTTCAATTGTGTTATGGCTTAACCTCTTAAGTGCTGGCTTCGCCATCAGGCCCACACTCTTCTTCTTACTAAGGTGGCGCTGTGCTGATGCGAGAGATGGTATCTTCACTGCTACTGCAGTTCTTTCTTGTAGATGTGTTGTGAGGGACTTGGATACAGCCAAAGAAATCTTTAAAAGTACCTTTTATTTAGGACCAAGTGAGGATCTTTTTTGACTGGCTATTTCTCATCAACTAAGTCCCACCACAACATTGCCCCTGCACCTCCTCCTTGTGCTTGCTTCCATGGCTATCCACCCCATTCGGACGAATCCCAAGGAGAGTTAAAGGGGAGTGTTTAGAATGACCAATCAAGCACCACTCCCAGAAACCGGTCCCAGGATGCTTGTTTCCGGTCCAGGGAGGACCTGGCTTGGCAGTTCGGGCTGGACTGTTCCCACAAGGAGCAGGGTCAAGACTGATTTGCATATGGCTGGGTCCAAACTGGGGTGGTGTGGTGAGCAAAAGAATGATGGATTAAACCCAGATCCTTGTGACTGGGGGTGAATGTTTGCATTGTCCAGCATTCCGTCCATCAATTGTTTCTTTTGCATATGACTCCCAGAAACACAGCATAAAGCACACAAAGGTACACACAGTCTCCAAGAATGATCTCCTGAGAACATTCTCTAGGAAAGAGTTTTGTTCGTACAGTTGGCAATTCCCATGATTTAGGACAGTAACCCTCACCCACCCTTAGTTGGCATGCTTCATCATTGGGTTCCTTCTCACACCAGGACTTGTGGTCCCTGGTGTGCACTGCAACTCCCTTGAATAAGGGAGGAGCTCTTTGGGGTGTTTTTAATGACAGAGCCCTATGAGAGTCAATGGTAAGGATGAGGTATGCACAGTGCAAGATGAGTATAGGAAAGGATAAATCTATCTCTTGGTGGTCTGAACATCTGTTTTTATTCTGTTGCCATCAAGTGATAGATTAAAACTGAGAGGCGAGTAAACTTCAACCGGCATGGAGAGGGGTCAACATGTTTCTGCCTGGCTCGTGATCTTATAAAGAGGTTCTATGCATTTTTTAGGATCATTACCAGAAAATAGTCACTCTGCCAAATACTAGAGTTGAAGAGATGTGCAAGTAATAAAAAATGGTGGCTTCCTCACCTAATAAACCTCCTGTGGGGCAACAGCGGACCTCAACAGCCCTGTTGTCTGGGTTGTAAAAGTAGGCTTGAGATGAGATTTAATCCCCAATTCCTGTGGTTAAACACAGCGGTGGACTTCTACCAGAACAACTGTGGGTCACTGTTGCTATCATTTTTTATTACTTGCGCATCACTTTAGCTCTAGTATCTGACAGTGACTATAACTGAAGCCTAATCCCAATAAAACAGAGTTGCTTTTGACTTCCCCAAAAACAAATTTAGATGGTCTTCGGTGGCCACTGAATATAGGCCCCCTCCATCTCCGTCTGGTAGCATTCTCAATTTAGTCCAACTTGGAACTGGTAACCTAGATCGCAAAAGCTACTAAAGAATGTTTTTTTCACTTGAAAATGCTCTGTACTATCCTGCCTTTTAAAGAGAAATATCTGAGAATACCAGAAATTTATTTTCCACCTTCAGTTAATACAAAACGAAGTTGAACACCTTCTCAGTGGACTAGAAAGGTTGGAGCCCATTAATCCAACTCTAAGGAACCTCTATCAGCTACCTGTCCACAATAGGATATTTTGTAAAGCATTAGCAATTGTCCACAAGGCAATTTATTGCAACACACTAGAGTTCATGACAAAGAAATTCACACCGTATAAGCCCACAAGCCATTTGCGATCACACAAAAACTTCCTGGTACACTTACCAAGATCTTGCACAACAACATTCGGGGCAGAGCTTTTTCTAGTGCAGATGCTAAAACCTGGAAGGCTCGTACTATTACCCTTCAAAGTCAATCATCGTTGCCCTTTTTCAAAAATCTCTCAAAATCTACTAATTCAATGTGTAATAGGCTGCAACACTTCTGCTATACTTTTGCATGTCAGTGCCAAGAAACCTCAGATGTACTTTGCACTTTATAAATATCCTAACCATAACCATAACCTTAAAATTGCACTTATATATTTTATTATTATTAATATTGTACCATATGTTTTGTAGGAAATCCACCATTTCTACGTGCTCACCCCAGATTTTGCGCCCGTTGCCGAACCCTATATTTTTGCTGGCTTTAGAACTCTGTACACTTTACCCCTGCTAACCAGTAGTAAAGTGCCTCTGCTCCCCCTTTAAACATGATCGAACGGGCATATTTAAATATGGTGCAAAGTGTACCCAGGGCCTTCAAATTAAATGTCACTAGAGGACTGCAGCACATATTGTGCCATCTACTAACAGTGACAGTGTAAAACATGGCACCAGGCCTAGCAGTTTAGCTTGACTGTAGCAGCGTACTGGAAATCAACCAGTCATATTAAACCCATTTGACAGATCAAAACCTCGCTTTTAAATATCAATAAGTCACCCTTATGTAGGCCTTGTCGTCTACAAGGTAAGGTGCATGGAATTTAAAAGTAGAGCATGTAGACATTTAAAGTTAACATGTCTTTACAGTGACTAGCACCGACAAGCTATTTTTCACTTTCAAACCAAAGTACACCTTAAAATCCAGTACTGTATTTTGGGAATGGTACTAGTGAGAAAAAGAATTAAATAGCTTTTTTTATAGTTATTAAAAATCCAATCCAACAACAAGCTGACCTGAATGGGCAGAAATGACTCCTCCGAACCTCCTGAAACATGCAGAATGGAGGATCTGAGCATCCTTTTTGCCATTACAGTGTCAAATCCTGCTTGAATGTCAAATGCTGCTTGACAGGTCTGCTGGGTTCACAAATAAAACTTTGGGACGCACTTGAGAGGCAGTGGACTGAATGCCAAGATAATTCCTGTGTATTCACTGTCTGGTTGCTGAAGGACCCCGTTTTGTCCTGCCAGACAAATGTCTCTGGGTTTTACATACAACACTGGTGATCACACTTGAAAGGAATGGAATAGGATGGCAAGACAATTCTTGTGTATCTACTATCTGGTTGCTTTGTTCTTCCAGACTTCTGTCTCTGGTATTGGGGATACAGTGGCTGCCTCAAACTGGATTTTAGTGTTAGATGTTCGAGCCCTCGAAGCCCAGGTTTTTTTTTTTTTTTAACTTTATTTACCATTTTTGTACAGCATAACAAAGCAATCACAGTTGTTCACTGTCTTTAACATTACAATTGAAGAAGATGAGATGACACCAGATATATCAATACAGTAATTGTCCCAGCATATATCAATAATAAGAGAAGAAGCAGCCAAGTTTTAAAATACAATCCCAAAAGCCCGTCCCATCTCTGAGCATAACCACCCACCGTTCAGCAGCAGGTCTCGAAGCCCAGGTTTAGTGTTGCAAAAGACTTTTGCCATCCTGAAAATGCCTAAAGTAGGTAGGGTTGGCCCTGGGAACTTCTACCTCATTGGTTAGGGTGCACCCAATAATCCTTCCAATCAGCGAGCTTGTGCCAGGCATAGATGTGTCACCACCAGGCACCCACATCAGTCTTCACTCCAATCTTCACAGCACTTTCGAAACAAAAGTTCATCCACCTCAGCTCATTCCTTGAAAGTTTTGGGGAGATCCGTCAAGAAGGGGCTGAGAAAAAGGAAGGGGGAGTGTCCCAAAATAAAATTTAGACTTCACTACGGCCAAAAGGACTGAACGGAATTACACCAAATTTATCAGAAATCAATATCTTTCCCAAAAAGCATTCAAAGACGCCCGTTTGTGCACGTGCATGTGTTGTGATGTTCCAGTGTAAGCAAACTCATCACAACTCACTGGCGACCATTTTGGCTTTTTATGTGAAAGTTTAATTTACTGCCCCAAGGTGGCCGATAGGCTTTTAGGAAATATAATTTAAACTACAAATAACAAGTGTTGACACACAAAAAATAACAGCCAGAGTCCCAGTAGCAGTGTGTAGCTGCAGGGGCATCAAAGAGGAAGTACATACATGAAGAATAAAAAACCATAAGGGCAGGGCAGCAGTATGTGGCCATCAGTCCTTCACAAAAGAAAAGCAGATTTAAATTTTTGGTTAAAAGAAGCATAAAAGAATATTAAAAAATAAACCAGAAAAGAGAGCCACAGCAGAGCAACTGTAAGTGGAGAGTGGAGTAAAAAAAAAGAGTAGAAGGGAGATGGAGCAAGGAAAGAAATGCTCCCTTACAGTGCTGAAGAGAAAATAAAAGATAATAGATGGTGTGATATGGATATGGTGGTTTTTGTAAGGTTATTTACTCAGGAGGGATGGTGTTATGGGAGAGGAGGACCCAAAAGTAATCTTTCCCATTTAAACTCCTGTAGGGCTCTTTGCTCCTTGATTCATAAAAAAATGGCTGAACGAAATTACACCAAACTTGTGGTGTAAATAGAACTTTACTAAACAAAGTACTTTTACTAGGGTTTGGTGTAAATCCATTCAGTAGCTTTAGAGAACTTAGGGGCATATTCTCAAGAACGTGTGATAACTACCGCAAAAGTTGCTTAACGCAACCCTTCACATCGCAGTCCATCGCTGGAAAATAACACCGTGTCAACGTGGTATTCCCAACCCTGCGGCACCATGCGATAGTAGCAGGATAGCGCGCCAAATGACCGCCCAAAACCAACGCGACGCAGAAACAATGCGAAACACGAATGCGAAAAAACCTGCGATGTCCCAAACCGCGATACAAAAATCAGCGACAACCAGCCACAGGCCCGCAAATCCCACGCGTCATGCGTGAAAATGCACTATAAGAGCAACCAAAAAATAAACACCAAAAACAAAACAAACTGCGTAGCACCATGGATGCACCCGGACCGAGTGCAGAGGACAACCCGAACCCCACAAGCCCCACGGAGGACCAGCCAGGAACCCCGTGTTCGGGGAAGAGGAAGAGGAAGACGGGGTTCAGTCCGCAGGAAGAGCGGATCATCGTCACGGAGGTGATAGAACACTACCAACAACTGTTCGTCACCTCCACTGCGTCATTGGCAACACAAACGGAAATATGGCAGTCCATTGTCACCAACGTGAATGCAGTCGGAGTGTCGAGGAGGTCAATGGAGGAGGTCAAGAGGCGCTGGCATGAAGTGCACAGCCAAACCAAACAGAAACTCGCTGCCAACATGAAGGCAGCAAAGGCGACTGGAGGTGGGAGTCCTGCGCCACAGGAGGAGCTGGATGAGCTAGAGGAAATGGTGGCCACAGTCATCAGCGTGGAGACGGTGCAAGGAGTCGGGGGTCTGGACACAGCCCGATATGACCTGACCCAACAGCAACAGGGTGAGTAACGTCCAGGGACTGGGGGGACTGGGGCAGATGGGCACAATGCCACACATTCACAATCATGTGCAGCACACTGCACACCCACAATGACTGTGGAACATGTCCCTGATACCCTTGGCACACTGCAGCACAAATAGAAACACCAAGTAGTCCCCCGTCCACAATCTGCACAAATGGGCCCCCCTCCATATCACCAATGCCACAACCTACCCATGCACATGTGCTGAATCCCGAAAAGCAGCGGCTCTGTGAGCCTCACCGACAATGCAAGTGACACTGCATGACAGATAGCATGGCTGAAGTCACAATACTTGACATGGTGCACAAGACGACACTGAGGTGGCTGAGTGTGGACCACATCCGTAAAGGAGCAGGTCACACTCTGACACATCCACGTGCACCTACGAACCATGACGTTGTTAACGCCGGATTCCACTGTATAACTTACTCGGAACCCTCGGCCGACTGAACCTTTATTACCTGCTGAAAAGTGTAAAGGGGAGAAACAATACTTTCTTTCCAATCTTGACATAAACAATTTAATTCTCGGAAAAGATCACTGACTCCGAATTCCAAGTTTAGGGGTTTATTACAACACCAAAAATAACTGAACATACAGACACCTCAGAACGAGGTTGTAAAAATACAAAGGAACTAATACAAAGTCCATCCTACGCACCAATCTAATTCGATATAGCATAAAGAGAATGAGTATTTCTAGTAACACAAGACAAGCAATAATTGCACCAACATCTATATTAGCCTTCATGAAACCTATAAAGAAATCCGTTAGTCTATCCCTACACTATTCTAAAGTGACATCCCTACTTAACTTCTATTCGAGCCAGATCATGGAAAAGGTGTCAGCCCGTGATGACTTCCTCAGAAGTGCACTCACGTTGTAAAAGACCGTCTAAGTCTCCATCCTAAGAATCGATCCCTTCTGTTACTCTCTTCGCTCCCTCTCTGCTGTCTGACCTCTCCCTGCTAACTGCTCTCCGTCTTCTGACTGCTGCTTCCTCCCTCGGGGCACTGTCCCTAATACAAAATGGACCTTCCATAGGCCCGCCCAGGTAACACCTCTTCTCGCCAAACACCTCGTCTAGGTAGTTTTCCATTAAAAGTTGAACTCGGTCCAACGACAGTTGAGGTGTCCTTGAGTCCCAGGCTTCTTCAGCGCAGTTCTCAATTATCGGCATTCCTGGAGACTTTGTAGCGGATCTCCTCCATACCTAACTCCTAAAACAAAAGCATTATTCTAACTAACGAAAACGATGTCCTTGCACCTGCAACGAATGCATGAGAACGAAACAACCTTGCGCGCAAATGAATTTCGCTGACCATTTCTAAATGAGAGCCTCACCAGGGGAAAATACATTTCGGGCCTACATAAACCAGCTAACATAAGGAACGAATACGCCTTCTTAACGTGAAGGAGCAGACACTCCCTCTCGGCCTTCAACATCATTTTAAACACATTTAACATGTTACATCTGTAAGCACTACATTTCATCATGGTTAAACAAAATTAATCATCTATACGTGTGCAACCTCAACATGATGCCCGTTTAAATCTACTGCGTTACATTTCATAGCTACTTCATTAAACAATTACAATGCACATTCAAAGTTACATAATTCTTTCTAAATGCCACTTTACGATTCTTGAATGGCACACTTATCGTAATATTTCATTTACCACTGATTATTACATCACGAATTCTAACTAGGATTAATGCACACCTGCGAATATAGGCGTGTACAGACTACCTATGAATATGAGGTACCCCTAAAATTTTCAGAATATCTTTGCGCTCTATCAGTTCCCCCCTCTGATGACTAGTGTCATCAACAAAATCACAATTCCCTTGAGAAAGAACCAACCTAAACAGAGCTCGTAGCCATTCTTCCCTGTCGGAACCTTTCCAAATTCTTGATATCCTCATAATGACTGTCCTGCAGTCTAGTCATCCTTACTTCTCTTGCCCTAAGGGACCTTTCGGCTTGATTCGCCTGATACCACTTATAAGCCCTCACAAAACCCCATAGGCAAATCACACAGACCACAATTATAAGGATAGGTCTCAGATTGTAACCAAGTATACCTTTTCCCAAGCTCGCAAACCAACTCCCCACTTTGTCAAAACCCTTTCCAACTTTCTCCCAAACACCCTCTTCGGTCAGATCCTGGATCTTATGATGAATCTCAGTGATGTTACTTATATACTTTACTATTATCTGGTATATAAGTACAGCACTCTTGCACTTTCAGCATTTTACAGACTCCGCCCTCTTTTGCCAATAAGACATCTAAAGCAAGACGGTTCTGCATCACCATTGTCCTTATCGACAACATCTCTCCATCCACGAGCAATAGCGATTTAGCTGTATTCGTCAACAATTTATCCACAACAGTCGCCAGCTTTCTAATCTTCACATCATTCAAAATCACTCCTAAACCTGGTATTACAGCTCCTAAAATGTCTCCAATCACTCCTCCTGCACTTGCATCTCTCCTTACCCTAAAATGGATTCCTCCCTCGAGGAGTCCTAGCTCCTCCACATGATACATTTTGGGAAAAACAGCTGCCAGGTAACAAGTACCATACCAGTTGGCAGGTAATCTCACATAAGCATTTTTCCCACACACAAAGTATACTGTTGGCACCACTTGTACCGGACCCTGCAAAAAGTTATTTGCCGTCTCTTCCATGGTGAAGACGTGATCACACACACTCTGTCCCACATAAACCTTATCATAATAAGTCTGGACACGTTTCACACATAGCTTTCCTTTCTGCACCAGATCTAATTCTATAGGGCCATAGCTCCCTTTCGCTCTGTGAGCTAACTCGTCCTTCGTCCAATCCAATGGACTTTCTCCAGTGTCACGTGTCTGGGTTAGTTGTCTATACCTATCCTCTACCTGATCTACAAATTTCTTCTCTATCGTTGTTAATGAACAAGTTAAGTTATGTCTATGTGCATAAGCTGTGTCTAATGACACGGTCGGTATGGAATACTTACCAAATCTATCTTCTTGCTTGTAATAATCATACTTGTTCAGGTGCTTATTTGCTGGAACCTCTGAAAGCACTGCGTCATAATTGGAAAAGAAGTATTCATAATGACCCCTCCCATAAAACATGCTAAGCAACAAACTACATGAAATCCCATAAGTCAACGGAAGATGCTGATATCTAATACCCTCATCCACTGACGCAGGCAATTGCATACACACATAACAATCACTCACATCCATCGTTTCTATGTACTCGTATAGCAGCTTGGCATACGCATTAAGCTTAAAATCACTTCTAGACAAATCTACATGCAACCTACGACTGTTTTGATCTAGCATAGCCTTTTCAGCTCCTATGGTGTCCTCTTTCTTGCTAGAAGTACTAGGTGTAGGTGTCCCTTTCACCTCCACGACTTCTGGCTCATGTGAACTAATAATTGACACTACAATAACTATAACTATTGAAACTATCACTCCCACTATGGAAGTACCTATCACACACTTTGATCTTCGGTTCGGATTTCCAGACTCCATTTTCTTATCAGTCGTTCAATATAGAGGATACACAAAAGTCCCTTCTTTCCACCTCAATTTGTTGCTCAAAGTTCAAACAAAGTTCGTTGGAATTCTGGAAATTTGTTCAAAGTTCAGTTTTTCCGAATTTCTGCACACAGTTCAAAAAGACTTCCCTAGCCCTCTTTCTTCTTCTATTGAAAAACCCTAATTTATTCTTCTTCCACTCGGGCCTAGGTTATCTTCTTTGAAACACTTATTTACAACGCACAGTTCATTCGCAATCTACGATAAGTTCAGATCCGATTGCAGCTAGAACATGTTGCAAAATCTCAAGACGAACATCTACCAGTTCATGAGGTGACGCTTCAAATCCAAACGTTGGGAAAACTAATTTATGCAATATCAAAATTCGCACCTTACTCAAGACTGGAGGTTTTGGGACAGTGATTGTCAGCACCCCTTCAACTTCGAGTCCTGGAACTATCAGTCCCACATCAATTTTCAGTAGAGGATTCCTGCTGATCACTCGCACTGACCTCAGCCTCCCGGAACTCACTACTCCCGGCATCAGTTACTGCTTAAGTCCACTCCGGGGCAGCGTATCTCTGACAAGGCACTCTTGTCCTTCTTGACCGCCTTGGACCTTCTTGGTCTTGTTCTTCTTCACTCACTTCTGATTCTGATGTCTTGGTCACAAGGGCAAGATCTCTCTCAGGGGCCATCCTCAGATTCAGCCTTCTTTGTCTTTCAGGCCACGATTCTTCTGTTCGATCAGCCCTTTTGCTCTTCTCTCAAACCCTCTGCGCACCACCTCCTGCGGCTGAGTCTGACTCTATGTTACTCGCAACGTTACCTTCTTCCTCAGAGTCAATACCTGGGTTGGGTGTAGCGTAACCCTCCTCAGCCTGGTCTGGTGAGCAACCAGCTTCATCAGCCACCCTCACAGCTTGGCTTGTCCTCTCTCGTGGCCCTGCCGCCACAGCTGGATTTTCATTCTCGAGAGGAGCTGTTTCTTCCAAGGGTTCTGAAACTCGATGAGTATGGGAAGCATGTATCCAGTTTGGCAATCCTCCACACTTCACCGCTGTGTTCGTTACCAGTATCACCTGGTAGGGGCCTCGCCACCGAGCATCCAGACAGCTCTTCCTCACATGCTTCTGGACCAGCACCAATCTCCCGGGCACAAGTCGTGGCAAAGATCCCTTGAAGCCGGAACAGCAGCAGCTTCCACCTGCTGAGACATAGAACGGACCACATCAGCTAGTCCTTTGCAGTAATCAAGGATTAAATCATCAGTGATGTTTATCAAGGCTGAATACGGTATTGCTGGCATACCTCCCCATAATAATTTTGTGCGGGGAAAGACCGGTCCTCCTATCTGGGACACTGCGAACACTCATCAACACTAGTGGCAACGCATCAGGCCACTTCAGAGATGTAGACAAACACACTTTCGCCATCCGTGCTTTTAAAGTTCCATTGATCTGCTCCACTATCCCAGAAGCCTCTGGTCGATAGCTACAATGAAGTCTCTGATCAACATTTAAAGCCACTCAAAGCAACTTAATAATTTCACTGTGGAAGTGTGTTTCTCTATCCGACTCCAACGAAGTTGGAAAACCGAACCTCGGAATCAACTCTCTCAACAAGAGCTTCGCTACTGTAAGGGTGTCACACCTTCGTGTTGGATAGGCTTCCACCCAACGTGAAAAGACACACACTACCACTAAAATGTATCTCAATCCGTTACACCTAGGCATCTCAATAAAGTCAAGCTGTATTCTGTTGAAAGGTCCTCCTGGCCTTCCAATGTGACTCAATGCAACCACAGTTTTCTTTCCAGCATTCATTTGTTGACAGGTAACACACCTATGGCACACTGCTTCAGCATACGCACGAAACCGTGGATTGTACCACGTTTGTCTGAATACTCGCACCATCGCATCTCTCCCTAGATGTACAGCACCATGAATTTGCCTTTCCATCAGGCTCAATAGGTCATCTGGTAACACTGCTCGACCATCACTTGAAACCCAAATTCCATCGTCTCCCTTCTCACATCCTGATCTGACCCATACATCCCTTTCCTGACCTGGAGCTCCTTCCTGCAGGCTCTTGAGTTCCTCCCAAGTGTTTGCTATGGCTAACATCATGTTGAGCTCGGTTCCCTCTTGGCTCTCTCCAGTGTAGTCTCCAGTAAATATGCACCCTTGTTCAGCGCAGAAACATGCAATTTCATCCGCATACTTATTTCCCACAGAAACAAAGTCCGTCCCCCTCCCATGTGCACCACTGCAATTTCCCTGGGACATTGCAACGCTTCTAACAGTCGTCTCACATAATCTCCATTTCTGATCGGAGATCCAGATGATGTCAAGAAACCCCTCTGAGACCATAGCTGTCCGAAGTCATGAACCACACCGAACCCATACTGTCTGTCGGTGTAGATGGTGATTCGGATCTGATCGGCTGCCAAACAGGCGCGAGTCAAAGCAATGATTTCGGCCACTTGGGCGGAGTATACTCCTTCTAGGCAAGCAGCTTCAACCACTCCAGTAATGGTACATACAGCAAATGCTGCTCTCAAATGACCCACATTGTCTCTTAAGCATGAACCATTGACAAAGAAAATTTCATCAGGATCGGACAGAGGTTCATCAACAATGTCGGGTCTTGGTTTGGTGCAAAGTTCAGTCACATCAAGACAGTCATGGTCTTCACAGTCTTCATCATCTACATTTGGCAATGGTATCAATGTAGCGGGATTTAAAACAGAACACCGCTTCAGAGTCACATTCTCTGCGGCAAGTATGACTTGCTCGTAGCGTGTGTCTATTGTTCGTCAGGTGCTGTGTTTTAGTCCTTGTCATCAACAATTCAACAGAATGCGGAACATAGACAGTCAGAGGATGACCTATAACGATGCTTTCACACCTTTCAATGCCGACACCTGTTGCAGCAACGGATTTGAGACATCCGGGCAACGCTGAAGCTACTGGATCTAAAGTAGCTGAAAAGTAGGCAACTGGTCTACGGACACCTCCATGACTCTGAGTCAGGACTGACAAAGCACAACCTTCTCGATCGTAACAGAACAGTGAAAAAGACTTGTTGTAGTCAGGCATTCCCAGAGCCGGAGCACGACATAAGCCCTCTCTCAACTCCAAGAACGCAATCAGACAGTCATTGTCCCATGGTACCGGATCGCTCACATCCTTATGTGTCAGTCTCTGCAGAGGCTTCGCCTTCAATGTGAAGTTGGGGATCCATTGGCGACAGTAACCAACCATTCCCAAGCACATTCTGACTTCCTTCTGAGTGGTAGGCACAGTCATGTTCATGATCGCCTCAATTCGATCTGGCGACACTTTTCTCTTGCCTTTTTCAATTCGATGGCCTAAGTACTGAACCTCACTCAGACAGTACTGCAACTTGTTCGGGGACACCTTGTGTCCATTTTCTCAATTGCCCCAGACTATCTGCCCACGAACGGCCGGACAGTCATATACTTAATCGATAGGATCCAATCACTCAATGTTCCACATGCAGCAACCTATGACCTCCATCGGTTACTCACGCACTCACACAAATGTTTCCCTATCACCGATGGGTTAGTCAACGACGTCTCATGACTCCCACAATCTCTGGTCAGACAATTTCAACTCTGGGTGTCTTCTACACCACAATCTCTTATCCCGGGATAACACTAAATCAAGTCTCATGGACCGCACGTGTTCGGCCCGAAACCACAATCACTCAATTCTCATCCCAACTCCGCAAGACATCACACAATCAAAACAACACCGCAATCTAACAGACATACATCCCTGTTCATACTCACTCCACCACGAACTGCTGTTTCCGCCGCACCGTCACTCTCCGTCGGTTTCCATCAATGCCGTCGTCCTCCGCTCACAATCCACTGGATAACCATCACTTGGGCTCTATGGGGATTCAATGACTACCCTTCTCTACTTCTCCCCTTACTACAGAGGTAACCATCCTACTTCTGCTACCAACTGTTAACGCCGGATTCCACTGTATAACTTACTCGGAACCCTCGGCCGACTGAACCGTTATTACCTGCAGAGAAGTGTAAAGGGGAGAAACAATACTTTCTTTCCAATCTTGACATAAACAATTTAATTCTCGGAAAAGATCACTGACTCCGAATTCCAAGTTTAGGGGTTTATTACAACACCAAAAATAACTGAACATACAGACACCTCAGAACGAGGTTGTAAAAATACAAAGGAACTAATACAAAGTCCATCCTACGCACCAATCTAATTCGATATAGCATAAAGAGAATGAGTATTTCTAGTAACACAAGACAAGCAATAATTGCACCAACATCTATATTAGCCTTCATGAAACCTATAAAGAAATCCGTTAGTCTATCCCTACACTATTCTAAAGTGACATCCCTACTTAACTTCTATTCCAGCCAGATCATGGAAAAGGTGTCAGCCCGTGATGACTTCCTCAGAAGTGCACTCACGTTGTAAAACACCGTCTAAGTCTCCATCCTAAGAATCGATCCCTTCTGTTACTCTCTTCGCTCCCTCTCTGCTGTCTGACCTCTCCCTGCTAACTGCTCTCTCTCTTCTGACTGCTGCCTCCTCCCTCGGGGCACTGTCCCTAATACAAAATGGACCTTCCATAGGCCCGCCCAGGTAACACCTCTTCTCGCCAAACACCTCGTCTAGGTAGTTTTCCATTAAAAGTTGAACTCGGTCCAACGACAGTTGAGGTGTCCTTGAGTCCCAGGCTTCTTCAGCGCAGTTCTCAATTATCGGCATTCCTGGAGACTTTGTAGCGGATCTCCTCCATACCTAACTCCTAAAACAAAAGCATTATTCTAACTAACGAAAACGATGTCCTTGCACCTGCAACGAATGCATGAGAACGAAACAACCTTGCACGCAAAGGAATTTCGCTGACCATTTCTAAATGAGAGCCTCACCAGGGGAAAATAAATTTCGGGCCTACATAAACCAGCTAACATAAGGAACGAATAGGCCTTCTTAACGTGAAGGAGCAGACACTCCCTCTCGGCCTTCAACATCATTTTAAACACATTTAAAATGTTACATCTGTAAGCACTACATTTCATCATGGTTAAACAAAATTAATCATCTATACGTGTGCAACCTCAACATGATGCACGTTTAAATCTACTGCGTTACATTTCATAGCTACTTCATTAAACAATTACAATGCACATTCAAAGTTACGTAATTCTTTCTAAATGCCACTTTACGATTCTTGAATGGCACACTTATTGTAATATTTCATTTACCACTGATTATTACATCACGAATTCTAACTAGGATTAATGCACACCTATGAGTACAGGCGGGTACAGACTACCTATGAATATGAGGTACCCCTAACATTTTCAGAATATCTTTGCGCTCTATCAACGTAAAAAACACATTTGCAGACAAACTATGCACAAGAGTACCAAATATCTCCAGTAGCACAAATGACCCAAGTCGCAAACATCCCAGCACCCGAAAAGCACACAAGTCAAATGCACACCGACTCAAAGGGATAAGGGTCTGCCAATGCAGAGCTGCAGGGGCGAATCGCCAACAATGCAGCACACACGAATCACTGACATAATACCGAAAGTCACATTATTGAACTGCAAATATTCCAACGCAAAAATATCGATATCAAAAATATCGATGTTGCATACTTAATTATAAAAATACACAAATATCGATACCACAATATCGTACACATAAATATCGCAATACAAAATATCGACGTTTATAAATAAATATAGGACATGTCTAAAATATCGACTACAAAAATATAGACATCAATATTATCGTTTTTTCAATATATCGACAACTCAATAATACATTAAAACAATTACTTTAAACACCATAAATACAGTAAATTGCATGAACATACATATCACATTAAATTGAACCAAAAGCATAACTATCAAAATTATAACAACATAAATAAATAATAACATAATAAACACACTAATAATAATATTTTAAAATATATACTTGCAGCATATTCAAACATTTTAACACATCTTATATATATTTTATTAAAATATAATTAGTTCAACGTCTCCTTCCTCACCCCAAAAAAATAAATTACTCTTAATTAGCGTTTTCCATATAAAGAAAACAATTCCCAAACCAAGAAACAAAGTAAAAGTTAACCAATAGAAATACAGAACATTGAAATAAACCAATGAAATTAAACAAACAATTAAAAAGACTCTATATAAACCAAGAAAAATGCGTCTTGTTTTACACCTTAAATCAAAATAATTAAGGAAGGCGAAACTCTGCCGGATTTTGACCACAATAAAAGACTGCATCAAAATAAAGCCTACTACACTTAAGAAAAAGTAAGTAAATTACCATTTCTAAATAAGCAGTTAAATTAAAATGTAACACAGATTTCAATTGCTAACTAAAATTACTAACTTATATATTTTATCTCTTTATATTTCCAATACAGATATTACTCCAAAGAACGAGAAAAAATAATTTACCTCGCAAAAACAGCTTACTAACAAAGTAAGTATACTTTAAAAAGCCTTTGTAAAATCTCAATAAAATGCAACTAAACACCTAATATATCCTACACCCCAAAACCACCCCATTTAGATTTTTAAACCTTTTAAAAGCCTTTGTAAAATCTAACAAAAAGTTTAATGAAGCTATAGTCTATCCTAAACACCAATACCACCCCATGCAAAATTGTAAAACATCAAATAAAATATGCTTTATTTTCCTTTCACAGAAAACTTCGACCAAACAGCATTTATTGAACAAAGAACATCTCCATTTAAAGACAACTAAATAACACTTGGTAAGTATATGTAAAAAATGTTTTCTTTTTAACCATATAAACATGTATAATATGAATTTTCCACATCAACATGACTGAAGGTGCCCAATTTATAGCATCTCAGAAAGGGAAATTCTTATTGTGTTACATGGGGTACGTCTACACCCAAGAGAAGCAAGCGGGCCTTAAAGTGAACTGGAAATGTTCAAAATATTATTCAAATAAATGTTATGGTCGCGCTACCATCAGGGAAACAACTGTATTATACACTAGAGAACATAACCATCCGCCGAATATTTCTGAAATTGAAGTGAGAGCAACCCTTGATAATATAAAAGAATTAAGTACTAGTTCACAAACTCCTACAAGTGTTATACTTAAAGGAATTTTACCTAAAGTACCCAAAGAAGCAACGGGTCTATTACCATCCATTGCTTCAATTAAAAGAACCATAGCTAGGACCAAAAAAGCAACAACAACCACAATGCCTACCCCTAAAAATTTTGAAGATATCATAATTCCCCCAGAACTAAGTATAACACACAGTGATGAACCTTTTATTTTCTTTGACAATAAAAATAAAGATAAAAGAATTATTATGTTTGCTACAGCAAACAATATAACTAAACTTCAACAATGCCAAACCTGGATGATGGATGGCACCTTCACAATATGCCCCAAACCATTCTACCAACTTTACAGTATCCATGGGCAATATCATAACAGTTGCATCTCCTTCATATATGCATTGTTACCAAATAAACAGAATGCAACATATACTGAAATGTTAGGTAAAATAAAGCAAGAAACAAACGACTTTTTTCCTCAAAGAATAATAATAGACTTTGAGCAAGCCATGATAAAATCTATCTTTAAATTGTATCCCCACACATCTATACAAGGATGTTACTTCCATTTCAACCAATGTTTATGGAGACATTTACAGAAATCTGCACTTAGGGGGTCATTATGATGTCGGGCGGATCGCCACCGCCCGACCAGCGGTGGCGATCCGCTCGACATCTTTCCCCGCCCGCCCTCCATTTACCCCCCGCCATATTACAATGACGGGGGAGACAGCGGCGGACGGAAAGACCGTCCGCCGCATTTCCGCAGGCAGGCAATCGTTCCGATTGCCTGTTGGGCGGAACTCGGTCCTAATATGGTGGCGGTGTCTGGAACAGGGGTGGTGCGTCCATTGGGGCGCTGGGGCGTTGCCCCACTAATGCAGCCCCATTCATTGTTCTCCGCTCGCTCCGGTTGTTGCTTGAGTAATTATTAACTCTAGGCCGGGCCGCGGCTCACAATGAACCGGGCCACACCCCCGAGGCAATCGGACGTGAAGGGGGTGGGGCTGCGGCAGCACTCCTGTGTTTGAGTGACAGCCAGGCCAAGCGCACCGCAGCGGCAGCACCAGCAATACAGTGTGCATGTTCGGTTTTGGGCTGGTCATTTTAATGACCAGCCCGAACATGCGCACTGTAACTAGCCTTCCCCTGCCTTGCCTTAACCCAAGTTGAAGTTTCCCGCCCTTAGGAGAGCGAGCGGCGCAGCAGCCCCCGGTCTCCTATGGGCGGGGAGCTATCCCTGCTCTAGCCAATCCTGGCGCTGCTGAGGCGTCTGGATTGGCTGAGAGTGAGACCGCGCACTCACTGCCCTGCCCGTGAGACAATGGAGTCAAGAATGAAGAATGCCCTACAGAGACGAGACGAGCAGTACCGCCCGCGAGGGGAAGCGGTGAAGCTCCGCACTCCCCACGTTTCTAGGGAAGCGATCCACAGCTGGTGGCGAGCCAGGCCAATGTTAGAAATGGCCGGATTAGAGTCGGGTCAGCGCGGAGCAACTAGCTCAGCTGCAGCATGCCTGTTCCTCAGAACGCGCGGCGGGACCCCGGCACAGGAGTAGAGGTGGCGCGGACCCAGGCCGGTCAGGTAAGAAGTTTGATTATTTTAACCCCGACCCCCACCTCCCCCTGTGAGTATGCGAGCCGCGACTGGTAAATTCTTGGCTTCCACCTCCGCTTAATTCCTTTAACATCGAACGTGAATGGTATCCACTAATGCGAATGAGTGACGTGATATGTTATGTATAACCACAAACAAATATACCTCAATAAAAACATGTAAAATATGGATCTCCCAGTCCAAAAGGCTCAATTACAATGCATACAATAAGTTCCAATTAATAGAGTCATTCTAACAGAACTTATCTTCGGCGGAGTCGTACTTATTTTTCATTTGGTGAATGTGAAATGCTGGTGATGTTTCTCGAGCTCAGTCGTAATTATTTGTAGTTGTCAGGCAGGCCGGCTTTATAAACCTTCCAAATGAAATGAAATCGAATGACCTGCCTCGACATACTCCCTTCTTGTTGTTTTCCTCTTTTAGTATTCAGCGTTCCGTTTCTATCATACTTTGCCAATACCCAGGCGCTCCTTTGCCGGAGAGCCTTGGAAAAGCATTGACTTTGAAGGTAACACATCAGCCCGCTCTCTCTGGGCCCGTGAATGAGATGCAATTAAATGAAATTAATTTGCTGACCACGGGAATGATTTTCAGCCGCATCTGGCATTTATTGCAAAACCACCTTTTAGGGCAATCTTCCTCTGCCGGGTCTCCACTCAAGAGAGGCCAGCGATAAACTAGCAGTAAAATTGCCTTTGCTGTGATTCCTGGGTTTTTCGGATTACATGATTGAGCGTGCATGATGAGGTATGTGTGCAACCCATTATTGAAAGAAATTGTACCTCTGCCAGTGCATTGCAATAACGTGCACAGCAGGGGAAGCAATGGGGCCTTATACACCTAGTAATGGATACCGGTCAAGAGAACGCAGGTTCTTTCTTCCTTGCTCACGTGGCTCGTGCTCTGTGAGCAGTAGGAGCATTGCACACTGGCATGTAATAGCTCTGGCCGAAATATTAATGATGTAACCGCTGATGCAGCAGGAGTAAAATCTTTGTGGAGGTCCCAGGGTAGTCACCGAGACCTTTACAGGCAAGATCTTCTGTAATTGGTAGCTAAAGAGTTAGAGAATGGGCCTTCAGCTTGAGACTCGTACTTGAACTGGCATGCCATTGTCACACCTCAGCTGCGGCATTTGCTCCCTTGTGAAATGGATCCAAATATCCGAGTCAGGCCCAAAGCAAGAGATATGTGCTTGCTGTCTAACATGTGCTTACAGTGGCCAGTCCTCTGATGTATGGCATTAAAACTGGCCCTGTGTACATGCCCCTAAGTTAACACTGATGCCAAAAACATGGATTGCATTGCAAACAATGAATGTTAAAAACGTCGAGGGAATGCATTTCAGCGATTTAGTTCCTCTCTTATTTTACATGTTTACTTGATCTTGCATTCCCCACGAGTTAGCTATTTTATAATGTTGTTGTTTATCTGTATTGTTTTCTGTGCATACTTTGAGGCTTGAGCCATGCCAGGTGTTTATGAGTGGCTTTGATTGAGCACGCAGGCGCTAAGGCTAAAGCCAAACAAAGTGCCTGTCAGTGGGTTGGCCTCTCTGCAGAGACACACAGAACAATATTTGTGTATTCCATTTGCAACTGAAATTCTGTGGAAATGTGTGTGAAGGGGGTACACTGATGTCAAAATATTTGCAAGGCAAAAGTAAGAGAAATTAAAGTGCTTATATTTGAGGGAGTGCAGTGCATGTTGGGGGCAGTGAAGTGACAGAGATGTGACGAGGAAGGGCATTCGGGGAAGAGTGAAAAGAGGATGCTGAAGAGGAAAGAGAGGGGGTTGAAGATGTGCAGATGGACAAGATATGCAGAGAAAAAGAGGATATATATCTAACATAAAGCACACATAATTGAAGGCCAAAACTCCTTCCACAGGCCTCAATGCTATTTAATTCACAGACTCACTATTTCAGAATTTCAGAATTTAAACATTTTCAATGTTAATTATTTATAAGAAATCATTGTTGTTACTCATTTATCTTAAACAGCTAACACCCAGTGACAAAGCCAATCATACTGACAGGCTTTAGGGGTATGTCAGTTGCTGTGCCATTTATCTGGATAAAATTACATCTCAGAGAGAAACTAAAATACTGGTCTGATGACACACTATGGGAATCACAGAAATGTATTTGGCATGTTCCTTTATAGGAGCACCCACTTTTTTCATGTCACTTAAAGTCCTGTCTGCACGTATTTCTATATGACTGGTTACAGCCAGCAGCTGTGGGTGCTTCCCGAAGTCTGGTTAGAGCATATTTTTCCAAAGTTAATGCTGCATGCAATGCAAAACACTGGGCAAGCATACATTTTAAAGGGCTAAAGTTGTCATGCAGAACAATTTACATATTACAGTAACTGTTGAACAAATTAATGCAAGAAGATACGGGGCAGTTTTTAATGTGTTTAATATTTCAAGACCATACGTTCCCACTGCTTAATAAGCCTTGCTTTATCGCTGCATTCATTTGCTTTAAAATGCACCATTTGCCAATCTTTTTTAAATTTTTCTCAGGAGAGGGACTCTCCCTAGACCCCAGGTTTGTCCTTGAACTTGTTCACATCGCTAACCAGTGTTTTCTATTGGAAAAGGTAGAGCCAAAGCAGTCTTGCTTAGTACCCTAGCCCTCTTCAGAAGTCAGACTTGCTTGGCAACCCAGAAATTCTCTGAAATAATGTATGAGTTTTCTTTTATGAATGCCTAGAAAAACTGAATTTTTAGTCCATTTATCACAGAAATAGTGCTGAAAATCGCACCAAAAAGATGTCAATTTTTAAAAAATTCCTTCACGGGGAGAGAACCCCCCCCCACCGAACCTCCCTTATTGCCGTCGGGCTTGCTCGCTGCGCTCGCTCGCATACGTTGATTCGTTCTGCATACGCCCCACCAGTTTCAAATTCCACCAGCCGCCACTGGTCTGGAAGACACCGCCATCCATATTTGGATGCCTGGCGGTGAAGGCCTTTCCATGGCGGCATCGCCGCCATGGAAAGGCATGCAAGAATTGCTTTGGGGGCCCGTTGCGGGCCCCCGGGGAGTGGGGGGTGGGTGGCTGCACTTGGGGGGTACCTAAGGTACCCCCCTACATTGGCATGCACAAGGTGGCAGGCACCGCGCGGTGCCTGTCACGTTGTGCATGCCAATGCACTGCATGCATTTTTTACATTGCGGCGGGTGCTGCTGACAGCACCGCCCGCCGCAATGTAAACAATGCGGGATGCGACCGCCACGGTGGCGGTCGCATCCTAATAGGCACAGCGGGACCGCCGCACCTCTGGCGGTCGGTCCCATCGTAATGGGCCCCTTAGTGTGGAATATGCCACAAATATTACCTTTGCATACCAAATTAAAAATCTAATTGCCCTGGCCTATGTGCCAGTGACAGATGTGGCTGAGCATCATAACATTTTAATTGAAAGTCCATTTTACCAACAAAATGAACAAAAATTATCTCCCCTCCTAGATTATTTTGAGGATACCTGGGTGGGGAGATTACACAGATCAGGCCATAGGCGTCAACCTAAATTTCAAATTCCTTGGTGGAATGTGTATCTAACTACACTTAACCAAGAAGCTAAAACAAACAATGCAGTTGAGGGTTGGCATAATGCCATCCTATCTTCTACAGGACGAAGCACTCCTACCCTACATAAACTATTACTTGCCATACAAAAAGAACAAAGCTTCAAGAACTCAGAATGCAACAATCCGTCATCCAATTAAAACCAAAACTATCTAGACAAACTAATCAAATGTATCAATATCTCCAACAGCAAGTTCAGCTATACCCTTCCACAAGAGGCCTTGAGTACTTAAATATGATAGCTAAAACTCTACTCTAAAACATATAAACAATGTAAATGTACTATTCTGAAGAAAAAAATTATTACAATAAAAACAGTGCATTATTTTAAATAAAAAAATTAATTAATTTGTCTAATATGTGTTATAAATTTATATATACATATATATAAACAAATTAATTAAACAGCAAAGCAACTAAACAACTGCAATTAAATTAAAATAATTTCCCTCCCACAATTAAAATATTTAAAAACACTTACCTTTCCCGTTGCTTTAATACGAAAATGCCACATCTTCCAAAGTAATCCAGGTAGTTCACAATGCATAGATATTGAAAAGGAACCCCAATAAAATGTAAAAATACAACTGTATCAAAAACTTAATCCTCCAGGTAAAAATCGACAATCCAGTAACCATACAAAACCCGGAAAATAGTATAAAATTAAAAAACGCTCCATGAAAACCAAAAAATGAAGGAAGTATGAAATAATTATTAGTTAATATAACTAATACACACTTCCTTAAAAAAAAAAAGTTTGCAATGTTTCGTAATTCCAAACTTCTTCGTTGTAAAACCTACAAAACAAAGAAAAACATTCCCACCCACACAAATGTACACATAATACACTTCAAAACATGACTACAAACATTATTCACACAGTTTTAACGTAAAAACGACATAAATAGAAAAAATTTAAGTAGGCCGCAAATACGGAACACAACGTTAACAATTAATAACTAAATAAAACACTAAACACACCATAACTTCTAAAACATAATTCCATGCAACTAATTACAACATTACTAGCTTCAAAATACACTTAAAATAGTTTAATATTAAAGAAAATTACTCTTACCTTCTCAGACGCGAAGCAGCTCCCAACCGCGATCTTCTTTCTTCCCAAATAACCCAAAACAACAGCGAGCGGTTACTAAATTAAAGCCCAAACAAATATGGCAACTATAAACATATTAAATAAATCGCTAAACTATTTATTTAATATTATACAATGGTTTAAAAATTACTGTTACATTCTAATAAAATACTTAAAAATGTACCTGATTTATTTATATTTATTATCTCTTTTTTATATTATGGAAAATTATAATAATAAATATTATGAATTAATAATATGTAATATTATAATTTGAAAAATGTATATATGTCAAACAACAATTACTAAAACATTTTATTAATTGTTTTTGTTAAAAAAATAGAGTTGCAAATAAAATGAACAACTGTTATTAAATGTAATAATTATTAATATTAATATTTTATTATTAATATTAATAATTAAAATATATTATGTTTGTATTGCAAAATTGAACTATGTTATTTTTATCTGAAATGTATTATTATTATTATTATTATTATTATTAAATTAAATGTATAAGGCGCACAGCTACCCGGAGGTTTCCCGGCGCACAGGACAGATTGCAGACAAATCGGACAAGCTTTTTACTGGTTGAAAAGCCGGGTCTTCAGGCCTTTGCGGAAGCTTTTATGGCTAATTTCGTGGCGAAGTGGGGAAGGTAGTGAGTTCCACAACATTGGGGCCAGGTACGAGAAGGAGCGTCTGCCCATACGTGAAAGTTTAAATCTAGGAACTATGAAGTTAGCTTGGGAGCGGAGCGAAGTAGATGGGGCGGAAGATATGTCTGGGCTAGGGAGCATAGGTAATGGGGTGCTGTACCTAGCTTAATCTTATGCATATAGTATAAGGCCTTAAATTTCGTCCGTTGCTCAACCCTGAGCCAATGGAGATCACGCAAAGAGCCTGTGATGGAGGATGTTTTCGGTACCTGACGAAGTAGCCTGGCCGCAGAATTCTGCACCACCTGCAGCTTACGTACTAATTCCCTATTTGCGCCTAGATAAAGGACGTTGCCATAATCAAGCCTCGACATGATTAGGGCCTGGATGACTGTTCTTTGAGTAGATTCAGGCATCATCCATAATATCTTACGGAGCCATTTGAGAATAGTGAAGCAAATAGAAGTGGTCTTCGCTACTTGCTGTTTCATAGTCAGCTTATCGTCAATCACTATGCCCAAATTACGTACAGTTTGTACCGGTTTAGGAAGTTCACCCATTTCAGGCGGCCAGTGATGTGGGCCCCAAAGATCTTTATCCTTCCCCATGATCAAAACCTCAGTTTTTCCTCCATTTAGCTTTAACCAGTTAGTGTGCATCCAGTTGGCGATTTTATACAGCCCTAACTGTAGGGATGAAACACTGGATTTGTCATTGGCGGATAGTGAAAGAGAAGCTGGGTGTCATCCGCATAAGAGAAGATTGACAACCCAGCCTCTTCCGCGATGGTAGCTAAAGGGCTGACGTAAAGATTGAATAGCATAGGACAAAGTATCGATCCCTGAGGCACTCCATGAGGAGATGCATAGGTCTTGGAGCAAGCCGATGGAGAGAAGACCTGAAAAGTCCTGTTGGTGAGGAAATTTTTAATCCACTCCAAAGCTGATCCAACAATTCCCAGGGACTGGAGAGCTTTTAGAAGGGTAGGATGAGATACCGTGTCAAAGGCGGCACTCAGATCTAATAGAATGAGTGCCACCGTTTCCCCTTTATCCAGAAGCAGGCGTATTGTTTCGGTAACTCCTAAGAGAGTAGACTCTGTGGAGTAACCGGCTCTAAAGCCTGATTGGGATAGTTTCTACGGTGTATAGGATGGCTATGTCCCACAGGGCTAATCAGTACACTAAGGCTCGGCTGGAATGGCAACGCGATCTACAACAGCCGATTGACGATGCCATGTGGACATATTGTTGTACTAGTACGCGGCGAATATCGCTCAACGGTAGGCACAGACTCGTCCATTTTAAGTACCTCCAAAGGGTGTATTATACTCCGGAGCGATTGCACAGGTATGGGCTGAGGGACACCCCTGCCTGTTACAGATGCACGGATACAAGGGCCGACTTTCTGCACTTGGCCTGGGGTTGCCCCAGGATATACAAATTTTGGGAACGGGTTTTTAACGAATTAGCAAAAATCACTGGCTCGGAGCTTCCCCCGGACCCTGCTATAGCATTGCTGGGTTATTCCAAGGCGATCCCGAGAGCACAGCGCAAATTGGTAGATATGGCTTTACTACTGGTGAAGCGTAGAGTAGCGATCCATTGGCTCCGGGGTCCTACCCCCACTATGGTACAGTGGTCACACGACATGCTTTACTGTTGCACACAGACAGAGAATTTTAGTGAATTGTTGCCTCCCAGGAGCCGTCCAAAAAACTTCTGGGGACTGTACGTGACATACATTGCTGCCAAGGAACCAGAACGGGCTGAGAATGCATGTGCTCACTCCCTGCATTCCCATAACGTGCCGGAGGCTTGAGCCCCCCCTTCCCCTCTACCTCCTTCCTCACCTCCCCACCCCCCCCAGACAGTATCCCTGTTTGAATGTGAACACAGAACGTGGAGCTGGGACCGTTATTGCGTTGCGGCCCCTAGGGGCTTGCATAGAAGTGGCTAATATTGGTAGTACTGGGTCGTGTGTATATTTTATGGCTTTTACCCACAATACGATGCTGGAATGTGATGGGATTGGTGGTGCATTGGCTGATTGTTTCAATTATAAAGTACATGTGCTTTTTTACAGTGATTAAAATGTCGCTCCTTACTTCTTGTTTTGTTCTGTAAAATATTTTTGAGAAATAAAGGAATAAAAAATTTTTTTTTTAAAAAGCCTGATTGGGACACGTGTAAGATGTTATTGGATTCCACAAACCGTGTAAGCTGTTGATTCACGTGTTTTTCTAGGATCTTAGAAAAAACAGGGAGTAGGGAAATTGGGCAGAAGTTGGAAGGCTCAGCTGGATCCGCATTTGGTTTCTTCAAAAGAGGAAGAACCATTGCGTGTTTCCATTCTGCAGGTAAAGTGGCTTCCCTCAGTGAGGCATTAAGTAGATCCATGATGATCCTCAATGAAGAGGAATTAAGTTTTTGAAGAATATTGACTGGAAGTGGGTCATTAGGGGAGCCTGATTTAAGACTATTTAAAATGGAACTGAAAGATAAAGGGTCTAAGGTTGCCAGTTTGTTACTTTCATGGTAGACGCCGAGTCCGAGAACCCGACTGGGCTGTTACAGTCAGAAGTGGGGGATGGATTCATTAAGTGCTGTACCATTTTAGTAGTTGCCGACTCAAGCTCTGCATGGATCTTTTCTACTTTTTCGATGAAGAACTTCGCCACAATGTCACAGTGTGCTTCATCAAGTGTCGGGGTACCGGTTGACAGGTTGCTCCCGAGAGATCCCCAACTAATTTAAACAAGACTTTTGCATTATTTTGTGCTGATGTGATAGTTTTGTTCACATATTCACTTGCAGCGCTGCTTTACATAGGGCATTATATTCTCTCTTAGCAGTTTTATAACACTGCTTGGATTCTAAGGCATAATCCTTCCTCCAACATCTTTCTAAAGCCTTACATTTTGTTTTTTCAATTTTTAATTTTTCGGTGAACCATGGGGCAGGAGGACGGTGATCATTTAATTTCTTAAGTGAAATGGGAAGGCAGGTGTTCACAGATGCCGTTATCCAAGTATGGATGGTAGCTGTGTCCGAGATTTGAATGGGAGACAAATCAGGAGTATTGCTCACCAGGTGTTGATATAATGAGTCAATATCTAGTTTCTTCCAATTTCTGCTCCTAACTTTAGGTGCGGAGATGGCCGAACTATTAGACTGTGAATCAAACACCAACCTAAAATTTACTAAAAAATGGTCAGACCAGAGTAAAGGCAGAGCTTTTTGGCTATGAATATTGGGTAAGTTCGAGAATATGGGGTCAAGCAAGTGGCCACCCCTGTGCGTAGGACCCGAATTACGGAGTGGTATGTTCATGGCTTCTAGATCGGCAATCAAGCTGGAGCCAATCTTGCATGTAGGATCGTCAAAGTGAATGTTAAGGTCGCCCACAATGGTAAAATTGGCTGCATTGAGTAGAAAAGGGGCAATGATGTCAGGAAAGCTTGCCGCCCATAGCCCTGCTGCGCCAGGGGGGCGATACACCAGGAAGCCAGTCAGTGTGAACTGAGAAGTAAGGAGTAGTCTAAAGAAGCCTGCTTCACAACCTCCACAAGGTGGTGTCTCCCATTTACACGAATAACCTTTTTTAAAGATAATCGCGATACCGCCACCGATTTTATCTCCTCGATCTTTCCTAACAATTGTGTAGGTTGGCGGTAAAGCCGCTGCAATATCAGGGCCGGAGTTTTCGTGTAGCCATGTTTCCGTGAGGAAGATTGCATCTGGCTGAGGTTGTGAGTTATAAAGAAGATCAAAAATATCCTCCTTATGTTTAGCGAGGGATCTACAATTTAGGTTAAAAAAAGTAAACTCTTTGGGTTGGGTTTTATTAGTTCTACCCCCAGCTGATTGTTGTTTAATGGGATAAAGCTGAGTGGCAGTATTCTGCGACTGTGGTTTCTTGTGTGAAGGAGTGCAGGTGAAATTACAACAAGGGCATGATAAAATAGGGCGGTCAAATTTGAAAGAAATGCAGTCAGCTTCTGGCCTCTTTCACAGATCATATAGGAGACTGGGGGAATATTTCCTTATCGTTTTAGAAAAAGGGGCAGGGGTTGTGGCCCCTGGCCTCGATCGGACGCGGTCGGGCGCAGACGGGATTGCCTTCGGCGCGCCCGCTGCGCGCGTCTGCTGCGCGAAGTGAGAGGCATGTAGTTAAGTCCTCCGAGTCAGCTGTCTGCTGACGTCAATGCTCCGCCTCCCCCTGTCCCCTCCCGAAAAGATGGCAGACCGCTGCTCCCTCCACATCAATCGGGCAAGCCCGTGGTGGACCGGGGAGCAGGCGGCAAAGAGAACAGGTAGGGAAGTGTGCAAGTAAATTAAAAACAATGCGCTAAGGAAAAGAAAAGTTTAAAAGTCGCCACAGCTAGCGTTACCGCAACCTGCAGTCTCGCGTCCGCTGCGCGAAGTGAGAGGCATGTAGTTAAGGCCTCCGAGTCAGCTGTCTGCTGACGTCAATGCTCCGCCTCCCCCTGTCCCCCTTGTACAAATATTTTCAGTATATAATGTTAATAAATACTTACCAAAATTTGTAACAGTTGTAAAAATGACAAACAATATTTAGCACTTATTAAAAATATATACTAAAGTATAAAATGTGCATAAAAAGTGCAATTTCTTTTATTGTTAAATTTGTTTTGTATTATTTACTTGTTAAAATATACATATTGGTAAACTGTATTTTTATGTAATAAATACACTCTCCTGTATATATATATATTTTGTGATATATTTTCTGCTGTTTAATAAAAAATTACATTTTGGATTTACCTGTCATTTTTATGTTTTATAGAATAAAATAGATAGTAGATTTCTATTTTTTGACTACCTTTTCATTGCTATCACATTTAATGTACATAATTAAATATTTTGTAATAAATTATATATTATAAAATGCATAATTTTCAATGTATAATATATATATGATATAGCTGTTCTTCATGTAAATATAACTAATATGTTTTAACTAATTTTAACTCTAATAATATTATTATCATATATTTTAAAAACACTGACCTAAATTATGCTTACTACTCCACTAAACATAAATACCCAATAATAATTTTCATTAAAATAACTTATTTTACTATTCCTACGCCACTGTGTATTTAATTGGGGTAGGTGCTGGACACTAAACTTAATTAATTTAATATTCCCACTCCAGCCAGTATTTATTTGGGGTAGGTGCTGGACACAACCTAATTTAATTACTATTCCCACTCCAGTCTGTATTTAATTGGGGTAGGTGCTGGACAGTAAACTTTATTAATTTACTATTCCCACTCCTGTCAGTATTTAATTGAGGTAGGTGCTGGACACTAAACTTAATTAATTTACTATTCCCACTCCAACCAGTATTTAATTGGGGTAGGTGCTGGACACTAAACCTAATTTAATTACTATTCCCACTCCAGTCAGTATTTAATTGGGGTAGGTGCTGGACACTAAACTTAATTAATTTACTATTCCCACTCCAGTCAGTATTTAATTGGGGTAGGTGCTGGACACTAAACTTAATTAATTTACTATTCCCACTGCAATAAGTATTTAATTGGGGTAGGTGCTGGACAGTAAACCTAATTAATTTACTATTCCCACTCCAATAAGTATTTAATTGGGGTAGGTGCTGGACACTGAACTTAATTTACTATTCCCACTCCAGTCAGTATTTAATTGGGGTAGGTGCTGGACACTAAACCTAATTTAATTTCTATTCCCACTCCAGTCAATATTTAATTGGGCTAGGTGCTGGACACTAAACTTAATTAATTTACTATTCCCACTCCAGTCACTATTTAATTGGGGGAGGTGCTGGACACTAAACCTAATTTAATTACTATTCCCACTCCACTAAATATTTAATTGTGGTAGGTGCTGGACACTAAACTTAATTATTTTACTATTCCCACTCCAACAAGTATTTAATTGGGGTAGGTGCTGGACACTAAACCTAATTTAATTACTATTCCCACTCCAATAAGTATTTAATTGGGGTAGGTGCTGAACACTAAACTTAATTAATTTACTATTCCCACTCCAGTCAGTATTTAATTGGGGTAGGTGCTGGACACTAAACGTAATTAATTTACTATTCCCACTCCAATCAGTATTTAATTGGGGTAGGTGCTGGACACTAAACTTAATTAATTTACTATTCCCACTCCAATGAGTATTTAATTGGGGTAGGTGCTGGACACTGAACTTAATTAATTTACTATTCCCACTCCAACAAGTATTTAATTGGGGTAGGTGCTGGACACTAAACCTAATTTAATTACTATTCCCACTCCAGTCAGTATTTAATTGAGGTAGGTGCTGGACACTAAACTTAATTAATTTACTATTCCCACTCCAATCAGTATTTAATTGGGGTAGGAGCTGGACACTAAACTTAATTAATTTACTATTCCCACTCCAGTCAGTATTTAATTGGGGTAGCTACTGGACACTAAACCTAATTTAATTACTATTCCAACTCCAGTGAATATTTAATTGGGCTAGGTGCTGGACACTTAACTTTAATTAATTTACTATTCCCACTCCAATAAGTATTTAATTGAGGTAGGTGCTGGACACTAAACCTAATTTAATTACTATTCCCACTACAATAAGTATTTAATTGGGGTAGGTGCTGGACACTAAACCTAATTTAATTACTATTCCCACTCCAGTCAATATTTAATTGGGGTAGGTGCTGGACACTAAACTTAATTAATTTACTATTCCCACTCCAGTCAGTATTTAATTGGGGTAGGTGCTGGACACTAAACCTAATTTAATTACTATTCCCACTGCAGTCAATATTTAATTGGGGTAGGTGCTGGACACTAAACCTAATTTAATTACTATTCCCACTCCAGTCAGTATTTAATTGGGGTAGGTGCTGGACACTAAACCTAATTTAATTACTATTCCCACTCCAGTCAGTATTTAATTGGGGTAGCTACTGGACACTAAACCTAATTTAATTACTATTCCCACTCCAGTGAATATTTAATTGGGCTAGGTGCTGGACACTTAACTTTAATTAATTTACTATTCCCACTCCAATAAGTATTTAATTGAGGTAGGTGCTGGACACTAAACCTAATTTAATTACTATTCCCACTACAATAAGTATTTAATTGGGGTAGGTGCTGGACACTAAACCTAATTTAATTACTATTCCCACTCCAGTCAATATTTAATTGGGGTAGGTGCTGGACACTAAACTTAATTAATTTACTATTCCCACTCCAATAAGTATTTAATTGGGGTAGGTGCTGGATACTAAACCTAATTTACTTACTATTCCCACTCCAGTCAGTATTTAATTGGGGTAGGTGCTGGACACTAAACCTAATTTAATTACTATTCCCACTGCAGTCAATATTTAATTGGGGTAGGTGCTGGACACTAAACCTAATTTAATTACTATTCCCACTCCAGTCAGTATTTAATTGGGGTAGGTGCTGGACACTAAACCTAATTTAATTACTATTCCCACTCCAGTGAATATTTAATTGGGGTAGGTGCTGGACACTAAACTTAATTAATTTACTATTCCCACTGCAGTAACTATTTAATAGGGGTAGGTGCTGGACACTAAACTTCATTAATTTACTATTCCCACTACAGTCAATATTAAATTTGGCTAGCTGCTGGACACTGAACTTAATTTAATTACTATTCCTACTCCACTCTGCATTTAATTGGGGTAAGCGCTGGACACTAAACTTAATTAATTTACTATTCCCACAATAGTCACTATTTAATTAACACATGTTCACACTACTACATATATTGTATAACATTATAATTAATTTTTAAAAATTATATTTTTAATTTTTTAATTTTTTAATATCACAATTTATTGTAATTTCCCTAGATTTTTTTTTTTTTTTTGGTCCTCATCTCACCAATAGACAACAGCAGATTAAAAAAGCCGTCATATCTTACATTTAGGCGCCCCACAGCTAACTGCATTCGCCTAGGTCAACCTGACCTACCCCGGGTAGTAGGGGCTTGGTGTAATAATAGGACCCGGAAGTGAGGGGGGGAGGCCATCACTCTTCTGCTTTCAGATCAAGAAACGACCCAACGCAAGTCCCGACCCCATCTTAACAAAGGTGCCATGTCAGTCAATGCCTCCTTATTCCCTCCTTGCTCTAATCGAGCCATTGCAAATGAAGCTTTAAGCCAGTCTTCTCTGTTCGGGGGATAGAGTCTTTCCACTTTAAACAAATCTCCCTCCGAGCGAGCAATATGAGGTATAGCAACAGACCCCTGTAGATCTGAGATAGAGTCAAGTTGATCACATCATTACCCCCAAAAAACACCAACTGGCAGTTGATCTCAATATTAACTTCAAAGATAATAGATAAAGAATCTCCCACATCCTTCCAGTATGATCTTAACTCTGGACATTCAAAGAAGATGTGAATATCGTCCGCAATTGCTAATTTACATCTAGGACATTTAGGCAAGGAGACGGAGCAAACTTGGCAATCTTGGCAGGGGTATAATAAAGTCTATTGAGAACAAAAAAGTGATTCTTTTTAAGCTAGCTGGTTTAATATATTTATAAAGTAGTTTAAAAGATGGCTCAAAAAGATCTTCAATATTTGGCTCAAATGGAGATTGGTTCCAAACCGATGATTGAGACGGAAGGTCTGTATCGTCTGCTTCAAGAAGCCTCATATACCACATGGATATCTCTTTTTTTTCCGCTGAACATTTTGCAATGGCCACTCAAGCTCCCAATTGCCCTTGATTTCAGCCCCTTCTGCCTCGTGCCATGATTTAAGTTGAAAATACTTAAACTTAGAGAGTGCTGGGCCTATCTTAGCTCTTAAAACCTCCCATGGCAAAATTCCGTCTACATCCATCAAATCAGACCACTTAACCACACCTGCTATCTTGATTGGTAACGCCAGGCTATCTCTAAGGCAGAGTGGGGTCCCAGGAAAGTCCCATATGGGAGCAAAATCTGAGAAATATCCAATACCCCATCGACGTCTCACTTTATACCATATCTCCAAAGCAGCCTTAAGAACCTTAAGACGGACACGTTTAAAAAATCTTGGAGCCCCGAACTTATATAGAAATCCTTCTCCTCCACTTCCCCCCTCAACCATTGCCATTTCACCAAGAAGCCTACCCCATGTTGTATCATCTGGGATTGAAAGCAGCATCCTAATACCTTTAAATTGAGAAAGCAATTAAGTACCATCTTATATCGGGGAGGGCTAAACCCCCTTTCGAGAGCCTCCTCCTCAGCTTTTTCCAGGACATCCTAGCACTTTTATCGCCCCAGATAAAACTCCCAATTTTCCCCTGGATTTTACTAATACTTTTACCTGGGAAGATCAAAGGGATTGCATTGAACAAATAGGTCAATTTAGGTAAAATACTCATCTTCACCAGATTGACCCTCCCATAGATCGTCAAGGGAGATTCCTCCATCTGGCGAAGAGATGATCGATTTCCTTAATAACTTTCTCCAAATTGATCATGGGAATTTTATTAAGATCTTTAACAATTTTGATACCCAGGTACTTAAATTCGTTGCTGGTGAGACCTCCCCTATAGTCGATGTTCCAACACATCACTTCCGTTTTAGAGGAATTGGCAAGATAACCAGAAATAGAGCCAAATTCCTCCAACAGGTTTTCAAGCCGTGGAATAGTTGTCTCCGGATCACTAGTGTATATAATGATATCATCAGCATACAATGCTATTTTACAATAATAGTTTAGTGATTTAAAAGGACAAATTAAATCGTCTGACCTAACAGCCTGTGCCAAGGGCTCAATATAAACGTCAAATAAAAGGGGGATAAGGGGCACCCCTGCCTAGTCCCTCTCTGGATATCAAAGCTGGAAGTCAATGTACCATTCAACAGGATCCTCACGGAGGCTCCTGATAACAATACCTCAAGGTCTGGACAAAGACAGGGCCCATGCCCATACCCTCAAGAACCCCCAGAGATACCTCCAACAGACCCTGTCGAAGGCCTTGGCAGCATCCAAAGCCACCACTGCCAAAGGATCAGATCTCACCACAGCCAAATCAATATTACCCATCAACAACTGGGTCTGTTCCTGAATGTACCTCCCTGCAATAAAGCCCTTCTGGTCTATATTAATCAGACTAGGAACCAATTTAGCCATCCTCCCTGCCAAAATGCCCATAAAGATCTTATAATCGGCATTTAGCAGGGAGATCGAGACGGTAAGAATCAGCCTTTAATGGATCTTTCCCTGGCTTCAATATTAACACAATGGTAGCCTCCTTCCAGGATCTAGGGACCACCCCTGTTGTACTATAAACTGAGTTGAAAAGAGTATACAGTACCGGGATCAACTCATCCGAAAGAAGTTTATAAACCTCGTTCGGAAGAGCATCTAGACCGGAGGCTTTGCTGTTTTTAGACCTCTTTATTTGATCCCTAATCTCCTCCATAGTGATAGGGGCATCAAGAGAGACCCGACTAGCTTCAGTTAGAGTAGGCAGGGATTTACTTTTTATCCAGGAATGTATTATGTCCTGGGAAGGAGCCAAATTTTCCTTATACAAATCTAAAAAAAGAGAAAGGAAACACTTTTGCAAGTCTTCCACCTTGCTAGATTTATCTCCATTACTATTGATTATCAATTCATTGATGTTGTTTTTTGATGAATCAGTCCTGGCTTTCCATGCTAAGAGAGCACCTGCTTCTTCGCCATATTCAAAATTTTCCATATTTTTCACAAGCCATTGTGCTCTACATTTCTGATCTAACAAACTCCTAAGCTCCTGCCTAGCCGCCTCCAGATCGACCTGGACCTGTGTTCGTCTATCTGAGTTTACCTGATTGAGAGAAAGCCTCACAACCTCTAATTCTTTTATCTTCCCCTCAATGGAATGTAACTACAAGGTCCTAGCTCGGTTTTTGGAGCTTATTAGACCATGCAGCATGCCTCTCAGACTAGCCTTATAAGCATCCCATACATAGTCTATAGTCATGGAGCCCAAGTTCAGTGAGAAATATTCCGAGGAAGATATTCTGATAGACTGAGCTATTCCTGGATCTAACAGCATTGATCTATTCAACGTCCATCTAGTTTGTAGAATGTTACCTTCCTTGGAATACGAAAAGGAAATAGGAGCATTGTCCGAGAGATGGCTAGATAAGACAGATGTCTCACGTAGATTGTCTAACACTTCCCTGTTAGCTAAAATATAATCTATTCTAGACGCATGATGGTATTTTTACTATAAAATGTAAACCCCTGGAGATCTCCCTTCTTGGCCCTCCAAACATCTACCAAGCCCATGTCATGTAACAGATTTTTCATGGCCCGCCGAGATCGTGGGGCCCCTATTGCACGGCACAAATTGGACCTGTCTTTAATTGGATCAAGGAGGACATTAAAATCGCCTCCTATTATTAAGGGGGGGGGGTCACATGCATCAGTTTATCTTGCAATTTACTAAGGTAAGAAGGATCATCAACATTGGGACCATAATAGGAAGAACAAACTAACTCCAGGCCCCCAAACGCCATCTGAGCTAATATCCATCTTCCTGTTTGATCGGTCTGTACAGATTTAATTACACAGGGGATCCCTCTTTTCACCAGAATTGCAACCCCTCTACTATTAATTGATTGCTGCGAAGAGCAAAAACAATTTATCCAGGAGATTTTCGAAAAAATCGAACGTGACTCTTCAAATGTCAAATGTGTCTCTTGTAGAAGAAAAACCTGGGCCGAGGAGAGTTCTAAGTACTTAAGTATCAACCTCTGCCTACGTGGACATCTTAAACCATTCACGTTCCACGAAATAAAACAGATTTTATTGTCCCCTTTAGTAATACCTGCCATCAGCTAGTACGTCCCTTCCTTAAATTTAGACAGCATTTCTTAAAATACAGATGAGATGAGAAATATTTTTATTTTTTTTCTCCCGCTGCTCCCCACCCAGTGAACCCCACCAAACTCCCCCCCTATAACCCCCAACACCCTGAAGAACCCTCCCTTCCAATAGGCAAGCCTATTCGGTCGCCTCTCCCTCGGGTAACATTTTTAACTAAATCTTAACTCTAATAACTTGGGACCTTACAGCTGAGCCCTCCTTATACTCTAATCCCTCCTTCATATCCCTCCCTCTTTTTGAATTTTTACAATAAGGGCATCGACCTCATCAGTTGTACGGATTATTTGCATATTATTCTTCCACATCACACGTAGTGTGGCAGGAAACCTCAATTGAGCCTTTGCCCCTAAACTATTTAACTCTGCTAACCTCTTCCCCAACTCCCACTGTCGCGTAGCAGTTATGTGGGAGATATCAGATCTAATAGAGAAGGAAAAAGAGGACATATCTAGAAGTGGAGAAGAAATCACTCCTTCCTTAAGTGCAGCAGTCAAAATCATCTCCTTGACTGAGTAGGGCAAGAAATTCACCAGGATTTTTCTAGGTTTCTGTCTTCCCGGATTTCTCTTGTAGGGATCCCGATGCACTCTTTGAATTTCATGCACTAAATCGATATTTGGAGAATCTTTCAAAACTGAGCCTTTTAGTAGAGAAATCACGAACCTCTTAATGTCATCCCCCTCAAGAGCTTCCGGGATATTTAAAAACTTCAAATTGTTTTTCCTAGAATGATTTTCAAGTCTTTCAAGGTCGGCCCTCAATTCCTTATTCTGAATTGATAACTTTGCTAAGTCAGCAGAGGTCATTTGAATCGATTCTTTTAATTTGGGAATCTCAGACTCTATTACGTCAGTCCTCAGGGTGACTTCCTCCAATTTCTGAGCCAGTACCTCGCAGGATGAACGAATCGCAGCTTGATATGCTTCAGATACAGAGAACCTGCTGGTTAACTCTGCTTGATTCATCTCCGAGTCTATGAACCTGCTGGTCATCTCTTCTTTCATAGCCATAAGTAAATCGGCTAGTGAATGCGCGCTAGAAGCTGGAACTATATGCTCCTCGGAGACAGGAGTATCAAGACTTCTGTTAATGTTCTTGTAGGCCAGTTCCAGCCCCTGTACCTGCTCCTGCTCCTGCTCCAGCTTGTCTTGTGAACCCAAGACTGAATATCTGTTAGAGAGGTTCACCATAGGGTGGACCACGGAATCCATCACAGTTTCGGGGACTCCACTAGCGGCTACAGCAGCAGGAGAGTCTTGGAGTTCCCCTCCCACTAAGCTAGGCTGCGTAATACTGCTCGTGGTCAAAATTTCGCTACTTACTAAAATTGGTGCCTTCGTAGTTGGACAACCCGGGACCCTGGGCGTAAGTGTGGACGTAGATGTGGATATGGACTGAGACATAACTTGATAGTAGGTTTTTAGGGATGGAGTAATTTTAGGATTCACAGTAGGAGTTCTCTTGGCTTTGCCTCTTCCTCTGCCTTTGTTAGCCACTTTCCCTTTAATTGGGGTCCCACTAGCAGAGATATTTCCACCCTGCTTACGTTGTTTGATTAAAATCCTGACCTCAGAGATAGGGGGGGAAACCCGAGGAGGCAAAGTCGATTGAGTAATAGCAGTATTTGCAGACAGATGGGCTGCTCTAGCTCGTAGGGTATACCTGCTTATTTTGTGCGGAGAAATACCCACTTTACTCCCATCACTTTTCTCCATGCAATAGAAAGATATCTTCCCCTTCTGAGTCAGCCAAGCATGAAGTGTGGAGGCACCACCAGTGTCGATAAGACTCTCTTCCCCAAAGACACCTTCAAATTCTGGCTTACCGTTAAGTAGGTAGATTAAGCCAAACCTACTAACCTTGACACTATCCCGGAGTGCCGGTCGCTGTGTCCCCTCAAACCGCCTGCTGTCCACCTCGAGAAATTTCGCAAGCCGAAGACCCGGGTACACACCAAAACTGGTGCTGACCCTGCCTCCAACAAACCGGAACAGCAGACAGGCGATATCTCGGCGTCTCCGCTCATGCGCGGCTTCTCCCCATCTCCAGCGCCGACCCTCCGCCTCAACACTGCAAACACCGCTGACGCCCGAGGCCGCCTCACCGTCTTGAAGGGAGGGGATTAGGAGCCCCCGCATACCACCCAGCTGGTAAGAGAAACTCCGGGGGGAGGTTTAAACTAAAGAAATCAGGTATTCAGCATCGGTCCCGACAAGAGACCCGAGGGAGCGTGACCGCGGCCGTTAGCTAGCGGCCGCCATGTTCCTCCAGCCACCACTTTACACTCCCTAGATTTTTTTAAATTTTAAATGTTGGTTATACTATACATATAAAAAAAAATTTGATCTTAACATTTACATTTGTTTTATTTTCTCAAATAACCACCCTTATCTCCTATAAATCCAACATCCCGCTCATAAATTTTACTTTGAAATTCGAAATTAATTTTAAAATAAATATTTTATTTTTTACAATTTATACAATATTTTTAAAAACACTCCCCACCCTTATCCCCAATAAACCCAACATCCAACTCCTAAATTTGAATTTGAAATTCGAAATTAAATTATCAATTAATAATTAAAATTTTAAGATTTTAACAAATTATTATTTTTTTTAAAACACTACCCACCCTTATCCCCTATAAACCCAACATCCCGCTCCTAAAATTTAATTTGAAATTCGAAATTAAATTAAAAATTCATACTTTAAATTTTCAATTTTATACAAATTAATTTAATTTTTTTTAAAACACTCCCCACCCTTATCCCCTATAACCCAACATCCCGCTCCTAAAACAATATAACAAAATACTTTTATTTTATAAAATTTAAAAATATTTACTACTTAACATTAACTCTAAAATATTTGAAAAAACATACAAAAACGATATTTTGACATGTTGATATTTGTACTATCGATATTACTAACATCGATATTTACCAAAACACCTCAAAACGATATTAACTACATCGATATACAGAACATCGATATTTCATACTCTCGATATTATGAACTCAATATTTCTGTACATCGATATAAAAAATTCGATATTTTGACTGTGCACCAGCACACACACATAGCAATCACAGTACATCAACATTGACGACAATGTGGGACAGAGTGCAACCCCTACACCACAGGACAGAGGACACAACTGGTGCCGCTCGTGCGTAGAAACTGGCCAATCACAACTGGCAAAGCATGACACTGTGAGCTGATAACGTACGAGTACAACCACACATCCGTCATGTAGTCGAAATGTCCACTGACTCCCATCAAATAGCCAGCTGCACCAAAACAGTCACAATGTACATCGTCATGCAGTCTGAATGTAAACATTTACAATGCGTCAACATACATGGAACACACTGTTAACCTGTATCTCCCCTTCACATTGCAGAGGGACAATCAACACCTCCTGCAGAGCAGACCACACATCTCTTCAGTGATGATGAAGAGGACATCCTGCACATTTGCACAGACACCCTCCAACGGCTCGTGGACAGCCTCCGCACCCCACCTCCAGGAGCAGGGCAGCCCAGCTGCATCGCGGTGAGCCCACACCCTGCACAGACCACACCGCAGGAAGCACACACCACCACTGCTGCCTCCCAGGACCCCCACGACCAACACACGGATTTCAAACTCCGTGTGTTAGGGTGCCAGGAGAAGATGGCAGATCAGCTGCGTCTGGGTTTAGAGCTCATGGCAGACAAACTCGATGCCATACGTGGGTGCCTGAGTCCCATCAGGGAGCACCTACAGTCCCTAATGGATACCCACTGTCCGCACCATGCTCACCAACAATCCTTGGCTGACATCGCTGGGTCCATTACTCGGTTACAAGAACTGTCTAGGCAGACAGGCCCAACTGATGACAGCACAGAGTTGGCACAGATGCGGAGGTCAATGGAGACCATGGAGCCGATGCAGGCTGGAAGTATGGATGCCACTGCTGAACACCAGCGAGATGTAGCTGCGATCTTCCATGCCTTGCAGATCCTCATCTTGCCATTGCTGCCACTGAGCCTGTTCCAGGTCACTGCTGAAGGAACCTCGACACACACATATCCTCCCCCTGATGTGTCAGTGGCACACAGTGATGCAGCCCAATCACCTTCGCACCCTGATGTGTCAGTGGCACACAGTGATGTAGCCCAATCACCTTCGCACCCTGATGTGTCAGTGGCACACAGTGATGCAGCCCTATCACCTTCGCACCCTGATGTGTCAGTGGCACACAGTGACACAGCCATAACCCCACCACACACACCTGACACACCGGACACAGAAGACGTCTCAGAGGAGTAAGATGTGGAGGGTAATGACTGTGTGAGGAAGGAGGTAGTAGCATCCGTCCCCGCCATGCCTGGTCGTGCTCTCTGCATCATGCCCTGGAACAACACCTCCCACTGTCCCCCGAAACACTCTGCGACCTTCACATGGACCCCGACATGGACTGCCATATCTGCTCTGGTACCAATGACACAGCAACCCGGCGGCGGACTGCACCCTTCCTCTTCAGATCAACTTTGCCTTGCCACAAGAACTCTGGTTGGCCCACCACTGGGCAACCATGTTATGTGGGCTTGAAGTGGCCATGTACTGCTCCAGGTCCGACACCCCCCAGAATGTGAATAAAACATTCCAAATCACACAGATGTGTCATGTCTATGTTCACTCACGAATAAATGTTTGGATGAATGTAGGGACATCGATAGCACTAAAAGGTACACCCTGGTAGATGTCATCAATGCGCATGTTTGACCCTGACCTACCTGGCCACTTAGATGACTGTGAAGGTGTGAACTAGCTGTGGCCACATTGCACAGTGACAACAATCCCATTGCCCCCAAACGTAGCACCACGTCCATGTATCAAATAGGGCTGTGTGTGGAAATGTCACATTCGGTAGCAGTCCTTAAGTGGTGTCCCCCATCACATGTGACAACAGAACGTCTCTTCGCATGCCTACTCACACACATCTGTGTGGACACAGTCTGTTTTGATGGATGACCTTGTTCTACATGGCGAGAAGTTGGACACCATACGCACATTGCTGGGGACACGTAGGAGCACAGGTCTGCCACCAACTATCCCAGCCACAATGTCTGGCTCACAGAGGTGGAGCTGGCAATAGGGACTCACCCCCAATTCACAAGCGTCAGTCAATGCCTCCCTGTGTACGGACAATGCACATGTAGGCACATGATCTGTCATTATAATCAACACTCATCACAGTTGTACACAGGTGAAGTTGCGTAGACTTTATTAGCATGTGCGTGTCAGTACGGGCAAGGCAAGGGCCACAACATGCAGACCAATGTTTAAGACACTTACAGGCAGCTTAGGAACATGTTGAGGTGCAAGTAATGGGGTGGCAAAAGTGCACACAATTCATTACGGATGTCAACGGTCTCAGCCTACCTTGCCTTGCTGGACGAGTCATGTGATGTTTAGCGTCTGCTCATCGGCCCGTGTCAGGGGACACGACTCACAGCCCATGGGATCTGCATAGTGCTGTAGCACCGGACTGCGCTGACTGTGTGCTCTGCTGACAGGGAGCAGGTGAAGGGATCCTACAAGGTCACATGTCGTGCTACATTGCCATGTGTGTACTCTCCCCCCAGCAGTTTCTCCGCTTTTGGAACGTTGACAGGCGACGCTGTGCTGCTCCGCCCATGGGACTGCATCACCTTGCACAGGTGTGTGTACACACGGGTAGGTCCACGCACATGCATTCTGAGTCCAGGCGAAGGCAGACATGTCCACTGTTGTGGTGGGATATGTGGAAATTCCTCCGAGATGCTACAAGGTGTGGGGACCTGTGCTGTGGGTGACAATCAATTGTGGCTGCAGGAACGTAGTTACTCGTCCATGTATGCGAGCACTGCTTCATGGGCAATCTGTTCCAAGAGTACATCGTTGTTGAGGTCAAGGTATGCAAGGGCGAGCCAGTCCATTACCTGGTCCGGGCAGCTGTGCTCCGTCCACGCCGTTTCACCAATCTGCAACACAGCCCAATAGGGGAGCGCCTCGATGTGGTCACTGCACACGAGGAGTTGTGCAATCTTCCATGCCCAACTGCCTGCACATACGCCAAATATCAAGGCATCCCATGCACGGGTGTCACGGTTACACTCCTGTTCATGGGCCAATAGGGGGCGCACACACGTGTCATAATCCAGTTCAGCTATCGTTGTGTTGGATAGGCAGACATCCATGGGCCACTCGAATGTGCATGATCGACAGTGGAACCAGGGCTGGACACAGGTGACGTACGCAAGACGGAAACTCAGACGGTAACTGATGCGCAACACTGCCAGTGGCAGTGATCCCAACAGATGCAGCATTCGTGCACGGTACAGTTCCACGTGACAGGGGTTGTGCATGTGCCCGGGATTGCCAGCCATTGCCTTTGTTGGTCTCGTAGCACCGGCACACTTCTGACAGGCGGCAGTTGTGTGGATGAGATGCCACTGCTCGGAGCAATGAGTCGTGTTTGTGTGCAACGTTTGGGCTGTTTCTTACTTATGTGTCAGGGGCATCCCAAGCAGGTGTGCCTCAGGCAGGGACAAGTGTGTGTGGGGTGTGGACACGTTGGTCTTTCATTCGCGCAGTTCGTGGTGTGGGAGTCGTCACGATCTGGTTTGGTATCTCTCGCAGGGAGTGCCAGCCGCATTCAGGACCAAGGTCGGGGGTTCAGGTGTCCTTCAGCCTTGTGTATTGAGACAATGGAGCTTTCATTCCTGATGTTGGTCTGACTACTGCTTGCATTTTTGAAATGTGATGTGGCCTTCACGTTGCTATTGATGCCAGGCCTTTGACTTAGTGTGCACCAATAGGGATACACACACAACAGTTGGCATGTATGAGCCAGGAGCCCGATTGGCCTTGCGCTCCTTGTACAATATCTCTATTTCTCTCTCTCACTCCCTCTCCCTCTCTTTCTCTCACTCTCTCTCTCTTTCTCTCTCTCTCTCTCACTTTCGCTCACTCTCTCTGTCCTTTGATGAGCGCATGACACACCTTCTTATCTGGAAATTTGTTTTGCAGGCTGTGACTTCCAGATTGTCCTGGGTGGACCCGCCATGATGTTTATTCTGTATGAAACGAATTATTTGCTGAGTCTAAGATGAATGTATGATTCTCATTTTTCTGACGACACATGTAGGTTAGGTGTTGTTATTGTGCGACATCGGGCACATTGTTTTGTTCATGATTTCGTGAGGTTGATGTGACATATCTTTGTCCGGGTGTGGGTGGGGGGTGCCCGGAGTGGGGCCCCGGGGGGGGTCCTGGATGTGGTGGCGGTGGGTGTTGTTGCCCTCTCGGGGCTCCGGGATGCATGGTGAGTGGCTCCATGGCATCTGTTGTTCTTCATGTGTGGCTATGGGCTGTGCTCCCTTGTCTGTGAAGGTTGTCGTCCGACTTTGCACCAGGTAAGAGCAGGTGTTAATTTCCTGCTGCTAACGCGCCTTATCGCATGTTTTGTGGTCTTATCGCGGATCGGGCTGGTCGTTGAGAATGTTGTGGAGTGGTGTTGTCGCAGCTTTTTGCAAGGGTACGCCTACTCTGCATATCATTAGTGTTAGTTGCCGGGGGCATCTGTGGCGATGTTTTTTGCGACTGCTATCGCAGGTAAACTGGTGTTATGGGCTGTTAGCACCAGCTTGGGAATGGGGAGATAAATTTATCGCGGATTTGGCAGCGATAACGTGCCGATAACTCGGCGATAGCTCCTTGAGAAAATGCCCCTTAGTGTTTAAAAAGTGTTCTGGTCTGGACATGAAGACGTTAAACTTCAGAGATAACTGGACTGTTTCATGGGTACTCCACAGATTCGCAAATCCAATTAAAAAACATAAAGGGATACCAATGGATGAGGAAACTTTGTCTCACATCATACATTGTAGATCCTAGACTATGGCAGGGTAATTGCAAATCCGCCGAGCTCCAATTGGCTGGCCATCACAGAAACAATTCTGTTACAGCTACTATTACCCTACACGGTGCATTGAGCCAGGAGCCAGCCCATGTGGTCAACCTCGGGCTATCCACAGAGTGTTGGGTTTGGCTAGAGGCCAGGCTCTTCGCCTACCCCACCTGCACGCAGCCAAACAAAAGCAAGGGTTGGCCACCTGAAGAAGGTTGGACGCTGGACCTCTTTCAAGTGGTATATGTAAAAAAAATCCATTTAAAATTTTAAAAAAACTAAAGTGAAGTTATGGCTAGCTTTAGGTATAATACCTCAATGTATGGTTAAACAAAACCTCAGAAATTCAACTAAAACACTGTTAAAATCCAGTGATGGTCGCAAATTAAAACCCAAAGACCACAGAAATTCACAAGATATGGTTAGGAGCAAAATCTAAACAGCCATGCAAACCATAATTCACTCACCAAAATATTTATACTTATAAAAAAAAAAAACACGTAATTAAACAGCACATGTAAACCAATCAACGATACTTCATTCATAGTCCTCTCTGCCAAAGTGGTATGGTAAAGGGATATCTAATCTCACCTGTGAGAGGATTTACAACATTAGTAATTGCATGTGTTTCATTAAGGGTGAGGTCATGTGCATTGCATGTGTTGTGCAAATTATAGTTTTCATGGCTCTTGTGCGAGTTCTAGATTGTGCTCATAACCATGTGTTAATTTCAGTGGTTTTTCAGTTTTAATTGGTAGCCATAAATGCACTTTGATTGTGGTTTTTATGTGAATATACATATGTAACTGAAACCAATGGCATATCTAAAAGTTCCACTAGGTATCATAAAAGAGACTGATTTAAAGTATTCACAGCAGCTTTGCAGCTCTTTGGTGTTTGGGCGGTATTGCAGTAGTTGGGAAGATCACCAGTCCCTGCTATTGTGTGGCATTTCCACCAAGTCTTTTTCTATGCCATTTAGAGGACACGAGCTTAGTGTCTTTGTTGGTGCGGATATTTCTTTAACTTTTGGTCAGTATGAATAAGTAATTATAAAAGATTAATCTTGAGGTGCTGACGTGGTACTTTTAGGATTCCTAGTTGAGAGACTGAACAATTAGTGTGAGGACGCTTTGAGAGGGTTTCGGAATTTTTAGGTGGGTGTCTAGCAGGGAGCTGGCATTTTCTCACAGGTTGGCATTTTAGCAGGAGTTGTTCTTCAGGGGAGGGTAGCTTATCTAAATGGCGAGGTATTATTCAGGGTGTTATTCCTTAGAATGACAATTCTTAGGAAGTAAGGCTTCATCACATGGTAGGAGGGGGTAACTTTGGGGTACAGACTTTTTTGTGATAATATTTTGTAGGGTTGTGTGATGGAACCACGCATGCGTTTACCATGCATGCCGGTTACACGCAGTCTCAACAACGCAAGTCTTAGCCATGCATATGCCTCTACCACGCATGCCTTTACATCGAATTACGCGTTTTGTTAAGGCATGTATGGTAAAGACATATCCGTGGCTAAGACTTGACAGGTAAGTCTTAACCTCCCAACCCCTGCCCCGTAAATATACCCCACTCCCTCCTGTAAACCAACCCCGGCCCTAAAAACTTCCCTGCCCTCAGTCCTAAAAACAACCCCACCCTTCCCTAAGCCCGAAAAGCTAACCCAACCCCCCTGAGCCCTATAAACTACCCCGCTCTCCCCTCAGCCCTAAATACTACCCTGCCCCCCTAAGCCCTAAAACGTATTCCGATCCCTGCCCCACGCCCTGCACCCTAAAATAGCCCCCGAAGCCCCCACCCTGACACCTAAAACGACCCCCTTCCTCCTAAAAACCAGCCCCCTACCCCAGCCCTGAAAACTACCCGACCCACCCAGCTGCAAAAACTACCCCGAACCCCGCCAGCTCTGAAAACTACCACCCAAACCATACAAACTCCCCCCACCCCCTCAAACCCGGCCCCATCCTCAGCCCCACTTACCTCACTGCGTCCTCTGGCTCTCCCGATCCTTCCTGCTTCTGCCAGCCAGCAGCTAGTCTGCGCAATGCCATAACCACGCATATGCGTGGTTAAGGCATATGCGTGGTTAAGGCATATGAGTGGTTAAGGCAAGCACGTTGTCGGAACACATGTGGCTCTGCCCGCGTTGTTCTGACTGTTTTCCCTCTTGTTGCAGGTATTTTGTATTGAGTTGCTTGGGGAAGCCATCTCTATAGGGGTTATTCTTTCAGAGCTATCTCTCTGTGGGTTGGTATAGTCAAGCTGAAATATCTGGGAAAGAGCTTTCTGCTTGAGGTAATTTTCAGATTGAAAATTTGTTGGCGTGGCGAGGGCTATTTCCAGGGGAATTAAATGCATGATCGTAATCTTTGGTGAATTACCAGTATTTTGATAGTAGATTTCTCACAGAGTGCTAACAGTAGTAGGAGTGGAAGCCCACATTTGTGTAGGTGGGTTTTTCTTTAGCTATTTTTTCTCAGAGGGCGTTAAGCTTGGGGTAGTTTTCTATGGGGTAGTATTTCCTCCAGGCTATTATTGTTGGACTGGTAATTTTGTGAAAAACCTTAAACACACTGGGGTTATCATCTGGGATATCAAGGAGGAATTTACTTTAATGAGGTAAATTTTTATAGGGTTCTTTCAAATGTCTGGGTATTTGTAAGGGAGTGTTCATTTGAAATGCTGTTACTTTAGAGACTGCTGCTACTTTTAGTAAAGTTTGACTACAGTGAGGTGGTATTAGTGAGGTCTCTAGCAGGGATATTGACGTTTGAGGGCTGTTAATGGAGGAGATAATCATTTATTTAATTTTTTCTTGGATTTGCTGGATGCAGGAAAGGTTGGTATTTTTGATGCTGATATTCTTTAGGTAGCCAATCTACTTGTGGCAATTCTTCTTAAGAGAAGGACCATTACCTAGAATGTTTCTTGCAAACTAGTATTTTGTGAAACTGGAGGTGGTTATTTAGACAGGGACTTCTATTTGGATGTGATTTGTTCATAAGGGCTAATTTTTATGGGGTATATTCAGATTGTTAATGAGATTCTTTAGTAAGAGGAAGTTCTTTTTGAGGTCTTTAGGGAAGTATGGTCTTTTTAAGATTGATTTTTTGATTCTGGGGTATTGTTTTGAGGATGGCATCACCTGGTACTGATGATGGGTAGGGAAAAGTTGATATTTGTTGTGGGGTCCTTTGGCAGTGGTTGGTTCTTTTGTATGAGGATCGCTTTTGGGTATAGCTATAAGTGTGGTTGTTTAGAAAGCAGCTTTTTATTACTAAATCATAACATAACAGGATGTGGGTTGTGGCTGCTGTGGATATTATATGGGTGAAGGGATGGCTTGTGGCAGGAAGCTCTAAGGAAGGAGCAGATAATTTTTTAACTGTAGTTCCTGGTTGGGGACCGGAATTTTGCAGGGTTATTTATTTAATAGGGTGCAGGGATTATTTTAGAATGACAGGCTTTCGGAGTGGATTATCAACACAGTAGCAGGTGCTTTTGGAGGATGCTGCTGTTTGACTCAACTGTCTTTTGGAAAGGGGCAGGCATTCTGATCTCAGATGCAGACGGGCTGGTATTTCACAGTGGAGTGTTTAGTGTGGGTTGCATTTGGACCTCTTTGTGACTGTTTTTTTTTTGGTGATACATTTGTTTATAAAGTTTTTGTGTGTATGGGGGAACTACTTGTTTAGTCGGTTATTCAGATGTCTGGTATTTTGATGGAAAGTCTTTAGAGAATTCTACATTTTGCAGGATAACCTTCTTTACTCGTCCAAAAAACATTCTCATAGCCATTGACTTCAACAGAAGCACCATCTAAAGCCTCTCAACCTCACTCTTTATGGACACTGAAAGACTGGAGAGGGTTTGAAGCTCACTGGTTGGGTGGGGATAGCGCTTTAGAAAGACTGAGATTCTTGTGGAGAGGTGTGTTTGCAAGGGGTGTTTCTTTGAAAAGGTGGTTTGAATTTTGCTCTCAGTTTTTCCATCAGGGGTGCTTTAAGTTGGAGTTCGTAACTGTGAAAGAGTCCTGCTAGGAAATGCTAGTAATTTATCTGACATCATCAACCCTATTTCCTATGCCACCACACCCCACACCTTCTTACTCTCCTTACCATGATGCTTCTCTGCCCAATGTGCTCTGCCCCTAGGACTTGCTGCATCGCTCCACCCACACCTGCTGTCTGCGCATGGCAGTCACCAACTGCTGTCTGCGCATGGCAGTCACCAACTGCCATGCACACAAGACACTTCTACACTCAACAGACACAACAGAAGTTGCAATGCAGTTGCGGAATGGGATGCCTTGCCCATCCCTAGAGACAGTACTCTAGCAACTCCAGACCAGCAGTGGCACAGACAGTTTGAGAGTAGAAGACAGTCAGAAGAGTGACAGCCATGTTTTAGTGTTTCCATACATTCTTCCTGGTCTGTCAATGCATCCCAGAAAACCCAATAAAAATATATGTACGTAATTGTTTTTTGTTGTGAACTTTGTGGACTACAACTACTCCATTCAAATATTCATAGCACTGTGCTGAGACTTTAGCTAAAATGAGTCCACATTTTCAGACTAAAGTGTATAGATAATGTGGATTCATAACATTAGGAATCATTAAGACAGTATTCATTTTTGAAGAATGTAATACAACAATTACACAACATCTCTCTAAATTACACTCTTGGTGATTACCAAGCTTGGTTTTAAGGGAGGTCGCTGTGAGCACCATGTTCTAGTCTCTCTAGTGCGTATGAACGATGCTCAGATGACATGCGGCTTGGAAACATTTATCTAGAGCTGTGAATCCTGTCGCAGGTGAGGTGACCAGCTGGATGACAGTGATTGGTCTACTCTGCAAGACGCCAATGACATATTGAGGAGATATGGATAGGGCATGTTTTTTTTTGTCCGACAGCAGAGGAAAACAAGCAATAGCTCACTTGCATTTTGGCTTTGCCAATGATGCAATTTAACAAGCACTGGCAAATCCAAATTACAAGTAAGCCTGCACCAGATAGTCAGTGGCCTGAGGAGGCCCAGTGGTAACCACATCCTCTAATGAAGAGTCGAGGGGATGGAGGCACTCCTATAAAATAATAATTTTAAAAAAAAGGAATTAAAGTCAATGCGTGTGATATTGTGTTTATTAGCTGAATAATCGCATTGACACAATGTAATTAACACAATGAATTTGAGATATGAATGAATTTTGAGATCGTGCTGAGAAGCTGTGTTTATTTTAACATTGGATAATGTAGACCTTGATTTGAAAACGGTCGTTGCTCTCTGCAGCCATCCAGTGGCGGTTTCTCTTTGAGGGCGTCGGGGCTCCGCCCCAGGTACATTTCAAGAGAATAGAGATCACATTTTATTTTATTTAAAAAATTCCCAAAGAAGAACATGGGGCACAGTCTCTGAGTCTGCAGTCTGAGTCTGCCCCACTCACCAATACCGCCGCAGCTCCACTGTTGTCACGTGACTGATTGCTTTGCTCCTGGGCGGCCGGGCGCAAAGAAGCCTGCTATGTGTTTGCCGGGCCGACAACACTGCAGCCCTGAAGGCTGTGATGTCATCAGCTCGGCAAAGACCTAGCTGCAAGGCCCAGTCTCCACCCCCTGATGGCGTGGAGGTTAAGTTAGCCCCGGGCGTTTTAAATACAAGCCCGGGATCGCTAACTCTCCACGTCAATCAGAGAGTGGAGGAGAGCTTGTCACGGTGTCACCCCACCCCTTCCCAACTCGTCACAGGGCGTGGTGGGACCCATCCTGTGACGAGTTGGGAAAGGGTGTGGCAGGCGGGAAGCCAAGGAGTCGAGTGACCGTCTGCGCAGGCTCGATCTCAGACTGCTTCCCGCGCGCGAGTCGGCAGTTGGAGTGGCAGCCATTTTACACTCGAGACGGACTGACTGCATTAGAGCGGAGAGCCAAGGAGGCAGTCTGTCCTGAAGCATCGTGCCATTACCAGCAGCAGCTAGTCTATGTGGTTGCTTGCCGCTGCCACACTGTAGGCTGCCAGGTTGCTGTCCGGAGTAGGAAGGACTGGACTTGTGAACTCGCCGGGCAGTTCACCAGGTAAGGCCCAGGCGGGCAGTTTTTAACTTATAGGCCCGCGGTGGCTATGGCTTCAGCTGTAACTGTTAGTGTTATTCTTCTCTGATATATGGTGGAGCGGAATAAGGGGAGATACGATCCGATCACTCTGAAGCTTCAGTCTTCTGTCTGACTCATCAGTGCTGTAAATGGCTGCTGAGACTATAGGCATGGAGGAGCCAGTGGAACGCCTGCTGCGCACGTCTGCAATGCAAGCACCATTAAGTAGGTTCTGGGAATGGGAAGGAGAACAGGGGGTGGTGGACAGGGCTGGAAGGGGCGTGGGAGAGTGTCAAAAAGGCACACAGCAAGGAGCTGGTAAGGAGATATGGAGATGCATGAAGGAGGGTGCAGAAAGGGTGGGAGTAGTGAAGGCAGGGTGTAGAAAGGGGCAGAAAAACAGAGAAAAATGGGTAAAAAGCAATGGAAAACACTGGCACAAAATGAGGGATGTCACAACAAGGGCACAAAACGAGGCAAAAAAGCAACAAACAAAACGAGTGAAAGCAATGAACATTACTGGCACAAAGACGAGAGGCAAAAACAGGGCACAACACGAGGTAAAGAAATGAGAAAAAAAAAGGGCAGTGATGATGAAAGACAAGAGAAATCATGGGTGAGAAGGGCACAAAGCGAGAAAGAAGCACTGAAGAGCGAGAGAGAGAGAGCAGCGAGAGAGATAGAGCGAGATGGGTTGAGAGAGGTGATAGGCTGGAGGCTCTAGACACTCGAGGCAGTTCTGAAAGGACCTTGACCACTTGGAGGACTGGGCACAGGTAAGTCACAGGGGGCTAGGGCCACTACCTGCTATATGCATGGGAGTGCATATTTCTCCTTGCAATCTTCCCTGCTTTTTTCTGTGCCCAAGAGTGCTCTAATATAACTCCCCCGGCCACTCCCCACCCCGAAACCCTGTAACGCTATACATGCTTTATCGATTGATTGGTTAATAAATTAATGTATTTATTTTTACGGGACTGACTGCTTCAAAGTGCTGTGGGTCCACTTCCTCATTTGTTTGTGCTCACAGGCTCTTTCATTTCCTCTTTTTTGTGCCCCTCTACACTGTACACTCTGTTTCTACTCTCCCCCCTCTCAGAGATCCCTGAACCACTCCCCATTATGTTTTTTACAGGATCCCAGCAGCTGCAAAGTGCTTCGAGGCCACTTACTTCTTTTTGTTGCAATTGCATGTGCTTTTTTACAACTTTTTTTACTTGGCCGTCCACGATTATAAATCGGTAAATTAAACTCGTTTCTTTGCGCCACTTGCTGCTGAAAAAGGGCGATAGATAGATGAGTTTGATGACGTTAAGATGTTGTGCTTGTGCCTCATTGTGGTTCCTGTTGAAAGAGTTGGACGGTAGGTTCTCAGTGTCAGATTAGTCTGTACCCGAGCAATGCAGAGAACGTTTATGATGGCTGCCAATGCATAGAAATATAAGCAAAACGGTGTACTATTTTAACGTGTGTTGTGCGTCTCTTTTGGCATTTGTGTTGACCCTTTTGTTTATATAATTTATGAGAATGTTTTCTCCTTTTACAATTTAGCTCTTTCTTCGGGATGTTTTTTCGGAATTTTGGCCTTTCTTTTCCTCTGCTGTCCTCAGAAATTAAGCTTCGGAGGGGTTTCCGGTATTTTTTGGCATGCCTTTCCCTCTGCTGTCCTTAGATCAAGCCTACATATATATTTCTTTTATAAGAATACAGTCAGCTTTGTAGCTCAGAGACTAGGTTCGCTTTTGGGTCTATCTTTTCTTACTGGATATAAGTAATTATAGCCTGCAGTCTAGGAGAGAGCATTGCCAGTTCTAGCGATTTAAGATCAGTTTGGACGTGTGTGTATCTGCAGCTTGTTAAACTCCCTGACTGACATGAATGTGTGAAGACTTGCCACAGCCAAAGTTAGGGCCTTGTAATGGCATGGATGGATGTCGGGGTGGGAGTGTTATCCTGTGAGAAATCGCCTTTCTTGGCTTGCCTTTAAGTTGTTTATTTTAAAAATTATCAATGAGGTAGTAAGCAGATATTTATCCAGAGTTAAAGATGCATCTTCTGCATAAGAAAGGGTTTTCATTAGTGTTTTTATGTACTTGAAAGCAATCTTAGTCATTCTTCCTGTGAGACATTTAGGGGTAGTAAGCGCTATATAAATGCAATTACAATTATGAATACTTAACTTGAGGTCAGATTAACTGCTATGAAATGTTATGTTGAGTCATTTCAATGTTATTGCACTTTAGCTCTCGTGAAGTGCTGTGCAGGGTTTGTTTGCCTTGTGCGGGGCCTGTGGTGGGTTGTCATTTTGCGATTTTGCTTCCGAAAGTCTTGAAAATGCACCATTTGCCCACTAATTTTTCAAAATTTTCTCGGGGGGAGAACCCCCCCGAACCTCCCTTAGGTCGTTCGGGCTCGCTCGCTACGCTCGCCGTGGTGTGGGGTCCACCACTAATTTTACGCCTCACCACTTTCAAATGTCACCAGCCACCACTGCAGCCATCTCATTCTTGCAAGCAGTCATCTCTCTGCTTTTCCTCACTGTGCACAGTGAGAACGATGGTTATTTTGTAGATAATGTTGTGAAGCATGCTGTCATTCTGTCTTGTACAACATGATGCTTTGTTCACAAGGTTCGTTTTCAGACTGTGTAGGCGAAGAGAATGTTTTCCAAAGGTCTCACCTATTGTGGCCACAATATGATTCTCGTGAGAACTTAACCTTGATTTGTAGCGATATTTGTACTAATTATTGAGGTGTCTCAGGAGCAACGCTTGAGGGAATCGTATTATGTGAGTCTGTCTGGCAGCGTTGAATAACGTGACTTTAGAAACTGTATTGCTCATCTCTATTCTGATTAGGTTAAATGTGTGAAATCTTCATGCAATTGTATTCGTGTGTAGGTTCTTTTGTATTTTTTCATTATAAAAAGTGCCCTTTTCTGAGGGTGCAGAGCTCATTCTACCACGATCTTTAGAAAACGACACTTTGTAGTTCTGATCTCTGATTTATGGCATTTACTTGGGCTGAATTATACTCTGTTCTGCTATTTCACATGTTGCATCATAGTCTGAGCTTCATGTTTTTAAATGATAACTGATTAAATGACTGACTTCTTGACACTTTTGTTTCCTTTAATGCCTAAAATTGTAATAAACAGTCATTGTTTTAATTGTAATACATGTAAGTCTTTATTGTGAAGCCTAATGTGCTTTACATTTACATTCTGAGAGAGAGAGGGACAGAGAGGGAGGGAGAGAGAGAGGAAGAGAGGGAGGGAGGGAGGGAGGGAGAGAGAGAGAGAGAGAGAGAGAGAGAGAGAGAGAGAGAAGAAGGCGGAGAGATAAAGAAGGGGAGAGAGAGAAATCAGAGAACCTCGCCTAAACATACATCAATACACAAATGACACTCCGCTATACCCCAAGATAAGATCAGAACAATATGCTGCAATTTTAAAGGAAGGCCTTCAAGCAACTCAGACTTGGTTATCAAAGTTCTTTCTAAAGCCTAATCAAGGCAAAACTCAATTCCTCCTGATTTCACCAAACCCCCCACTGCACACAAATGGATACTAAACTCAAACTGTTTGGCAGCTAGACCATTGTTAGTAAGTAAAGCCAAGTACTTTGACTCGTTACTAGACAATTTAAGGGATAAAGCACCCCCTGCTGTACAATATAAGGATATTGCAAGTCACAGAGGAGTTCCATAACCACACAGAGGAACGAGACTGAAAGCTGAGCTCCTTTATATGGTTATGGAACACTGAGGTGACTTGCAATATCCTAATCATGCATGCCAAGGGGTTCTTTATCCCAGATTATTCATTCATGGTCACATCATTACCTTTCCCACAAACTACTGAAAACCTTCATATGAAAGAGTGAGCAGGCTTGGAAACATGAGGAATACAAATAAAACCTCTAAGGCAAAATTAAACACATCAAATACCTATGAGTTATTTGTTACAAACAGATATTAGAAACAGTTCAATAGAAGTCTTTTTTTATTAAAATAAAAAAATAAATTAAAAAAAAAAGCAGTAGTAGCTTGGAATGTGTAAAAACATGCAGAAAGATTCTAGCTTTTCTTTCATTGTCTAAGGAGTACAAACAATAAACATGTTCTCTCTGCTTGTCATTGTAAGATAATAGAGCTGAAGAAAGAAAAGCAAAGTGCAGTTTTTGCTGCTTTCAACAGCAACTTCAACTATGCTCCGTGACCTGACCTGCCTTTCACCTTGGCTGCTGGCTCTGGCAGCAGCAGGCATTGAGATGCCAGAACTCCACTGTAATAACTTAGAGTTCGGATATCTTTTTCTTTATAATAGGTGACTTGGTGGGTCAAAAGTCGTCGATTATAAAGAAATTAGATACTGGTATTATTACAGGGATTACTGAATCCCATGTATTAAAGATTCTATATAATACACTGTCAACAACATCCCACAGAAATCACACAGAAATAGTCAATCTTAACTGTGCCACATTGGTAATTTCAAGTACTTGCTCTCTGAACAAGATATACAAATGTTATACAAGTTATACAAATGTTAGTCCAATTGTTAGTTATCTCCAGGCAGGACTAGGGAACGGCCTCACTCACTAGCCTTCCTAAATCTAGACAACTGCCTGTAAAAAAAAACTCACTAAATTCTGCTGAGTGGTTTATCATTAACACAAAAATACTGAGCACTCCTATGTCCTGAAAAGGCTCCGGTTGACAAATGATGAACACTTAGGACACCATGTATATCATATAAGGCTGTACACTACAATACTCCAACATAATAATGCGAAAACTGCATACCCTAGTGGGAAACAGCAATTTCAGAAACAAAAGAAAGACTGGTACCTGAAATTCTAAAATTCATAAAGCAAAAAGCTCTATAATAATCGTTCTCCAAGGCAGCACCCACTTTGAACCTGCAAATGGCTGACGTGTCTTCTAGCTAACGTGTCTAGAATTTTCAGTTCTATTAAGGGCTCAGAGGCGAGGATTATGCTCTACTCTTTCTTTGCTGTTTCTTAATAAAATTTCACAGCAGCCAATTAAAAAATGTATCAAACAAAAAACTACATTTCTCAACATTCCCTTCACACGAAGTCATCAGTAGTACACTAATCAGGCAGCGAGTATGCCGATAAGACATTGGAGACATTGGAGCACCATCTTCATTCCTCTTTCTTTGCCAATGATGGTGAACAGTCCATAACCTTGTCCCTTTGTAACTTCAGAACAGTGAATCTCAACCATCCATTCAAGAGATAAACCAAGACGGATATTTGCCGGAACATCCGGAACTGTAACGGCAATCAGGATCAGCCTGCCGGAGCTTGCTCAATCATTTTTCTGGTCTGAGCCTGTAAAAGAGAATACGCGTAATTGCTGATCTACAACCGATAATATCAACAATTGAGATTTACGTACAGTCTAGTTAAATAAATAAATAACTAAATAAATAAATAGACAGTTAAAATAACATCAATGATTAATATAGGGTGGGTAAAACATCATGAACATTAATCCTACTTCATCAGCAATGTGAACAGGGTGGGATAATCCTCGTCTCCGAGTGCTTAATAGAATTGAAAATTCTAGACGCGTAAGCTAGAAGATCTTTCATTCTATGTCAGGACCGGAGGCTTCGGATTATGCTTGTTTAAAACTGGTCTAATACAACTGAGGCAACATCCAAAATTGGTTAACAGTAAATCGTTTTAAACATAGACTCTGATGACCAATCTACAGCCCTCATAACATCCTGTTACTGAGAACCCAGGAGATAAGATTTTTCGGCCATGGTCCCTCTGACAGAATGAGCCCCATATTTGGAGGTATCAACACCTGCTTCCCCAAAAAGCCATTCCCCCCATCTCACTAGGGTGGCTGAGCAGGCTGAATTAAATGGTTTCTGAAGGCAAATCAGTAACTGACCACCAACTGAGTTTAAAAATTCTCTGGTACGATCTTTGTACTATTTTAAAGTTTGAACTATACACAATTTGGGATTATTCGGAAAATGTGGATATAAAATGTGTTTAGAGACAGTTTTTGTCCTTTTGGATAGTGTGAAAGAAACGCCATTGGGAGTAAATACTCTACCTGTTAGATCCAGAAACTTCACGTCAGAAACTCTTCTGCATGTTATGTTATGTTAAAACAACTTATAAAGCGCACAAATACCAACATGTGTCTCGGCGCTGACTGCTCCAGGGAGCAGGACAATGGCCTAGTTGTTAAGAAGCCTACTTATTAAAGAGCCAAGTTTTTAATTGTTTCCTAAATGACAATAGGTTATGAATGGCTCTGATCTGAGGAGGAAGAGAGTTCCATAGCTTAGCTGTGACAACTACAAAGCTTCTGTCGCCCCAGTTAGTTCTATAAGTTCTTGAGACGACAAGCAGGTTAGCACCTGAAGAATGCAAGGACCTGCTGGGAGTATATATCTGCAATAAGTTCTTCAGAAATTCTGGCCCTATATTGTGGATCGCCTTATAGGCAATGCACAACGCTTTGAATTTTGTTCTGCTTCTTATAGGCAACGAATGAAGTTGTCTAACAACCTTAGAGACAGACTTAAATTTCGGTGTGCCAGAAACCATCCTAGTGGCTGCGTTCTCTACTAGCTGTAACTTATTTAAAACCATTTCCTGTGCATTAATCAATAAACTGTTACAATAATCCACTTTGGACATCACCAAAGCGGATATTATCTTTCTCCTGGCTTCAACCGGGATGAAAGGGAACAATTTCTTCACCATTCTAAGAGTATAAAAGCATCAGGAGACCACAGAGTTAACATGACATTTAAAGGACAGCTTGTCGTCTAGGACGAACCCAGATTCTTGGCTTTAGTAACCGGGATAGGGGGCAGTCCCAGTTTATCTGGCCACTAGCAAGGAGACCAGGCAGGGGTTAGATTTCCAAAGACAATTACCTCAGTCTTGGTAGAATTTAATTTGAGGCAATGTCTTGACATCCAAGCGCTGATGGCCAGCATGCCATTGTGAAAGCTGACCGAAACATTGTCCCCGTTCTTGTGAACGGAGAGCACTATTTGGGTGTCGTCTGCAGAAGACGTAAGCGCTAGGCCAAAAAATTTGATCACCCGTGCCAGATCGGTAACATAAATGTTAAACAGCATCGGACTAATGGAAGAACCCTGCGGAACTCCACAAGGGAGTGAAAAGACAGCGGAGTCAAAGTCGCCCAAGCTGACTAGTTGAGTGAGTTTCGACATAAAAGATGTCAACAAAGATTTGGCCTTATTCCTAATGCCTAGCAAGGAGACACGGTTGATCAGGAGCCCATGATCAACTGTGTCAAAGGCTGCTGATAAATCTAGTTGCACAAGGACAGCTGCTCCTCCTCTGTCTAAAACAAACCTAATCTCATCGGTGGCTTTAATAAGTGCAGTCTCCGTATTATTGCCTTTTCTGAAACCGAATTGGGTATCATCCAGCAGCTTGTTATCATAGATGTATTGGGCCAATTGATCATTCATAACTTGTTCAGCAAGTTTAGCAGGTAATTGGAGACGTGCAATAGGTCGATAATTATTAGTGTCCGCTGGGTCCAGATTAGGTTTTTTTAGTAGCGGAAGAATAGAGGCCTTTTTCCATTGAGAGGGATAGATGCCTGAGATGAACATAGAGTTAAAAATATTGGCCAGATTGATACCTATGAGGTCCGGAATCAGTTTCAGGACAATAGGAGGACACAGATCAAATGGTGAATTGGATTTGGCAGTACTCACCAAATCAACTATCTGTTCCAAACTGGCGCAAATTCCCTAAACATAATGGAACAAGATTTGTCTATCTTACTACATGGGCAATCACAGCTACGTGCTATTTTGCTTCTAAGCTGGACGCGTCAATCATCGCGTTCTGGCCACGTTCCATGGCGATACATTAAAGACACAAATCTGCTTTCGATAGCTAAGGACACAATGTTGCCCAGTGAATAAATATGAGACAAAAGTGTAGTCATGCCATTGTCTACCACAGCTAAGGCCTTTTCTATGTTAATTCTATCTATTTCACGAAATCTCTCAGCAGCTTCCTGTTGGGAGATTTTCCACAGTTCATTGTAGATGGTATACGCGAAGCGTTTCCTACGTGGTTTCTTGGGACCTAACAAGAAATCCCTAAGATCCATGTTGTCTGGCAAAAGGGTCAAGTGTTGTTTCACCTGTGATAGTGTCGCGGTCTTCAGCCAATCTAGGCACAACTTCCCGACACTATAGGAAGTCACTACCCCTGGGTTGTCTAAGTGTACATAGCGTGGGTCAGGCCTATGGATACTAAACCCTTCGGTGGTACCCCTGAATCTTGAGTGACACCTATTCGTGTCTACTGGCCAAACCAACCAACCCTTCCAATCGGGAGATGATAAATTGTATGTACTTGTACCATATTTCCCTTCACTTGTAAGTGTGTTATTCACAATACCCTTGATCGGGTCATGTGAGGGGATGTTCGGTGTTTTCAGATCTTTGACTTTTGCAAACCCATAACAAGTGGTTTGTTGCACTGTTCTGTTTAGGAAAATCACTTGAAATGGTATTTGGCAAGCTCTAAATAATGCCTCAGTTCCCTGAACCTGCCACCCTCTTGTCCCCCAGATCGATTTTGTGTCTCTGGAGTCTCTCCAGTAGTCGAAACCCTGTATAGACGGTTGGGAGATAAAGGGTGCTGAGTATATCAGTTTAGTATTTGTCAGCATAATATTCTTCGCTGTTACATTCGTCATTGCAAGTTTGTAATAAAACTAATCTGGGTCTGATGTGTTGTACCCTGAAAAGTATGTGAATTTCTGTGTGAATGTGGCAGAACTACCCTTTGGTGGTGTCGGGCAGTGTTCCCATTGATGGTAAACATTAGCAGTGTGTGGTACACTTGCTCTATGCAAGAAATGCAGACCATAATGCTGGTAACAAACATGGTATCGTAATCAGTTGTACCTTCATACAATTCCCAGTAAGAAAATGCAGCAGACTGTTCTAAATCTGTAAGCATGGTATTTACAGTCTCAATGTCCCAATCATCAGATAGTGTACTGGGGGTAATGAAATCATTTAAAGATATTTTAAACAAATGTGTAATTTTCAAATGTTCAGTGGGGCCATATACATCATAAGAAACCTTATCCCAAACTATGCCATCCGGTATGGGAATCGCTGTAATGTTCACAAGGGGCAAGTCTTTGTTCACGATGTGATGACGTATGTGGTTTCAGGACCAAGTTCACTGATTGTACTGCAGAGAGTTCTGGGAGATAATGTCCGTTCAGAATCAGAAAAAAGACAGTCACTGTGCCAATCCAAATCAACAGATATACTACCACTATTGCGAACCAAATATGCAACCAAGGCGGCACTAAGTAAGTTTTTTCGAGCAAAAGATAAAATTGGCGAAATTTTTCTTTCTTCGAAATTGGTGGCGTTTGATCAGGTTCACTTGGATCTGAAGCTAAATCATCGAAGTTGATGAAGTAGCCAGACGCAGTTCGATCTATCTTTGGTAGCTCAGCAGGTTTTGTAGAACTGGCAGATGTGTCGTTTGAAGGCACATTAATGTAGATATCATTGTTGGGCCGAATTGCAACTTGCATTGTTGTTTCTTCTTGATGCTTTACAATTTCAACTGGTGTGATTTGTACTCCATTATTCGTTGCTCCATCACTCTGTGTTGAGGAGTCATGAAAGGTTATTAGTCTTTCCATCTGAACTTTCTGTATAGTAGCAAGAGGAGATCTGTGGCTACTCAGGACCCCATGCGGCCTACATGATGTGGTTTGATCAGATCAATGGAGACAAATCTTTTTTCTTTTTGGCTGGCAAGAGGCGGAAGAAGTACTGTTCTTGTACCCACTACCGCTAGGACAGGTACGGCTGTTCTGTAAGAAGACCCAAACTCTCTTCTGTCCATGATCTTTTCCCAGACCAGGTCCCCAATCTGCAGGACCCAGGCAGGTCTTGCCAGAATTACTTTCACTTCCCCAGTGGCGGTGCGTTTGACTTGCACGTTGCTTTTTAGTGCTCAGAATTAATTGAGTTCCTGTAAAAAAGCCAAAAGGTCATTCAGTTCAAGTGGTTTCGCATCCGCCACTGTGGTGGCACAATCGAGATTAGGTACCCACATTCTTGTCCCAAACAGGATTTCATAAGTGGTACGGCCTCCCAAGGATTTTCTTGGCATGTTGGTAAGTGCTCTCTGGACCCCATATAGGTGATTGACCCATGTACCACCCGCCCCTAATACCCTTGCTGTTAAGGATTGCTTTAGGTCCCGGTTTTTCCTCTCCACCACCGAATTTCCCTCTGGATGGTAGGGGGAGGAGTACCGCAAGGCCATGCCCATACTTTCCATGGCTTCCTTGTAAGCCCTAGAGCTAAACACAGGACCACGGTCGGAATGTAACATGCCAATTGCGTATGTCCCAATGAAGACTCGCAAATCCTTTATAACAGTTTGAGGGTCAGCTGAGCGCTGGGGCCAAACCCATAGGAATCTAGAGCATGAATCCACTGCCACCAAGATGTACTTGTAAGCCCCATCAGAATTTAAGGGGCCGCAGTGATCCAAATAGACACATGCGAGAGGTCTGTCTGAAATCAGTAATGGTGTCTGTGGTGGCTTGTGAATGGTGGAACCCTTCATCTGCTTGCAAATATTGCACGTCAGGACATAGTCCTTCGTTTGTTTTGTCAGCCCCGACCACCAGTAATGCTGCTTCAATAATGAAATTGTTGCAGTGACTCCTGCGTGTGCTGAGCCCAACCCTCATGTGCAGCTAGAATTAAACCTAATCTGCGATCTTTGTTTGGTATTACTCTATCCACCACTCCTGGAATTTGAGCATTCGGTGTGTTATGCGCATCTAACTTGTAGGAGTACTTGAGTGGAAAGCCTTTTGGCAGGACGGATGAACCATTCTTTGAGGCATTGATAGCTACTATTATATCTCCGTCTATTCTTGTGTGTGAACGAGTGATTGCGGCAACGGCAGCAGTTCGTACTGTCGCCTTGGCGGCTTCATCAGTCAGTGAATTCCCTTCAACGTGTATGCCAACACGCTGATGACTCAAGGTGTGAATAACTTGAGCCCGTGGCAGGCATGCTTTCAGCTTTGCCACTTGTTCCCATAACAATTTATGTTTTATCGTGCTACCCTTGGCGTCTCTAAATCCATTCTAGCCCCAGTAGTGAAGATATTCATTGTAAGATTGCACACAGTAAAACGAATCGCACACAATCAGTGTGGGGAATTCCCGATCCGCATACTGTAGTGCCAATAACAGGGCTTTCAGTTCTGCCAGCTGCGCGGTACAATCTCCTAGAGATTGCGTAGTCGTATTGCTGGGATGGAATTTACCATCCCGCATCTGACCTTTCACTATAGCGCATGCAGCGCTATACTGCTGTTTACTTCCTATGGCAGGTTGCGCAGAACCGTCAGTATAAATGATGTATTCATACTGATCTAGAGGCAAGATTTCATTCAGGAGAGGATATTCTTGTTCGTACTGCAGGAATGCTTGTGTTCTAAGTCTTGGATCGTATCTATATTCTACATCTGTTGCAGTGAGAAAATTAGCCCATCGTATCCATTGTGGATGCAGTGCCTTTGCATTTGGAATGCTGGCTTTAGTTACCGCTTCTAAAGTCGGTATCAGAGTTACAACAATGATGTGTTTCCCCTGTGCTAGTGCTCTTTCTCTCATTACAGCAGTCTGTACGGCTGTCAGAATTTTTTCTGTTGCTGCAAATCGATTTTCAGCATTTGTGTACAGATGAGATTTGTATGCAATAGGGACTGTCTCACCTTTATTGAACGTGATATAAGTGTACCCTGATAACCCGGGGATGACCCGTATTACCAGGTTGCGGACGTTTACTCCTGTCTGCAAGTGTTTTGAAACTATCATGTCAGCTTGAACTGAATGTAGAGTGTCAGTATGTAATTGAGTCCACTTGTTTGCTGTGAAATCTGGTCTTATTAGATCATAGAAAAATGTGACTATTTCTGCGTAGTCTTGAATGTATATTCTGCCGAAATTTAGAAATCCTAATATGGATTGTAAACCTTTCAGAGTTTTAGGAGGCTGTATTAGCGCACATTTTTCTAGAAAATTAGCTGCAAGGATTTTGCCTTCACTTGTCAGCTCATATCCCAGAAATAGGACGTTGAGATGGGCAATGTTTGATTTTTTGAAGTTAAATTTGTAGCCCAAAATGGCAAAACCAACAATTATGTTGTTCACCCTGCACAAGTGATCAGGTAATTCATCGTCCGTCAGATAAATATCATCTACATAGGACACTGCCTCTTCATCATAAGTTTGTAATAGCTCTGACACTCTTGCCGAGAATAACCCGGGACTGTTCCTATAGCCTTGGGGCAGACGGCAAAACTGACGCTGAGTGCCAAGGGCGGAAAATCCGGTCAAATATCGGCTTTCAGGAGCTATATTTTGGTAGAAGAATCCATTCGAGATATCTAGTGTTATTTTGTATTTCTGCTGCACAATGTTATTCATTAATGCGGCACTATGTGCGTTCTGAACTGCAAATGTTTTTGTGCATGTGTTCAAGTGTCTGTAATCTAAAACCAAACGATATGTGTTGTCAGTTTTTATTACAGGAAACAAACGGTTGTTCATTGACGAGGTGCAAGTTTCAATCACACCTTGGTACTCAAGTTGGTCTAAGATTTCTTTGACTTGTTTCTTCGCTTCATTTTTAATAAGGTACTGTCTCGTTGGAGTAGCTTTTAATGGTATTTCGTGGTGTTTGGACTCCACGTCCCACCCTACATCGTTGCGGTATAATGCCGGAGCTAGCGCTCGCGCCCACTCCCGCGCGTATGAGTGTTTTAAGGAAACAGGAACGAGGTCGGAAAAAGCAGGTAAAATGACACTTTCCTCCTTTGGGCAATCCATTATAAACTCAGGCGGCCAATCTTTTTCTGCTAACAGGATGTCGTATCCAAATGTCAAATTTTCCCAAAAGAGATCTTTATTTTTTCTTGAGATGTCCGCCTCTATTTGGAGATTAATTTATGTAGACGATGTGGGACACTCACTCTTGTATCAGGTGTTTTCACCATGATGTATTCATTCAATACTGCTGTCACCAGAAATTCCTTCAGGTTCTGGCGAGCTATTGTTACTTCTGCCACGCTGTCTAGCATCGTCAGAGCCCATTCCTCATTCAGAAGCTGAGTCCTCAGTAATCTGGGCATTTCTAATTTTTAAGCCAGCTACTTTCTTCTTTTTGAACTGAGTCTTTGTTTTAGGTTGCTCTTCCTGTTTGATAATGAAATCTGAAGTGCGATGCGTCTCCCTTTTTCCTTTTGGTCGAGCTTCAATTTTTTGTTCTGACCGTCCTTGCCTCTCCGAGCTTTTTGATGAACCCTGAAAGGAACGAAAGGAACGTGTATCAGTATCCTGATACCTGTCAGGTTTCCTAATGTCATCACGATTCCTAAGGTTGTACCTCTTTTCAGAGGACTCCCGTTGGGGAGACCCACCCCTTGATCGTGAAGTGTTTCTGTTATTATTATTTTTAAGTTGACTATTATCCCATTTCTTTTTAGAAAAAGTGGGGGCTTGCTTTGAGTTCTCTTTTTCCGAACTACTCACCACTAGTGGTTTCCCGAGTTTGGCTCCCAAACTATCTCTGCCTAATGAAGCATAGATGTTGTTGATAATTTTTGGTAATGCCCGCTCCTGATTTGCAGGAGTTGTTTCCCTGAGGCGTTGGAGTATGGCCACGGCTGCTGCTTCCCCCTTTATGTTGCTCAGCATAATTGCCAAGACTTGGTCAAAATTACCTAACAGTTTCATCCCCAAGTCCAGGGCAGGTCCTGCCCCGTACTCATTCTGTATCTGTTTCAATACCTCAGGAATAACTGATATGGTTGGGGTACCGTGTATTCTAATGTATACTGCAGCAAAGATTGTTCCCAATGTGGTACAATCCTCAATTGAGGGAACCATTCCCATTGGCAAGCAAATTGTTAACATTCTGTATTTTTCCTGTGGACCCGTACGGGGAAATACTGCTTCCAGCTGTGCTATTTTTTTTAGCAATCCAGAAAGGTACTTGATCCCTTCTTGATAGGAACACCCCCATTATTGCTTTTAGTGTTTGTGGACTAATTATTGGTGTGGGCTGGGTCTGAACTATCCCAGGTGGAGCAGATCTCGCAGGTTGTAATGTGAGTGTTCGCATGACGAACTGGACAATATGTCTGTATAGCCTGACTATTTCTTTGTATAGTGTACACACTTCCCCTACTGGGAGTGTATCTATCTCAGGATATGGAGTGTAAGCCACTAAGACCGGCAATGTCACTCCTCCTATGATGAGCGGACCGAGTTTTACGACTGAAGTTGTGTGTTTTAGGGCGCCTTTAAACCAGTTTTTATGTTGCTGGTAAGTTAACGGGACTTCAATGTCCTCGTATGGGATGTATTCTTCCGGTGGATCCACTTCAATGTATTCGTGGAATATATGTGTCTGTGGAGGTGCAGGTGTGAGTTTTACCCAGGAATAGAATACCTCTGATCGGAACACCTCGTGTGCCTCAATCACGAAGGTAACATGGCCACCTGTTGCAGGTAATCCATGTTCTAATAACTTTAGTGTTACTGCCTGTTGGCAGTTTTCTGAAATCTTAAGAGCGTTAGTAAATTCGTCTCCTTCCTCGCCTCTACCGCCATTTGCAGTTTGAGTCATTTTGGAATGAGAAGAAAGTAAAGGTTTAAGGGTTTTGCATGATAGGGAACTTTTAGTCCTTACAAGATTGTCTAAAACCTCCAGCCAATACACAGGGTGTGCCTGCTCAGCTGAGGTGGATTAACTTTCCCACTTCAGACGTTTCTGAAAAATGTGAGTAGGATTGTCCGAGAAAGCACGACTGAACTACTCAGATTTTACTGTTAATATAAGAACTGAACCAACGTTGGGCGCCATGTCGTGTAGTTCCTAGGACCCCCCAGGACCTGCGTGTTTTGGATGACCTAAACTGAGGGCTTGGTGTGCAGACAAACTCTGGACACCCCCACAGGATGAGTCAGCCGTTAGACCTGCTAGCTCTTCAGTGCCACTATCACCCCTCTGTACTCTTAAAGTGCGGTAGGTAGTTTCTGGCAACCACTGAACATGACAACCCCGATTCCTCAGGTATCGTGGAAACAATACGGTATCTTTCGTTCAGTCACTCATGCTTGCTTTTCTCAGAATACATAGAATGACGATTGGAATGGTTTCAATAATTATTTATTGGTCAAGCGTCAGTCTAGTATGAACCACGTTAGCTGCGACAATCAAAAGACAGGAGCAGACAAATGTAATCGCTAGTACCAATATTGTAAAAAGTAGATACATTTCTACCATAGTGCTAGTAAGATGAATAAAAGCATATTACATAAAACAATAGTATTGGCGTACTCCTACGATGCGTATCCTACCTAACCGTGCTTAGCCTAGAGGTGTACGTGAAGCATGTATGTGTAAGTGCTAGGATATGTCCTAATGGAACCTAGTGGAACCTAATAGAGTCGAATAGAGTCTAATAGAGCCAATAGAGCCAAGAATTCCCCGGGGAAGTGCTAACCCCTCACCTGATGGTTCGAAATGAAGGATCCCGTCTCTGCGTCGAGGATACCCCGCACCCTGCAAGGGATGTCAGATCTCTGCTTGTCGAAGGATCATTTTCTATACATTTTTATACATTTACATTTCCTATGCCATACATTCCCTTAACCATAGTTGACACTGGATGAACTCTGCTTAGATTCTTTACAATGCTTTCGATCACATCTGCAACACTAAAACCAATGGCTCAGCTTGCAGAGCCTCGTCTCAGCTTGGAAGGAATTTCTCCTCTGTTCGGTAAGGGGGAGTGAGAGCCTTTTATACTAAAGTGGTCACTCCGGGGGTTTTCTAGAATCGATATGTTTTGAAAACATTCGCTAATCCTTTTCTAAACAAACATGAGCATATGCAGCTGGCTGTTGGCCATGAATGAAAAAAGTGGTGACCCTTATACAGAATAAATCTACAGTGCCTGGGGACATGTTTTGTGTACGTCAGGTACAGGGATTAAGATATGGTACCAAGAGCCTGATGTCGGAGAGACAGAAGTCAGCTACTGGGTAAAAGGTCACCTATGTAAACCGTTATGTCATTTGGATGGGACGCAATGTATGTAGTTGGTATGTACATGATGGAACTAACATAAGGGACATGACACTACTCTTCTCTTTTATTAAGAGGCGTTTGTAATTAGCCAATGCTAACTTATAAAGAGATTTCTCCTGTCTGTCGTAATCTTGACACCAGTGCCTCTCTTGTTTCCTGCAACGTTGTTTCTCAAGCCTCAGAAAACCAAGAGGCCGAAGGAGTTTTTCTGGTTTTAGAAGCTGTTTTGTAAGGCACTAGTTTAGCAAAGGAATCTTGAAGCCAGTCCGTATAACTCGTGGTGGCCTGCTCTGGATCTGGGGAAAGTTCTGGCTGAGTGACAGACAAATGCTGTCTAAGAAGAGCATGATCTAAACTATTCCATGATCTAAATTGTTTAGGGGGCCCCGGCCAGGTGTATGGAGGAATTTGTTTCAAAAGACAAACATCAAATAATACTGCGTGGTGATCAGAGCAGCTCAGTGGGAGGACCTCCTTTATAATGATCTGCTCATTATTGGTAAAAAGGCCGTCTATGATGTGTCCGGCAATATGGTTGGTGCAGCTAACTTTTTGAGAGAGTCCTACAGATTCTAATTCAGTAATAAGGGATGTTGAGTCCTTATCATCTGTGGCCTCTAGATGAAAATTAAAGTCCCCCAGATTAGTGAAACTCGATTCACCCGCGGAGGATTCAAATAGATTTCCCACCAGCGATATAAAGTCTCCCCTAGGCGGGCAATAAAGAAGGATCCCCTTGAATGACTGATGTTCCGAGAGCGCTATATTAAAACTAAGTGCCTCCACATCCAACACAGGTGTCACTCGACATGTGAGCCTGCTAATAAAAGTAGCCGGGCACACGTGCCCGTAGCCATTCCCACCATCTAAGCAAGTGTGACTGTGTGGTCATTATGTCAGCATGATGGGCCGGAGCCCTGCAACATCACAGTGTGCTGTCTTCAGCGGAGGATACCATGTCACCTCAGCAGTGGCTGAGACCTTGGACATGTAGCTTCGCCCGCCCCCCCATGCATGCACAAGCGGCGTGTGCTGGTCCGGCGTACGTCAGGTCAGCGCAGGGGTGTGCTGATTCGGCAGGGGGATCAGGGCGTGGCTCTGGTCTGGCCTTGAGCAGGAAGTGCGGTAAGTGTGTCTTTGTGTTGGGGTGTTGTCGCCACCAGGGCCACAGTAGTCGATGTTGAAATGTAGCATGCACCCGGAGGGCGGGCCCGCACGTACAGGGAAATGTAGAAGCGCAAGCCCGCTCGGGGTCTTGGCACATGCATGCCAAGTGTTATGTGTATCAGTCCTGCGGCTGCATGAGTCAGGTGCCTAGCCCCAATCGCAGCGCGATCACAGCCAGCCATGGACTGTACACCTGTGTCCGCCCTGTCCGGACCATTGGCCTACACTCACGTGGCCGCACACCCTCAACGGCCAGCTTCAAGGTGTTGTTGGCATGCCGCTGGACATGCGCGAACAGGCATGACAATGGTGTGCCGTACGAGTGCACGTGATACATCTGTGCAGCGCACACATGTGTGGGGGCTCGTGGGAGGGAGGAGCAGCTGTGAGGCAACGTAACACAGTGAGGCCGCTCATGTGCCACGTGCTAGGCATATCATCCATGATTCCCTGGGTCGCAGACATCCCACCCCACCCACGACAGGCCTCTGTACATCTCCTGTATGCATGCAGATGGTGAAGTTACTGTAGGGATGAAAGGTCCTTTGTCTGCACTATCAGGCGGTAGCACATCTGCAGCTCCTAGATGGTACTTGTATGTGCCCAGCACCCCCTGACAGATACGATAGCATTTGCTGGCGACTCCCACACTACGTACTGCCCGATGTGAGACCAACGTGTACACATCCCACACGCAGAAGTCCTTGGTCGTAGTTAGCGTGCGTGAAATGGCCTTCACACGTACTCCCACCACACCCCAGGCCTGCACCCGTTGCACACAGACACTGCTCATTGCTCCGAGCTGTGGCATTTCATCCACAGGACTAGCGCAGGTCAGCACAGTGCCGCTTCAAGCAGTGCCACTGACACAATGGCAGACCATCCTGGACACATGCTCAACTCCAGTCCCGTGGACCTGTACCGTGCACGTCTGCTGCATGTACTGGGGGCACTGCCATTGGCAGTGCTGCGGATCAGTTACAGGCTGAGCTTCCGCCTTGCCAACGTCACCTGCGTTCAGCCTGTGTTGCATTGTCGCTCGTGCATATTAGAGTGGTCCATGGATGTCTGCCTCTCCAACGTTACGGTAGCTGACCTGGATTTCGACGTGTGTGTGTGCCCCCTGTTGGCCCACAACCAGGAGTGTCACGGTGATGCCCGTCTATGGCATGCCTGGATGTTTGGCATGCATGCTGGCAACTGGACCTGGGAGATTGCACGAGTCGTCGTGTGCAGTGACCACATTGAGCCGCTCCCCGATTGGGCTTTCGTGCAAATTGGGGCCAGGGGTTGGAGTCAGCACATCTGTCCAGGACAGCTGATGGGTTATGTCGCCGACATGTTAGATGTGGTGGACAATGATCTCTCATTGGAAATGGTGGCCTACGCTGCTGCACTCGCGTTCATGGACGAGTGACAAGGTACCTGCAGCCAGAACTTCATGTGACCCATTGCACGTGTCCAGGCGCCTGGTTGCATGTTGGGGATCTGGTCACATGTCCCAAGACGACAGTGGACATGGCTGCATTGGCCTGGACTCCTGATCCATGCGCGGACAAGCAACGCGGGTTGGCAATGACTTGTGTTGGTGATGGACTCCCCCGGGGTTGACATGGGCGCTTTCCGACGTTCCTCATTCAGACATGCTGCTGCATTGGTCTGCATGTCGTGGCACTTCCCTTGGCCGTACTGACACGCAATTGTTGATAAAGTTTCCGCACGTTCACTTGTCTCCAACTATGTTGAGTGTTTATTTATATGCCAATGTGTGTGTCACGGCCTATCTGGGTCCCTGCCTTACATGCATTGCTACCCCATCAGGGCTGTGGGTTGGTACTTGTGCATTATCATGTCCCTGTTTCGTGCTTTGCTAGATGCGTATGGCCATTTACCGGCCACAAGCAGGTGCACTTGTGTCCTGTGTTCGGTTGTGCAAATGTTGGTGTTTGTACCACATTGTGTCCGATGTTGGGGTACTCTGCTTCCTATGTGTGTGTGCTGCATTGTGTGTGAGTTGGCCCTTCAGCTCTGATTTGGCTCACGCTTCTCTCTTTCAGGCAGTGTGGTTTTCACTTCTGTGCTTGTTCAGTGGTGTGATATTGCCGGGTTGTGTGACTTGTGCTCTTGGTTGGTGTTGTTACTCTTGGGCATTGTTTGTCTGCAGTTGTACTGTGCTTAATTGTGCATGTGTGCCATTGTGCCCATCTCCCCCCGTCCCCCAAGTACCTGGTCGTTCCTCTCCCTGTTGCTGTTGTGTCTGTTGAATTTGAGCAGTTTCCGGCCACCATCTCCAGACTGATGTGGTGGACACCATTTCCTCCATGTCATCCAGCTCCTGGTGTGGCGCTGGACTCCCACCTCCGGTGTGCATTGCTGTCTTCTGGTTGTTGGAGTGTTTCTGCTTGTTTGTGCGTTTCGCATCATTCCAGCTGTTCTGGTTTTCTTCCATTGTCCTCCTCCGCTCTCCGGCTGCATTCACCTTGTCCACGATGGCCTGCCATGTACAATGTTTTGTTGCCAATGGGGCTTGTGGGGTTGTGTACTAGCTCTGACTGCCTCCATTGTGCTTCGCTGTTGTTTTCTGTTTGGTTTGTCTTTCTTTTTCCTGCTTTTGTTGTGCTTATTCCCACCTGCCGTATTTGTGTCGCGGGCCTGGCGCTGCTTATCGCTGCTTTCCTCCTCGCGAATGGGCTCATCGCATGTTTTTTGGTGTTGGGGTTTGTGTTTTTATCTCCGTCGCGGTGGTAGTATCGCGGACATTGGCCGCGTTTTCGGGACTCTATCGCATGGTACCGCCGTGTTGTGAATTCCAGGTTAACACGGGGTTATTTTCCCGCAATGGACTGCGATGTGTAAAGTTACGTTAACATTTTTTGGAGATGTTTAGCACACGTTCTTGTGAATATCCCCCTAGGTACCTTAATCCTATCTCTGCGCCTTATCTTTGTCTATCTCACCTATCTCTCAAAATACCTTACTCGACTTCATCCCCCTCTATCTCATCACCTTGCTCCTCTCTCTAGCACTCTCTGTGCCTTTATAGCTGTCACTCTCGATCCCCTATCTCTACCTCAACTCTCTCTACCTCCTCCCTCTCTCTGTAGCTCGCTGCTCTTTTCCCATCCGGCCTCCCTGTATCTCTTCTCCATCTACCTCACTTTTCACACAACCTCATCTCTATCTTTACCGCACGTCTCTATCTCTCTCTCCTTACCTCTATGTAACTCGCTCTCAGTCCTTTCCAATTTCTCTCGCTACCTCACATCTTCCTCAATATCTCACCTCATTCTGTCCCATCACACTCTCTCACTACCTAATTACCTTACCAATAGTTCACTACCTCACCTTTCCTTTCTCTCGTTCTACTTCTGTTCCCTTTCCTTCACCTCTGTAAATATCTTATTCCTGTCTGGCTACCACTATTTCTCTACTGTTACTCCTTTCACTCCATCATCAGTTCCTCTCTCTTTCGCTCTCTCACATAAACGCATATCTCTCTCTGGACCTCCTTCTCCATTTGTAAAATGTAAGTCCGTTTTTATATAGCGCAGCTACTCACCCTTACGGGTCTCAAGGCGCTGGGGGCCGTAGTGGAAATTAAGTGAGCTATTGCCCAGAGTCACATGGTGCTGAGCTGCCGCCGGAGCCGGGGGTCGAACCGTGAACCCTGTGCTCCGAAGTCAGCTGCCCTGGCCGCTGCACCACACCATTTTGCCTCACCCCTTCACCTCAACTATCACTTATCTCTCTCATTTTCTTTCTTTATAGCTCTCTCTACCTCTCCATTTCTTCCTCTCACAACTCCCTACCTCTTTGTAAACCTCATCTCTCTTTCTCTATTTCACACAAGTCTCTCAACTTCCTGTTTTCGTTTGACAGCACATTTGTCTTTCTACCCTTCACCACTCTCTACCTTTCTCTTCCCCACTGCTCTTTTTACCTGACACATCTTTCTACACCCCTTCTCATTTTGCTCTCTCTATCTTGCATCTTGTTGCTTTCCCTCAAGTCTCTGCTTCCTCTAATTTTGGCTGCCTTTACCTCTTCACCTCTTTTTACTCATTACCTTCCCTAAGGTTACTGAACTACTCTCTATACTTTTCCTTCTCCCTATCTTTATGGTATTCTATCACATTCTAAAGCCTTCCTCTTTCCACCTTTCTTTATCTTTCCTTCTGGGTACCTCACATTTCTCTATTTACTTTACATCTTTCCCTACCGCACCTATTGTTCTACATCATCTCTACTCCCTTCGCTCTCTCCTCACGTCTCTCGCTATACTGTTCTCTTCATGTCTCTGTGCATCTCCTGTCTCCTGCCCCATCCCATTTTTCTAACCCAGCAGGAACACATGTAACTGTCCAGCCAGAGAAGTCACACATGTAAAGAAGAGATGGGGGGTGGGGGGGGGGGTGTAAGGGGGATGGGGCAAGGCAGGGGAAGAGAAATCAAGAAAAAGGTATTAGATTTGAAACAACGGAATGGTGAAAATCTTCAGAGCAGCAGCGCTATGTTTTTCACTGTTGCAGCAAGAACACCAGTAGTGAAGGGGATGGAGGGGGAGGAGGGGGGCGATTTGTGATTACAAATATTCAGCAACTAATGTAACAGTTTCAAGCTCCTTGCGCATATGTCTTATTTTAATACTACCTACTCATCCACAAAGCACCTAACGAGTCATGTTTAACAGAATTTTTCTACAATGGGTGTAACAAGCAAGCTGGTTAGACAATGAATTCCACATAAATGTTGTTGCAAGTAAAAAGCTTACATCTAGATCGAACACAATAAAAATGGCTTTATCAATGCTTGCTCAAGCTTTCTTTTGGTACTACATTGCTGGCAGACAACAGGCAACTTAAGCTACCAGCTGTTTTTGCGTGTCCCTTTTTATGAAGGTTTAACATACAACTCAATATTGTTTGGTGTCAGGAGAGCTTGAATGAGCAAAAAATGGGTAATAAACAAAGGTGTTCACAGCAGGGGACCCAAAAATATATATTGCCTGCGGCCCCACAAATTCTCAAGATGTCACAATCGAAACTCATAATTTAAACTACAGTGTGTTCTCTGTCTTTATGTTTGTGTAGTGTAGAGTCACTCCAATGTAAAGCACTCTAATGTCAGTTGATGTGGTTCGTAGAGTACAAAACACAAATAAATTTAAAAAATAATAAATCTGGTGCAGAAGGTGTTTTGCCTAGATCACTCGTGTGTGTCCAGTCGAGACATGATTAAATAATCAAGGATCAAAGCTGATCGCTTCCCCCACCTTCACAAGAGAGCTTCATTTAAGCCCCAGCTTGAATGATGAAAATTCTCAGGAAGTTTGAGCGAATTTCACCCCCATCAACCAACTCCACTGGCTCATTTTAGCAGCCAACATCATCTTCAAAGACTGCTGCTTCACTTACAAAAGCAATACATTTCAATATTCCACCATATCTGGCAGGATCCCCAGTGAGTAAGTAACTCACACCAACAACCTCATTAGGCTTGAGACCACAAAAAAAATGGAGGAAAGACAAAATAAGAAACCAGGCCATTTCTTTTCTTGCTCGATAAACTCTTACTATTAGACACGACCCCCCTCTTCCTGTTATGTTATGTGAATTTGTAGAGCGCGGCTAACCACCCGTGAGGTGTGGGTTTCCTCGTTCATACTCTTCAAGCAACCTCATCCACGTGCGGCACTGGATGTTGGACCCCTTGCCCTGAATCTATACACTTCCTTTGGCCTCCCCTTCTCCATACACACCTTTGCACAGCACTCCATTACTTTGTAGCCAGGGTTAATTTATTTATTGATATAAAGTTTGATATAGCGCGAACATGACCCGAGAGGGTATCGGAGCGCTTTACAGAAGATCGGGACAAAAGGAAAGAGAACAGAAAAGAAAGCAAGCACCAACATAATTGTAAGTTCACAAATTGAGATTGTGATGTACAGATCATCTCCCTCACGTACATACTTGCAAGGGTCGGCACGTCATCTGGGCACGATTAAATAGCGCTCTCTACATTTGTGTTTTTACATATTTACATGTTTCGGCCCAAGGGGATATTCCGAGTCACTGTTTTCGTTTGAAAAGTACCAGAACTGGAATCCAAGTCTCCAGTTTCATCTAGGAGGCCTCTCGACCTCAGCTCGGACTCCAGAAAGAGAAGGTGGCCCGAGAGCCAGCTAGGTGGGCATCCATTTTATTTACGCAAACAAATGTGCCAGGCTATTCCCAGAGGGTTCAGCACAGGTAAAGTGTCAGCTAATGTTTACATGGAGGTAGATGATCAAACGGATAAATATTAACACCACTGCCTGCACAAAATAAGTGTTCCTTGTATAACAATGTCACTGCTTGCCCACCGCAAGGTGGGTCGGGGTTCGCTACAGACGTGTTATGAAAACGTTCCCATGGGGTGACATTGGGAGCCATGTGCATGAAAATTAACCAGGAGCAAGAGGGCCCTGGGCCTACAGGTCTTTCATATCCAATACACGGGTCTGAAATTAAGTGCTGCTGGTCGTTTTACCTCTGTATGTATCACTGTGAAGACTTCATCCACAGTCTTATGCCCAGTACAGAGGACCACATCTAGAATACTGGACCAGCATTTGAGCCCACTAGCAGAGGATTCTGGCCAGTTATGGAGAACACAACTGAAGTATCATATCTGGAGGCCACATCTGGACTATGGTGACTAATTCCAAGTCCACTACTGGAGTTCATGTCTTGATTATTTTTGGCCAGTACTTGAGGCCGCATCTAGAATATTGTGGCCATTTACATAGAAACCAGAAGTGCCACATCTAGTTTCAATTGAGATGCTGCATGTAATGAGCCCTTGCACTCTTCCGACGACTGTGGTTTGCCATTTCCACGCCAAGCCGATTCTCGTGTTGCGTCCTTACTTCTATATCTGCCCTATTTTCACTATACTCATTATCAAGACAGTGCACGTTTGGCATTCGGCCCTTATTTTTGGCGATTGTTGCTGGTTTTACCTGCACGCCACATGACTGGCAGCCCTTTCTATTCACTGATCCTTTCACTGTTCAACTAAAATCTGCCTGGACACTCGCCTCCCCATCAGATTATATGGTACCATGCTGACAGAGACAGGGCTCCCGGCCTATCTAGGAATTATAGTACCCTATATGGTGTTGTATAGGCATTTTTCATCTCAGGCATATTTAATTATGTCCTGATGATGATCCCCATTTTTCATAGAGGGATCGAAATGTAGTCAACAAATAGTACCATGACTATTGAAAATGTTCTGTAAATAAGTTATGATAGCATTGCTACTCTAAACTGATATGTGACATGACTTGCTTCTTATTTCTACAGTCTCTAAAAAATTTCTGAGCTTTGAAATTCTTTTTTCTTATTCTGTTGTGTCCCACTTGAATAAATGCATGTATATATCCATTTTGATTTTTTGGCATAGAATTCATTTTACTTCTGTTTTATGCGTGGTAGTATTCTGCATTAAGGGAATGCTTGTTCCTTCATAAATACACCTAGTTCTGAAGGCAACTTCTGGACTAACATATCGAGTTCTGCAGGCCACATCAGAAATATTGTCATCTCTTCTCGATGCCTCGTTTAAGTATCAAGTCCAGCCCCGGAGGCTACGAGAGGAGTACTGTGTTCAGTTCTGTATGCCTCCACTGTATCATAAAGTCTAGTTCTTGCAGCGCGTGTGCACAAATAAGTCACCAAATCACATAATTTGCTATTAGAGGGCCCTTCTATCAGAGCATGCACCTAGTCCCATTCATTTCACCAACACAAATCTTGGTTGTTCAAGGTCTTTCCAAGGTCATCAGGAGGAATCAGGGAATATTAGTCACAGAGCAGCACTTCTGCCAGAATCGCCAACATTTTTGTTGTGTCACTGAAACTAATTCATTTATAATAAGCATTGGTGAAGCCAGTAAGTCTACCACTGACAGCTTCCCTTTTGGCTTTGTCAATGCTTATTTTGTTTGCAAATGCTGTTTGCATGAAGGCGCAAATTTGCAAAAACCTTGTGTTACTTTTTGTGACGTACTGGTGGCGCATTTCACTTCTCCATATTTACAAAGACAGGAAAAGCCACCCTGCGTGACTTTTCCTGTCCTTGTAAATATGGCCCCTTCACACGCAGCACTTTGCGTGTAAGGGGCGTTCCATGGGTGTTGCTGTGGGTGTTCCCACGCAACACCCATGGAACGAGACACATTTCCAGATTTACGAGGAATCGTAAATCTGGAAATGCGTGTCAATGCTACGCCTCCCCAGGGGAGGCGTAGCGAGGCGCAACGAGGAGAAATGTTTTCATTTCTCCTCGTTTTTTCCTCTTTCAATGCGTGCTGCATTCTACAGCACGCATTGAAAGAGGAAAATGCCTGTAGTGATTGCTTTTGTGCAGGAAGGTGACCCTTCCTGCACAAAAACAATCTCCCCATGACGCAGGCATCCTTGCACCATGGTGCAAGGGTGCCTGCGCCGGCGCATGGCTGCAGTTTGTGCGCCAGCGCAGGGGAGAGCACAGGAATGCGACATATTATTGTAAATATGTCGCATTCCTGTGCTTCGGAAGTGCCGCAGCGTGGCGCAGCCAAAGGGCTTGTGTTGCCGCGCTGAGGCACTTCCTTGTAGATCTGCCCCACAATGTCTAAAAACAAAAATATATTTTTTTATGTAAAGCACACATTGCACCAGTAGACCAATACACTGAAGGGCTATACTTACTGGGCATTGTACAAGAGCAGAATGCTCTCCCTCATAGTCAGGCAAGCCAACGGCTTAAGAGGGCTGACCCTATGCCTAGTGCTGTGTACTGCGGCGGATGGAAGCAAAATGTGAATGACGCTACAGCAGACCAATGGATGAAGACTACTGACTAAAAGCCCCTTCAAGCATGTATTTATTGAATATTTATTTTTATTAAAGACAAAAGGTCTTTAGATCTAAAAAGGATATCTCTGATATTTACACCAACTCAGTGGCGTAGCTAGGCATTCTGCCGCCCGTGGCGGTCCCTGCCTTCGTGCCTTTTGCCGCCGCGCTGGGGGGGGTGCTGGCGATGATTTTTGCAGCCGCCACCGCCCCCGAAACTCGTGACGCCCGGGGCGCACCGCCCCCCCCTTGCTACGCCAGTGCACCAACTTAAATTAAGGCAATTCAATAAAACTACAAGCTCCAATGCCGAAGATCTAAATCTGCACGCAGTCAAACATGCCTTGTGCTGTTAGTAGTATCTTTGAAACCAACCAAGGACAAAAGGGCCCCAAGCATCGTGACTAATGGGTGGCTGGTGATTGGGCTTTATCCAATTTCTGTTGGGCAGTTAGATTGGTTGAGTGTCAATTGTACTGTATTGCAATTGCATTTATATAGCGATTACTATAATTCATGAGGTACTCAAGTGCTTTCTGGCAAGTAGGACCCTACTCCACAATGCAAGATTAGTGGTTAATTTAGTGGGTTTTTCTGTTAGTGAATTTAGGGGCAGATACAGACCGTTTTTTGCGGTGGCAAATGGGAATTTGGCCCGTTTGCGACCGCAAAATTGGTCTGCTCCATGTACAAACCCTATTTTGCGACCCGGTAACCTATTACTGACTCGCAAAATATGGTTTGCGACTCGCTATTAGGAAGGGGAATACCAAGGGCGTCCCTTCCTAATAGCGAGGCTAACTGCAATGTATGATTGTTTTGCGACCGTATTTGTGGTCGCAAAACATGCGCAGTTTACCACCTAGTTCAAGTAGGTGGTAAGCCACTCACAAAGGGGAAGGGGGGACCCCTTCCCTTTTGTGAGTGTGTGCGAAAATATTTTTTAAGAGCAGGCAGAGGTCCCAGGGACCCCTGCCTGCTCTTAAAAAATGAAACAGAAACGTTTCATTTTTCTTTTTTAAATGCATCCTGTTTTCCTTTAAGGGAAACGGGCTGCATTTAAAAAATAAAATTGATTTATTTAAAAAGCAGTCACAGACATGGTGGTCTGCTGACTTCAGCAGGCACCATCCCTGGGACTGCTAGCCATTCCTAATGAGGTTGCAAATAGCACCTGCTATTAGCGACCCCATTAGGAATTGCTAACAGTGTCTGTGACACTGTTGTACATTGCATTTTGCGTGACGCAAATTGCGAGTCGCAAAATTTAAGGATCGTACATCTGGCCCTTAGTCTTGTATTCTCAGCAAAAACCCTTCCATGCTTTACCCGTTTGTTTATGATGGAATCAGAAGGAATGAGATGTGGTCACTATCCTTGGAAGGGGTCTGTTAGTCCATGTTAGTGACTGATGAGGTGCTTATGCAAAGAAGGGGGACCCCCTCTAAAAGAGATAATTTGAGGTCAGGGAGAAGAGGGGAAAACAACAGCACAATATCAAAAGCTCCCACACGACCTATATTTCTTACACAAATCTGAAATTGAATTCAGCATGGGCTAACCAACAATGTCATAACAGTAACAAAATTCAAAAGAAAAATTTATTTGATTTTATCATTATTAGGCTTCTTTTTTATATGTCAAAAACTTCTTTACTTTTTTTTCCTCCTTTTTTTTAGTATAAAAATATTTTTATATACATGTGCATACAAATGAACAAAATTATTACATAAAATTAAAATTTAAATACAATGCATTCTTAAATAGATAACCCATGAATGAAGAATCAGAGAAGAAATTCATACATACTACACCACAGACATCCAACCTCATGCAAACTCATACAGCATTCACAAATACATATATCTGGAAAGAGGGAGACAAAAGATTGCACAGTCTCCACGACCATATAGAATGGATGTGTTCAGCAAGATCTGAACAATATTGGTCGACGCGCGTTTCCGTGGCATAAAAGGGATGGTAGCGCCACCTTCTTCAGGACCTTGACCAGATACCAGAGAGGCACTATAACACCCAGGGGATACCTACAAGGTATAAACAAAATATATTCAGAGCCCATGCAAAGGACAAAACAATCGATTGGACCTTAATACTGGACATACAGATCAAATTTTAGTCAGAACTATAGAGAGAAGCCCAAGCCATGAAACACCGAACAATGTGCAATGCACACAACAGAAAAGTTAAATATATATCTGCCCATACTTGCTATGGGAGAAATTAAGAATAAGATATGAAGACATACACAGACAGAATAAAGAGGTGCACCAACCACCTTATCGCATGATGAACAGCCAGAAAGATACCACACGAACAAGGGAAAAACCAAAGTAAAGTGAAAGGCGGAACTTGCCGTGTGATTACCCTGTGTATGTTAATGACTGCCACTTATTAAAGATGAAATTTTGTTGTTGGGTACTTACTAGTGATGTCAATACACAAGTTGTATCAACCGAGATGGCCACTAACTGTAAATATCAGATGTGGCCGCGTCTTTTACTGGTAGTACACGTTCTGTCAACATGAATGGCACAAAAAGTGCTGTAAGCAATGTGGGCCAGAGTTAATGAATAAAAGATATTTGTAGAGGGAGCAAATTGTGTCTTACCTAGGATCCTCGTGTATTGTATACGCTATGCTAAATTTGCATATGTAGTACGTAACAGCAGAGATGAATCTCCTGTAGGTAAAAAATAAAACATTATAGCCTGTCTGGAAGGAAGGTAATATGATGGCTGCATGTATGCAGGAACAACAGATATCGACATACCTAATTACGTGGAGCCAAGCAGTATTCAAATATATTAATCTTGTTAAGACGTGCTATACCGGACGGCTTTTTAAGTGTTCCATTATTTAATGTCAACTCGTCAGGATAGGTGCCGAGTGGGCTCTGTGAAAGAATTACATGAAGGGCATTAGCCCTAGATAACTTGACTAGGAGTAAAACTCTGCGCTAATCACAAAAAACATAGCGAAGACTTATAGAATACAATACAACTCAGCCCATGAGCCGAGTGTGCTACAATATCGAAGTGAATTGTCAGTAGCCAGAGCTCATAAATGTTTGATAAACGGGCTCAAAGCATGAAGGAAGCAGCTAGATATACGGGTATGGAGACTGGTAATAACCGTCTATAGTTGCTAATTATAAATCATCCTAAAGACGAAGTATCAATGAAAACCTGCCAAGATTGTACTAAGGGCTGAAAGCCAACACGGGTCATGAAAATGCAACAAGTGCAGTATAAGCAAGGTGCAGAGTATATACTTACCGGAGCTTGCAACCACGAAGTCGTCTGTCAGAACGTTACGCATGGGCCATCGGGTAACCCAGCGGGGTAGATGGCGGCTCGCGCTGAACGAAAGTATATAAAGACAGCGCTCTGAAATGACGCGCGGACTGTATGTGGTCACATGGGGAGTAATAGAGTCTGAAATAGGACAGGGAAGCAAAGCAACGGCGCCATCTTGGAGTAGTCTGCAACACTCCCGTTGTTAGGCAAAAATGCGGAGGGAATGCATATGCGGTGCAGCTATATAAAAGTAAATAAACTACCCAACGAAAGGGTAGTAATACTAAGTGCAATGGTCTAAAGTGAAGGTGCTCGCTTCAAACTTTAACTTGCAATGATGGCCGAACTATACCTCTATGCAAAAGCCCCATAAGGGAGCTATAACACGCATGCGCTCTCTACCCACCCGTACGGATATGTAACGAGGTGATAATCGCCAAAGGCATGTAGAACAAGGGAAGATATGTTATAACAAGGAGACGCCTTGACCAGACGTGTGGTCAGTGGGTCGTCAAGCTATACAGCTGGAAATAACATGGGAAAAAATTAATATACTACCTTGAACAAAATTTACCATGCTATAGTGGCCCGGAGGGCACAAATGGAAGACAGCAAGTATGATTCAGAAGAAGATGCAGTGTGTTACAGAATAGTGATTATCCTATTCACGATATGTTAGAGGTGGTAAGTCTAGTCAATGTTCTGATGGACACTATCCATTAACAATGGGCTCAGTTACCAAACGCATATATTATCCTGCATAGAGATCAGTGAAAAGATGAAGGAATTCATAGTGGTCGCAGTGACCTACATCACAAAAGTGCAGAACCAGAGGAGGGGACCTACGTATATGTAATTCCTAGTTCGGTGGACACATAGATGGAGAAAAGATTGGTAAGTAAAATAAAGGGTCCACTAAAAGATAAGAGATATATGGTGACAACCATCAAGATGCTGAGGAAAACTGAGTTACCGGGTTCTGGTGACATTCCAAACAATATCTTCATTGAGTCCCTGTTTTACACTATCCAAGGTAAAAATCCAAAATGTTTCTCTTCTTTTTCGAATAGTTTCAACAGGAAAGCCTGCCTGACACTTCACTTGCTCCAGAATACATCACATAAGGTCCTTTTCTGAGTGTTGTTTGTCTAGGAAGTGTTGAACTAACGGGGCCGTGATCTTACGCGTACGAATGGCAGATCGCATGGACACAGTAACATGTATATAATGTTGTGGCTCCTGCAATTAGTGAGATCTCTTAGTTTAATGTTGTTACCCTTATTGATCAGGGAATCCGTGACTAAGGCTGTGTCACAAGCGTGGCATGATCCACATTTGTGATTGCCTAAAACTCGAGGTAATCCGGTGATGGTAGTCTGATGCTGGGTACTATGTGATACAGGTCTAGTGTGCACCAGTATATCGCGCAAGTTGCGATTTCTCCTGTAGGCCACCAAAGGTGGTTGTAGTTGAGGTTCATTCTCATTCGTATTTAAGATCTTCCAATTCTTGTGAATAATGTTCTTGATTTTGTAGTTAAGTTGGGAATGGTTGATAATGCATGTGACTTGGTCTTGAGGTGTGCGGTGCGTTCCTTGTAGGAGGGCATCACGATTATAATACTTAGCCCTTTTGAATGCGTGTCTTACTAACCTATGAGGATAACCCCTGGCCAGCAACCGTAGCTTAAGTGCATCTCCATGTTTATGAAAGTCGTCCATGTTAGTGCAATTACGTCGCACCCGCAAGAATTCCCCAAGAGGGATTGAATCTTTCTGACAGGTGTGGTGAAAGCTTTGATATTGCAGTATGGTGTTTTTAGCTGTGGGCTTCCTGAATAGACCAACTTGTAGTGTGTTATTCGATCCAAAATCAGAATGTCCAAGAATTCAACCTGATTCGGACTAAATTTGACAGTAAACTTAAGATTACTATCGCTGGCGTTGAGCCACAAAATGTACTCATGCAATGTGTCAATGTCACCTTTCCAAATGAAGAAAATGTCATAAATGAACCGCCTCCATGTGCTGACATTTTCAAAAAAAAATTATGTAATAATTTTGTTCATTTGTATGCACATGTATATAAAAATATTTTTATACAAAAAAAAAGGAGGAAAAAAAAGTAAAGAAGTTTTTGACATATAAAAAAGAAGCCTAATAAACAATGATAAAATCAAATAAATTTGTCTTTTGAATTTTGTTACTGTTATGACATTGTTGGTTAGCCCATGCTGAATTCAATTTCAGATTTGTGTAAGAAATATAGGTCATGAGGGAGCTTTTGATATTATAGTGATTGATGAGGTGAACAGATGAGGAATAGGGTACTGATAGTTTGCAGTCAAGGAGTGCCACTTTGTGAGGAAGAAGGGGTAATATGCTATGGGTGTGGACAATTTACATAAGTACATATAGATAATTAGGTTAGAGGGCATGCAGGTTTGTGTAAGAATCCAATGAGGGCATGCATTTGTTTTTATAGTAATCAAATAAGAGGAGCAGGGCACACAGGGGATGGAAGGGATTAGATGGCCATCATCAAGCTCCTTTGTTTGTGCAGGGTTTGTGCAGTGTATTGGGTGGAAGCTTGAAGAATTTCATGCAAACCTGAGGGGGTGGTAGCAGGAAAAACATGAGTAGTCGGTTAGTCAACAGTACTTTAATTTGATTATACAGGGACTAGACACGAGAAAGATCTATCAGTAGGTAAGATTGATGGGGATATTGAATAGTACATTGATATGCTGACCAGAGCTTCCTTTTGTAGACACAGAAAGCTTTATTTTTGTGCCCGTTTTTCAAGAGGATGGTGCACGAGGATGCCCATTGTGGTCAGGTTGAGAAAACCCAGTTCTTTTTTTTTTTTTTTTAATAAATGAGATCAATTTTACCTTATTGAAGGGTGCTAACTTGAGGCGAATGCAATTCTACGATAAATGGCTTCTGTATAGAACCCCAGCCTTTCTGCATAAAATTAACACTCAAGTCTCACAGATTTAGACGTTCATTGGAGAGAGGGGGTAGTTGGACCCATATTGTATGGGGTTGCTCAAGAATAAAGGCAATTTTGGGCTGAGATTGATGAGTATTGCTTAATGTCAATTCCTATGCACACGTATTCGAGTGGTACGAAAGTTCGATGAATTGTAGGTGAAAAGACGTAGGCAAGTGAAGTCTCTTGAAGTATTCTCTTTGTCTTTATTCAAATGATAACACAAGGTCCAGCCAACACGTGTTTCGTCGTTAGGGTATTAACCCTCGACTTCTTCAGGGTTGGAAACAAAACAAAATGGAACTTATATCATTATGAGTATGTTGTATTTACGTGTGCAGTGTTGGTTAACCATACCCCATAAAATCAAGGGGTGTGACTCGTACAGACCCGGTGTGGGGAAATGTGACAAGATTTGAATTGGTGAAACAAATTGTCACCATGTGGGAACCTTAAACATACCTTCAAATGATTGACAGCAGTTGTGACTTACTAAAACACAGTCAAAGTAATTATGAAGGAAAATGTGTGAGAGAAATGATCACCAGTGTAAATCACTAATACAGGGTGCAGTGACTCAGTAGTGAGGGCAGGTGTGCATAATGTGTGTCCTTAGTGCAGGGAAATACAAGGAAAACCGCGCTACTCTTAGTGAGATTCAAACGGTATGGGAATTATGTAAAGCGATACGACGGTGAAATAAAGTCTACCTGTAATGTAATGGATATGATATCCCAGACCTGAAAATAGATGTACATGTCCTAATCAGCAGAAGCTCAAATTGACATTACCAAGAAAAGGACAGCTATATGTATTAGTATTAGTACTCAATCACAATAATCTCACCTAATCACCGGTGATAATTCCGACCCGGCTGGTCATAGGTAATCCAAAGTATCCAATCCAATTATAATATGCCGTGATTCTAAAAAGTAACAACTCCCGTTAGTGTTACTGAATCTGTGCATAAGCCACACGAAAATTCCAGCTATCATTAATGACTCTCGAAAATTCCAAACCCCTTACCTTTAAGTCAAGGCAGCAGAAGTGAAATATACGAGCTACTCAATATGTTGCCGTAGTGTGTAGGGTAGGAAATTAAATAGAGGCCGATGTGAGCCGTGAGAACAGTGTGTAAAAGTAATCAAAGAAGCCGTATCAGTAAAGTGTATAAAGGGAAATGAGAGTCAAAGTTAAGTCTTAGAAAGCTGGATTAGAGACCTATTCAATAATTACCTGAAGCGAGTACGCTACGAAGTCCACACACTCCCGGGAACGCGTTCTGAACCGGATGCAGTCAGATACGCGACCCGGAAGTGTTTAAGTAAGTGCCATGTCTGTAAACACTAGAGCGTGTACCTATGAAGACCAGATAAGGCGAGATACTCCATTCAGGTCACATGTTGTGGCATACTGCAGGTCTAATCGACGAAGATGAGCAGATGTACTTGAGAGTGTTTAGACCGAATTTCCCGTGTCTTTACACCCTACCCAAAGTCCATAAACATTTACCTTTCCCCCCCCGGCAGACCTATTGTCTCAGGGATAGGGGGACCCACAGAACGACTTGCTGAATACGTAGATTTGTTTCTTGGACCTCTTGTACAGAATCTTCCTTCCTACATCAGGGATACCAAACACATTTTAAGTATTCTTACAGATTTGAACTGGGAGCAAGGCATGATTCTCGCTACATTGGACGTTGTGTCCCTTTACATGAGTATCAAACCGGATCTTGGCTTAAGGGCAATTCAACGACATCTTCACAAAAGATCAGCAACCCAGTGGCAGCACACTAATATGCTCATGGCAATGATGGAACTGATTCTCGACAATAATGTCTTCTTGTTTGAGAAACAATGGTACAGGCAGAGAAGGGGTGTCGCCATGGGCTCGAAATTCTCACCATCTTTTGCGAACCTCTTCATGGGCAGTCTAGAGGAAGAATGGATCGGGGGCCACAAAGGCAGCCGATTTAATGACTATTATTTTCTGGGGTCGTTGTATTGATGACTGCCTTCTAATCTGGTCTGGCACACATGACAAACTTGAACAGTTCTGCACGTATCTCAACACAAATACCTATGACATCAAATTCACTCATCTGATTAGTGAGGTTAACATCACCTTTTTAGATGTAGAACTGTACATCAAAGAGAACACTTTACACAGTCGCCTTTTTCGTAAAGACACTGCTTGCAACGCAATCCTACATGCTACAAGTGCTCATCCACCACACCACATTCAAGCTATCCCATATGGGGAATTCACTAGAGCCAGAAGGAACTGTAGCAATGATGATGATTTTGAGGTGTCTCTCTCAGCAATGAAATCTAGATTCAAGAACAGGGGATACACACAACCTAATCTAACGAAAGCAGAGACCAGAATCAGAAAAGTGCGTTGAGAGGACACACTGAGAAACAGGGAACACAAGACTGATTTCAGACATCCAGTGAGACTCATTACAGATTTTAACGATCTCAGTGGGGTTCTAGTTAAAAGTTTGAATAGGCACTGGAAGTTATTGACAGCCGATGGATCCCTTAATGACCACATCACCAGGCGATCACAAATAACATACAGAAGGGGTAGAACATTGAGAACGAGACTCAGCCCCAGTTTTCCAAGGGTGCAGAAGAACGTAACTTGGCTTACACAACACTCGTCAGGTTTTCACAAATGCGGCTCCTGCAGCATGTGCAGATGGGCCGTTGATAACATAAAAGAGTTTACTGGCCCTAACAAAAGCTATGTCATCAGATCGAACATTAATTGCAACACCAAATTTGTGGTTTACGTGTTGGAATGTGTTTGCAAACGTCAATACGTGGGTAGTACCATAAGAACCCTTAGGGAAAGTATTGGGGAGCATGCGAGAGCTCTCAAACAGCAGGACCCTAGGTAACCCATGGCGTTACACGCAGTGGAATATCCCTCTCAAGGTCCTCACAAATGTTTCTCTTTCTATGGAATTGACTTGATTGAACCTAGTCCCAGAGGAGGGAATAGAGAATTACGACTGAGACGCACCGAAGCAACATGGATAATGCATCTTAGAGCGGTTGAGCAGGGTCTCAACAGTGACCATGAAATGCAATACTTTTTGGGTGATTAATGAATGATGACTTAAGAATAAGGTAACTTGTCTCCTTTCTACCATTCATGACACTTTTATGTTATGTTTACATAACCAATATGGTCCTTTTGCTATTGACATGTGTACATGTCAACTATGTGACTCCCATTGATGCTTGCAACAGATTATGTATACTGGCATAACACTAGATGAAAAACGGATGCCTAACACAGATACTTGAGCCTGGTATGTCTTCGATAACCAATTCCCATAAAGTAATGGGGATTGGTTGTTTAATGTTGCATTTTGTACTGTATGATTTTTTGTCCTTTGCCCTTTTCTTTCTCTAAATACATCATGTAGCAACTGGAATATGTATATGTGGATACTTACCCTGAATTTTTAATTTTCAGTTATTCAAGAAATATTACATCCGCTGTCCGCTACATATACTTTTAGCGACAGCCTCGCCCATGGGTGGTTTAATAACTTTAACCTTTATGCTTTACCGTTACACATGGTTATATGTCTTATTCCATTGCACTCAGAACTTCAGGTGCCACTGGTTATATTGAGTTGTCCTCCACTCGCAACACCTTTTGAGGAAAGCTTGCACATTGGTGATGGGTCTAAATACACCACCACGGGGTGACCCACGTCATTTTAATGTCATACGTAGTTCTCAACCCACATACGGATACGGACATTTGCCGTCCAACGCTAATTGCCCAACTTTATTCATACTTCACGGACACAACAATCACAACATGTGACCTGAATGGAGTATCTGCCTTATCTGGTCTTCATAGGTGCGCGGTCTAGTGTTTACAGACATGGCACGTACTTAAACACGTCCGGGTCGCGTATCTGACTGCATCCGGTTCAGAACGCGTTCCCGGGAGTGTGTGGACTTCGTAGCGTACTCGCTTCAGGTAATTATTGAATAGGTCTCTAATCCAGCTTTCTAAGACTTAACTTTGACTCATTTCGCTTTATAACCTTTACTGATACAGCTTCTTTGATTACTTTTACAGACTGTTCTCACGGCTCACATCGGCCTCCATTTAATTTCCTGCCTTACACACTACGGCACCATATTGAGTAGCTCGTATATTTCACTTCTGCTGCCTTGCCTTAAAGGTAAGGGCTTTGGAATTTTCGAGAGTCATTAATGATAGCTGGAATTGTTGTGTGGCTTATGCACAGATTCAGTAACACTAACGGGGGTTGTTACTTTTTAGAATCACGGCATATTATAATTGGATTGGATACTTTGGATTACCTATGACCAGCCGGGTCGGAATTATCACCTGTGATTAGGTGAGATTATTGTGATTGAGTACTAATACTAATACATATAGCTGTCCTTTTCTTGGCAATGTCAATTTGAGCTTCTGCTGATTAGGACATGTACATCTATTTTCAGGTCTGGGATATCATATCCATTACGTTACAGGTAGGCTTTATTTCACCGTCGTATCGCTTTACATAATTCCCATACCGTTTGAATCTCACTAAGAGTAGCGTGGTTTTCCTTGTATTTCCCTGCACTAAGGACACACATTATGCACACCTGCCCTCACTACTGAGTCACTGCACCCCGTATTAGTGATTTACACTGGTGATCATTTCTCACACACATTTTCCTTCATAATTACTTTCACTGTGTTTTAGTAAGTCACAACTGCTGTCAATCCTTTGAAGGTATGTTTAAGGATCCCACATGGTGACAATTTGTTTCACCAATTCAAATCTTGTCACATATCCCCACACCGGGTCTGTATGAGTCACACCCCTTGATTTTATGGGGTATGGTTAACCAACACTGCACACGTAAATACAACATACTCATAATGATATAAGTTCCATTTTGTATTGTTTCCAGCCCTGAAGAAGTCAAGGGTTAATACCCTAACGACGAAACACGTGTTGGCTGGACCTTGTGTTATCATTTGAATAAAGACAAAGAGAATACTTCAAGAGACTTCACTTGCCTACGTCTTTTCACCTACTATTCATCGAACTTTCGTACCACTCGAATGCATGTGCATAGGAATTGACATTATTCATTTCGGACCCTTGGGTTCCAACTTTGAGGGTTTTAAGGGTTTTCCCTCACCTGTGGCACCGCAGTAACTATATCTGTTTGTTTACATCACGGTACCTGGCGAGCGCCATTCTTTCCTTTGTTAATTAACACCCCCCTCTTTTTCATTGATGAGTATTGCTCTCAGACTTAAGAATTGGGACAGCCAATAGACGCCCAGACAGCGGTTTTAGGGTCCTCTCCAGAAATAAATAGTGGACCCTTGCAAAAAAAAAGTGATTATATATCATCTTCTTAATAGCTAGATCATTAATTCTTCAAAATTGGCGATCAGAAGAAATACAGATTCTCCAACAAAGGTGGACCAAATTCTGCAGAATTAAGGAATCTTAAAAGAAATATGCATTAAGATCAAGGTTGTACGCTAAGTTTGTGAGGCTCAGGGAGGCGTTCAGCTAAAGGGGGGGGTGAAAAAATGTGCAATATAAGCCAACTGATTGTTTTCTAATAAGCTGTGGCTGGCAATTTCTGAAGGTTTCATATTTATAATATTCCTGTTTTTGTAATAATCCGATTTGCCTTTTGTAGTGTGATGATTGATCTCTTCCAATTAAATTTAAAAAAAAGCCCAGTTCTTAACTATTCTTCTAAATTCCATATGGAGGACAGGAGCCCTTAGTTTTGCTGTGACAGATTTCCATAATTTGACAGCCAGTGCGGAGAAAGGGCACTCATTTATACTTTTGTTTCACAGCTCTGGGCGGACCAATGTAAAAGACTTCCTAAGGGTTGTGGTACACCATGCAGAAAATGTGACATTGAACTATAGCTTCACTGGCTCAGAATATTTATTGGAATTAATGAAGTTGCTGTCCACAATTGGAGGAAGTGAAAAACAAATGCTTCTTTATCAGCAAACTGTTAGTAGAATTCCAGCCTTCATTGTAGTGGAGAATCAATGCATGCGTCCCAGCTCAGTCTGAAAATCATCCAAGATCACAGTACCATTCTGTGCATCAGGAGTCTAAGTCAATAGCATACAACTGCCATTGTGACCAATAAAGGTGCTCAAGTCAGAAATACTATTTTGTAAATGCAATACTGCTTTCCCGTCCTTCATATATGTGCAAATCCATGTGGATACATGTACATATGGGTCAAGTTGTAGGGCCTGATTGGGAGTTTGGCGGTGTGGGAGCGGGGCGGCACACCACTGCCCTGCTCCCACACCGCCAAATTCCACCGTTGACAGCCCGCTGGATTACAAGTTGTAATCCAGCAGGGTGGTCCTGCAGCGGCTGGGCCATGGCGCTGCCTTTCAAACGCTCATAGGATAGGCAGGGCCGTGAGACCGCCATAGCGTGTTCCAGCACAGCATGGACTATAAAGCCCATGCTGTGCAGGAACTGGGGGTGCAGAAAGAGAGGGGGCACACCATGTGCCCCCTGCATGCACCCCCATGCACCGAGGCACCAGGAGGCCCTGTTGGCCCCCTTAGTTTCCTCACTGCC